>JAWWNH010000223.1:0-529061 GCA_034641385.1 Darevskia mixta
GGGGATTACCATTAACAACTCTCTGTGAGCCCTTTGGCGACTCTCTCCATCCCATAATTTTCCTCTTGGTGAATTGTCCCACCCTGCTCATTCCTCTTGCCCCCTGCTCCTGCGTGAAGCCATTATTTCAGAAGGATTATACAAGCTGAAACTCTCTCTCCACCTATGTGTTTACTGCAGTCATAAACAGATGTTTTACTCTTGGATTTCACTACAGCTCATAAAGTTGCTTTATTGCCCATTACCAGACTGCATTTTCTAATGCTCCTTTAAACACAAGTGTCAGTTCCTTAAACAGCCTTGTGTGTTGCAGGAGGCCTACTGTCGACTGGTGCTGCTCCTAGAGGCTTGGGGGTTCCAGCAGGATTGTTTGGGTGGGGTTGGGAGAACTCGGCTCTGGACATGTGGCTTCCAGGCTACCAGGACTGGCAGTCATGTAAGGAAGAGAGTGAATGGCCTTCCCTTCCCTTCTGTCACAGGGACAATTTTATTTATTAACCTTCTTACAACAACCCTGTGAGGTAGGTTAAGCTAAAGACTGGCCCAAAGTCACCTGGTCTCCCAGGTCCTGGTCTGGCACGCTAACCACTGCACCCCACTGCTTGCTGCCCCAGAGAGACAAGGAGTGCAGTCCATTTGAAACAAAATAAAAAATAAAAAAATTCCTTCCAGTAGCACCTTGGAGACCAACTAAGTTTGTTATTGGTATGAGCTTTCGTGTGCATGCACACTTCTTCAGATACCATTTGAAGACCATGTTTGTTTGTCAGACATTTTCACCAATACAATCCAACCTGCTTTTCTCTTCTCTTCCCAGACCTGTGGTCAGTGTGTCTGGCTGTTAACCAGAAGGTTGGTGGTTCAATTGCTGATTCTTTGATTTCTTTTCTTTGCTCTGTTTGCATCTTTTTTGTTGTCAATAAATAAACAGTTAAGGTACCAGTAATTTCCCTGAATAACACCCATCAGAATTATTGGGAGGGGGCAGAATTTTGCAGACAGATCTGGAGTGGGGCCCAGTGGATTCGCACAAAAAATGAGCACATCTTAGGCGTTTCCCCTCCTTCCCCAGCAGATGCCAACTGGGCCACAACTCAGAGATCTCTGCACTCACTGAGCTGGAGCAGCAGCTGTAAGGAGACCTCACCTTTGCTTGTCTGCCAGCAGGAGCCTCTCAAAATGCAGGTGGAGCTTCTGGCCCCCCTGGGTGCTGATGGTCCAGGTGCACAGCATGCTCTCAGTGTGATTCCTCCAATGAGTCGGGGCCAAGATGCGTCCGATGATGGCGTTGTGCACTGTTCCTCCACAGGGTGCTAGAGATGCAGGGGGTGGGAGAGACGGGTGTGTGTGTGTGATCATCAGACAGGGACATCTTGCACCCTGCGCCCACATCCTTGCACTCCCAGCTCTGTATACCTGAGCAGATGGGCTCTGGGCTGCTCCAGTGGGGCTTGGAAGCATTAATGCAGGTCAGAACTTCTGGACCTTCCAGCTCATAGCCCAGGTGACAGTGGAAGTGTGCTGTGCCACCAGGATGCAGGCCCATGACGGTAACCTCCCCAGAATCTGGTCTCCGTGGGAAGCTGCAGCTCAGCATAAATACTGCAATGGAAGTGAACGGATGGGATTACAATCAGGCCCTGGAGGAGCACCTACCATGTCCCTAAGGGATGTGGCATATCTAGGCTGCTGGTTTTTACAAGACCGTGGTTGTTGAGATCCTGTCTCATGAATATCATCTGGCCAATGGCAAGAGAGAACATAAGAACATAAGCAGAGCCTTCTGGATCAGGCCAGCACCCCAATTGGAAGGAATACAAATGTTCTGTATCCTCCAGGCATGCCTGGAGTTGTTCAGCAACCACCCACTCAATTACGTTGCCCAAGAATGGAAGATTAGAGACTGGGCAATAATTGGCCATATTGGCCAGGTCCAAAGATGGTTTTTTAATAAGCGCTTTAATAACCGCCTCTTTCAGTGGGTCTGCGAAGGCTCCCTCACAGAGAGAAGCATTCACCATCCTATGGAGCCCAGCCCTTCCTAGATCACTTTTATGAGCAAGTTGCATATGATCAGTTTCAACTCCCAGGCCCACAAATCTTAGTGCTTGTCCTCCACATGTCTCTCTCCTGTTTCTAAAAGCCAGAAGCTGCTCTCTGCTTCTTGAGCCAGGGAGGGAAATAAGAAAGGGAGGTGGATGGAGCTCTGCCCTAAGGGGCCAGAAGGAGCAAGAAATTCCCTCCTTAAAGAGATTGTTGGAGCTGTTGCTATTCAGCACAGACGAGATCAAATTAGAGGAACCAGTGGTCTGACTGCTGTAAGCTATCTTCCTATGTTCCTCCGTAAAGAACTTCTGGAATTCCTTGCTTATCAGGTGTTAGACATTAAAATCCTAATTAAAAGTCCCCCTATTTCTGAATGCCCCAAATATTTCTGGGGGAATTTGGGGGAAACTGGGGGTTGATATGGGTTATTGGGGAGGGTATTAATGTGGGAGAATAAATCAATTAAAGATTACTTCAATCTGAGATGCTTTGGGGGCTGCTGAAGAAGAGTTGAACTGATTCAGAGAAGGACCTGTTGGTTTCCAGCAGGCTAGCTCTCCAATGGTGAAGACCATGCTTTTCAGAAAGCCATTAGATTAGTTATGCTGCTCATCATATTATGGGTTACATCATAGTAACTGCAGGTGCCCAGGACTCTGAGCTTTCATTCTTTCCCTCCACTGCCTGTTTTTAAAGTATGTCTCTACAGCGGCAGGCACGCCTCTGGAGGGGGGGCAGGGGGCGGAGGGAGCCCACTGCCGCTCACTGACTCTCCTCCAATCTGCTCCCAGGTCAAGCCTGACCCGGGTCTGCTGCAGCCATGACTTTTCACTCTGCCCTCGGGTCAGGTCTGATCCGGGAGTGGAGCTGCAGTCAGGAATAAGGGAGCTGCTGAAGCAGCTCTCTCTCATGCGGTGCAGCCAAGGAGAGGGGTGGCAGCTCTGCTGCCAACTCTCCTCCACTCTGCCTCCTGGGTCAGACCTGACCTGGGAGCAGAGCTGGTGCTGGGCGCACACTGGAGCTGGGCTCTGATAGGAGCTTGTTGTGGGGAGCCTGGTCGCGCCCCCTCCCAAAAAAGGGCCTGGGGCAACACACACACCCAGCCCTCCACACTATGCCAGTGTGTCTCTAGCCATTCTAGAAAAAAAAAGTTATGAAACAAAATGTGAAGGCAACTTTCTGTGAAATGAGCCAGCCAGACTGCTGTCACCTGGCCGTGTTTTCCATGAAGTCACCAGGCAGTATGAATCATTCCCTGGGGTCCCAAAGAGTTTCTGTTTAGTGCACTTTCCCTGTTTTTGCTGTTTTTCTTGCTTATAGGTTTTATTTTCTGCAGATGCTACTACACAATGAATATGGGTGGTTCTTAAAGAATCCCCTCCCCTCCCCATCTGACAAACACCAAATGAGAAATGTTTGCAAAGAGACTTAGCCATGTTTCCTGTTGTGCAGGAGTGAAAGTCCAGGCACTCATTACGCATGCACCATAGCATTAACCTACTGTTCCGTGGGATAACAGCCCTCCTTAGGGAAGTTTTAAATGTTTGAAGTTTTATTCTGTTTTTAGTCCTCTGTTGGGAGCCGTCCAGAGTGGCTGGGGAAATCCAGCCAGCTGGGCGGGGTATAAATAATTAAATTATTATTATTATAATAATTATATATATCAGACGGAAGTCTAACAGGGCTTACTCCCAGGTAAGTAGGCACAGGGTGGCAGCCCACAATTTGCTCTAGGATTGGCATTGGTGAAAACATGGCTCTTCTTGTGTGTTTGACAACTGTATCTCCACAATTGGGATCAGTAGGAGAGACCTGACTTCCCCTTGTAAGCCAAGGGAGGAAAATCAGCAGACTGTGATTTTATGTAACATCCTCCTCATGGCAGTCCCTCAGCATCCTCTCAAAATTTGAAATGTGCCCCAATGGTCCAAAAAGGTTGGTGCCCCCCCCCCACCAAATGCACAGTAGCTGCATAATCCAAGGCTTCCTCCTCACCTTGACAGCCCCCCTGGGACAGGGAAGATGTTCTGCCCCTAAAAAAAAGCCCCTGTACCTTGATAATGCAGCTGGAAAGTCCCAATCACGTCATCTTGGAAGGTGCGGAAGAAGACCGAGATAGTATTGGTAGGGCTGCGTATGACTTGACCCTCTACCAGGAGTGTCTGATTGGCCAGGACCATCAGCTGGTAATCATCCATGCCTCGGATGGACAGCACTTCCCCCTCGGAGAGGTTGACGCTTTTCACCTGTGTCCCAGGGAGAGAGAAAGAGCCCCATGAAATGCCCAGAATCGAGGGGAGGTTCATCCCTTGGGTATCCCCCAATCTGCAGAATGCTCCCCCTCACGCACAATAGGCAGTGACATTGCTCTCATATGGCACCAAGTCAAGATGTTGTTGGGCACTGATGTATTTTTTTGTAATTTTGTTCTAATTTTAATTTTCTAATGCACAAAAAGCAGCAACATTAAGTAAGAAAGAGAAAGGGAAGAGATCAAAGCAAGAAAGGGAAAGGAATGGAATGGAATGGACAGACACGAGGAGAGAGGAGGCAGCAGGAGTACAGTATTCAAAAAAACATTGATGACATTTAATTCCATACAATTGTCCTTCATAAACATTCCTCCCCAAAGGAATCCATGAGGAGACGACAGCTGCCAATCTCATTCCTTTACTACGATGGGTTCACTAAATGGATACTAAACTTTAGAAAAGTTGTCCTTAGAATCATAGAATCATAGAGTTGGAAGAGACCACAAGGGCCATCCAGTCCAACCCCCTGCCAAGCAGGAAACACCATCCAAGCATTCCTGACAGGTGGCTGTCAAGCCTCTGCTTAAAGACCTCCAAAGAAGGAGACTCCACCACACTCCTTGGCAGCAAATTCCACTGTCGAACAGCTCTTACTGTCAGGAAGTTCTTTCTAATGCTTAGGTGGAATCTTCTTTCTTGTAGTTTGAATCCATTGCTCCATGTCTGCTTCTCTGGAGCAGCAGAAAGCAACCTTTCTCCCTCCTCTATATGACATCCTTTTATATATTTGAACATGGCTATCATATCACCCCTTAACCTTCTCTTCTCCAGGCTAAACATACCCAGCTCCCTAAGCCGTTCCTCATAAGGCATTGTTTCCAGGCCTTTGACCATTTTGGTTGCCCTCCTCTGGACACGTTCCAGCTTGTCAGTATCCTTCTTGAACTGTGGTGCCCAGAACTGGACACAGTATTCCAGGTGAGGTCTGACCAGAGCGGAATACAGTGGTACTATTACTTCCCTTGATCTAGATGTTATACTCCTATTGATGCAGCCCAGAATTGCATTGGTTTTTTTAGCTGCTGCATCACACTGTTGACTCATGTCAAGTTTGTGGTCTACCAAGACTCCTAGATCCTTTTCACTTGTACTGCTCTCAAGCCAGGTGTCACCCATCCTGTATTTGTGCCTTTCATTTTTTTTGCCCAAGTGTAGTACTTTACATTTCTCCCTGTTAAAATTCATCCTGTTTGCCTTGGCCCAGTTCTCTAATCTGTTAAGGTCATTTTGAAGTGCGATCCTGTCCTCTGGGGTATTAGCCACCCCTCCCAATTTGGTGTCATCTGCAAACTTGATCAGGATGCCCTCAAGCCCATCATCCAAGTCATTGATAAAGATGTTGAATAAGACTGGGCCCAAGACAGAACCCTGTGGCACCCCACTAGTCACTTCTCTCCAGGATGAAGAGGAGCCATTGATGAGCACCCTTTGGGTTCGGTCAGTCAGCCAGTTACAAATCCACTGAATGGTAGCATTGTCTAGCCCGCATTTTACCAGCTTCTTTACAAGAATATCATGGGGCACCTTGTCAAAGGCCTTGCTGAATTCAAGATAGGCTACATCCACAGTGTTCCCTTCGTCTACCAGGCTTGTAATTCTGTCAAAAAATGAGATCAGATTAGTCTGACATGACTTATTTTTCAGAAACCCATGCTGACTTTTAGTGATCACAGCGTTCCTTTCTAGGTGCTCACAGACCGTTTGCTTAATGATCTACTCTAGAATCTTTCCTGGTATTGATGTCAGGCTGACTGGGCGGTAATTGTTTGGGTCCTCTCTTTCCCCCTTTTTGAAAATAGGGACAACATTTGCCCTCCTCCAGTCTGCTGGGACTTCGCCTGTTTTCCAGGAATTCTCAAAGATTACTGCCAGTGGTTCTGAAATCACCCCTGCCAGTTCTTTTAGTACTCTGGGATGTAGTTCATCTGGCCCTGGAGACTTGAATACATCTAAACTAGCCAAGTGTTCTTGTACTACCTCCTTACTTATTCTGGGCTGTGTTTCCCCTGCTGAATCATCTGCTCCATATTCTTCAGGTCGGGCATTGTTTTCTTTTTTGGAGAAGACTGAGGCAAAGAAGGCATTGAGGAGCTCTGCCCTTTCTGCGTCCCCTGTTCGCATTTCACCTTCTTCTCCTCTAAGTGACCCCACTGTTTCCTTGTTCTTCCTTTTGCTACGGACATACCCATAAAAACCCTTTTTATTGCTTTTAACCTCTCTAGCAAGCCTGAGTTCATTCTGTGCTTTAGCTTTTCTGACTTTGTCTCTACATGTGCTGGCTATTTGTTTGAATTCCTCTCTGGTGGTTTCCCCCTTTTTCCATTTTTTGTACATATCCCTTTTAAATCTTAACTCAGTTAAAAGTTCTTTAGATAGCCACCCTGGCTTCTTTAGGCACCTTCCATGTTTTCGTCTCATTGGTACTGCTTGAAGTTGTGCTTTTAATATCTCCCTTTTAACAAACTCCCATCCATCATGAACTCCCTTCCCTTTTAGTATTACTGACCATGGGATCACACCCAGCGTTTCCCTAAGTTTTCTGAAGTCAGCTTTCTTAAAGTCTAGAATTTGAGTCTTAGTATGCTTGGTTGCTCCTTTCTGATGTATAATAAACTCCAGAAGAGCATGATCACTCCCACCTAATGATCCTGCCACTTCTACCCCACTAACCAGGTCATCACTATTGGTTAGGACCAGATCTAAAATGGCTGATCCTCTTGTTGCTTCTCCCACTTTCTGGACAATGAAATTGTCTGCAAGGCCAGTAAGGAATCTGTTCGACCTTATGCTCTTGGCTGAGTTTGACATCCAACAAATATCAGGATAGTTGAAATCCCCCATTACTACTATCTCATTTCCTTTTGAATGCTTGGTCATCTGTTCCAGGAAGGCATCATCTATGTCCTCAGTTTGGCTTGGGGATCTATAGTAAACTCCCACAATGAGATCACTGTTATTTTTCTCTCCCTTAATTTTGACCCAGATACTCTCAATTTGGCTTTGAAGTTTTAAATCATGGATCTCTTCACAGGTATACACATCCCTGACATATAACGCCACTCCTCCTCCTTTCCTGTTTGGTCTATTTCTCTGAAATAGATTGTATCCCTCTATTACTACATTCCAATCATAAGACTCATCCCACCAGATTTCAGTGATGCCTATTATGTCGTATTTAGTTTGCTGTACCAATAGCTCAAGTTCATCTTGTTTATTTCCCATGCTCTGTGCATTTGTATACAGACATTGAAGACCATTGATCATTCCCCCTAGTCTCCTACTTAAGGATTTTTTCCTCCCACCACTAGGTCTGTGTGCTGTTTGCTCCATTTGGTCCTTGACATTTGGATGATCATCTTCAGCATTTGATAGACTCCTACCTTCAGGACCACTGTCTCCCTCCCCCACATAAGTCAGTTTAAAGCCCCCCTGATGAGGTTTTTGAGATTGTTGGCAAAAACATTCCTCCCAACCCTTTTGAGGTGCAGCCCATCACTTGCCAGAAGTCCATCTTCAAGAAACTGCAGACCATGATCTAAGAATCCAAACCGTTCCTGCTGGCACCATTTGTGAAGCCAGTTGTTCACTTCTCCTATTTTTCCCTCTCTTCCTGGGCCACGTCGTTCCACTGGGAGGACAGATGAGATGACAATTTGTGCATTTAATTGCTTCAACTTCCTGCCCAGAGCCTCATAATCACTTTTGATCTTCTGGAGGCTATGGCTTGCAGTGTCATTGGTTCCCACATGGACTAAAAGGAAGGGGTTTTTGTCAGTGGGTTTTATGATTCCTTGCAGCCATTCTGTTACATCATGGATCTTGGCCCCGGGGAGACAGCACAGCTCTCGAGACATCTTGTCAGGCCCACAGATCACTGCTTCTGTATCCCTCAGTAGGGAATCCCCTATCACCACTACACGCCTCCTCTTAGGCTTGGTCGGGATTCTTACATGTGCTGTCCCTTCCAAGGTCACCTGCACATTCCCGGAGGACTGACTTTGCTGCTCGTCTTCATATACCTCATCAACTTCATATTTGAATTGTGTAGGGACGCGGGTGGCGCTGTGGTCTAAACCACAGAGCCTAGGGCTTGCTGATCGGAAGGTTGGCGGTTTGAATTCCCATGACGGGGTGAGCTCCCGTTGCTCGGTCCCAGCTCCTGCCAACCTAGCAGTTCGAAAGCACGTCAAAGTGCAAGTAGATAAATAGGTACCACTCCGGCGGGAAGGTAAACGGCGTTTCCGTGCGCTGCTCTGGTTTCGCCGGAAGCGGCTTAGTCATGCTGGCCACATGACGCGGAAAAACTGTCTGCGGACAAAGGCCGGCTCCCTCGGCCAGTAAAGCGAGATGAGTGCCGCAACCCCAGAGTCGTTTGCGACTGGACTTAACTGTCAGGGGTCCTTTACCTTTTAAAGTATTTTTAAAAATGGTTTTAATTGTTTTGAAGCCTTCCGTGCCATCTCTGTTTATGTCTTGATGGGTTTGCTGCTTGTTTTTATTGATTTAGCTGTTTTTACAACATCCACTTGTAAGTAACTGTATCATTGAATAATAGGCTATAAACCTTTTAAACAAATAGCTTAATAACTGGGGATGGATGAATTTGTTCCTCTCAGTTTCTCCACCTGACAATCCATAGGCGTTTGTGTGTGCATTTCCTCTAGTATACACATTTGTATACACAAGGTATACACAAAGCAATTTTCTTTAATATAAGGCACATGTTTTTACCCACAGTTCCACCTCCCCATGTGTGCTGGTATCATCAGATCAAGTTCATTGTTTTCATTGAATTAATTGAACTAAATTGTTTTAATTGGATTTTGAACAATTGTTTTGAATGTTATTTTGTTCTGACCTTTCTTAGTGGCTCATGCAAACTTCTATTCTGAACAGCATTTTTATAGGGCAGGGTGGAGGGCCCAGGGATGGGTTCATGGAATCAAGGGGGTGGTGTTCTGAGAAAGTTTGGGAACCACGGTGATAATGCATTCTGTATGAGGCTGCCCAACCCATCTGCCAGAATTTTAGTAGGATTCCCCAAAGGGTCCCATGTGACTTCCATTCTAAGGAGCTACAGGGGCTCCTGGTTCACTTCCAAGCACAGTTCAAAGTGCTGATGATTACATTTTAAAGTGCTAAACAGCCCAGGGCCCAAATACATGAATTAACACCCTCGTTCACTACAATACCGTAGTCATGGCTCCTTCTTTGTGTTTCTCCTTGGGGAAAAGCACATCAGCTGCATAGTTCAGTTGTTTAGAGTGTGGTGCTGAGAATGCTGAGGTTGCAGCTGCATATTCCTGCATTGCAGGGGGTTGGACTAGATGATCCTCAGGGTCCCTTCCAATTCTCTGATTTTATGTACAAAAGAGTGAGGGGATCTTTTTTGCAGTGACATTCCCAACTTTGGGATGCCCTCCAAAGGGACATTGGCAAAGGGTCAATTAGTCCAGCCCCTTCATCAATATGGTGCCTTTCTATTTGCCTGGGGAGTTGTAATTATGGTATTGTTTTAGCTGATTGAATGTGTCTGATTCCTTTTAATTTCATTGTATAGTTGGTTTTTGGAATTTTGAAGTTCATTTGTATACTGTGGGATGTATAACACTGGTGCAGTCAATCACAACATTCCTAGAGTGTACACAAAGGGGACTTGGTCCTCCAGGTAGAGTTTCCTGTGCCAAGACTGAAATCACTTCCTTTGTGTGACCAGAAGTGGGAGTGGCCTTACCTGTAGCTATTCAAAGATACAGGTGAGCTGCTACTCTCCCTCTCTTCCCACCAGGACTCCGAGGATGCAACATCTCAGGAGATGCTCTCTTGGCTTCCAGCCAAGAGAGGCCCACATGGAGCCTTTCTCCCTTAAGGAGAATCTCCACATGTACATACATTTAATCTAAGCTAGCCTGCCTTCTGAGACTTATATATTCTTGGATGTTTGTGAGTAAAACCTTTATACTTTTATAAGCTTATGTGTCGTGTATTTTCTTTTAAGAGGGAACCAGGGGAAATATGTGCCAGGATCTGCCTTATTCTAGAAGTTCATAGGAACTTAAACGCCACGCTTTGCTGCGCTTTATTGGGGATGAGAAACTCTGCTAGTTTGGAGCTTGTTAGCACAAGCTGGGATAGGAAATATTAATCAATATTCCCTCATCCACATTCCCTCTCATCTCCCACAAAGGGTTATGGGCCCAGAACTGCGTATTTTGTGTATTTTTAAAGGATTGCTTTGGATTGTGATTTTTGGCAGAGTAGAATTTTTCTGTTTGTACTTCCTGGTAAGCACATGGTCTTTTGTTCTCCATTGTGCTGTGAAAGGGGGATTAGCGACCCCTCCCCTCCCTCAGAGCTCACAGACCTCAGAGGCAGTGAAGATTTGTTTGCATTTTGAAATTTTTGAGTTTTGATTTTTGAATTTTAGCCATTTTTGGGAATTTTGAAATTTTGAAAATTTTTTAAATTTTTGAGGATTAAGATGGCAAGCTCAGGTTTTGATAGTGAAGCAAGATCAAGCTTTATGCTGCTGAATGATCGTAACTTTGTGCAATGGAAGCAGCGCCTTTTAGTGCATCTTGGTGCAAAACAAGTGCTTAAAGCGGTGAAAGATCCCAAACCTGATTTTGCTGATTTAACCAAGAAAGCAGATTGGGAAAGGCAAGATGCAGAAGCTAAACACATAATTTTGAGCAGTTTGAAAGATGAGCATTTATCTCTGATTGACTATGAAAGTGATGCATCTCAGATTCTAAAAGATATTGAGAGGGTTTATGCACAATCATCAGAGAACTCTTATAGACATTTATTGGATAAACTGCTGAAGTTAAAGATGAATTCTAGAGAACAATTTACAGGGCACTTTAAGGACTTTAATGAAATTGTTCAAAGGATTGCCCTAACTCCCAGAGCTTTTGATGATGCAACCAAAGTGACTTTTATGCTGGCATCATTGGGACAAGAGTTTACTTCATTTAAGAGTATAATGGATCACACAAGAGATTTGACTTTTAATGAACTAGCAAATCACTTAAGAGAGGAATGCAGAGATTACCTTGATTCTCCGCAAAGGAATCCAAGGAAAATGGACACAAGTTATGTTTCTAAACAATTTCCCAAGTCTAAGGAAGTGTCCAAAGATATAATATGCCATAACTGCAATTTAAAAGGGCACATTGCAAGGAGTTGCCAGAAGCCCAAGAATAAGTCCCGCCCCTTTCAACCAAAAGGTGAAAAGAAGGGGGATCACGAGCGTACATTTCTACTGCAAGAAAAGAGTTTAAATGTGCAAAGAAATGAAAGGAAAAGTGACCAATTTATTTTAGATTCGGGAGCTACAAGCCATTTTGCACATAAAAGAGAATATTTCAGAGAAATTAATGATAGTGAATGGACTGAAATCCAGATTGCTGATGGAAATGTTCTAAAATCACAAGGTGCAGGTTCAATGCGTTTGAAATTCAAGGTGAACAATGAATCTCTTGAAACTACTGTGCCTAATGTTCAATATGTCCCAGAATTGAATTGTAACTTGCTTAGTGTGTCTGCTTTAGACAAGAAAGGTTTCAAGGTTACATTTGCCAATGGAAAATGCAATGTAACGAAAAATGGTGAGGTTTACGCTCAAGGGAAATTAATCAATGGTGTATATGAGATTAATGTTTCAGAAAACCAATCAGCACAAGTCGCCCAATCCAAGCAGAAGCATGAAGCAGATCTGGAGCTCTGGCATCGAAGACTGGGTCACCGGGATATCAGAGTCATCCAGGAACTGCAGAATGGAGATCTTGTGAGAGGTCTACAGGTAAACAAAAGTAACACACCCACACCAAAGTGTATAACTTGTGTAAGTGAAAAAGGAGTCAAACCTTCTTTCCCACGTTGTGCAGAAAAGAGAAGCACAAAAGTTCTGGACATTGTGTACACTGATTTAGCTGGACCTATGAATATACCTTCCTTAGGAGGAAATAAGTATATTTTGATATTTTTGGATGATTATTCAAGGTTTTGTGTGGGATACCTTCTCAAAGAGAAGAGTGAAACAGTGGAATTGTTCAAGCAATACGTAAGCATGGTCAAGAACAAATTCCATCGAGCACCCACCACCCTAATGTCCGATAATGGTGGGGAGTTTTGCTCACGTGAAATGGAAGCCTTCATGGCTCAGGAAGGCATAGCACATGTGACCACAGTAAGCTACACACCTCAACAAAACTCTATTGCTGAGAGGAAATTTAGGTCCATCCTAGAGATGACAAGGTGTATGCTAAAAGGATCCAACTTGTCGAAGAAACTTTGGGGTGAGGCAGCAAATACTGCGATTTATATACAGAATAGGCTGCCAACAAAAGGCACAGAGTGCACGCCATTTGAACTTTGGCATGGAAGAGTCCCAAATTTGTCACACATACGTGTATTTGGAAGTTTGTGCTATTACCACGTGCCCAAGGAGCACAGACACAAACTTGACTCCAGAGCAAAGCCTGGTATCCTAGTTGGATACGCTTCTGGAGGAAAAGGCTACAGAGTTGTGGACTTACAAACAGGGAAAACAAGTTCACATCACGTGATTCATTTTGAGGAGTATGAAAAGGCTGACACAAGGAACACAGCAATTGACTGTTCCAATGAGCCACCAACAGAGGAGTTTGTAAGTTTTCCTTTTGAAGCCATACCAGAAACTAATCCACCTCCTAGTATTGTACCTCCTAGTGTTGTAGCACCCCCTACAGATGACACCCCAGAAGACGCGGAGGACCAGATGTCAGAAGGCTCCAGAGACGAAGAGGACCCGTATGCAGGGATGCCGCCATTGGAAGGAGATGAGGAAGCTGATGCGGTTCAACAAGAGCCAGAGGTCAGACGTTCCTCCAGGTCCAACAGAGGCGTTCCACCACTACGACTGTCCTACTTTGCAGGGTCGGCGCCACCACAGGAACCTTCCACGTGGGAACAGGTTCAACGGTTGCCAGCTGCTGAGGCCAGTCTCTGGAAGCAAGCCGCGCAGGAAGAGATGGATGCACTGCATCGCAACAAGACCTGGACCCTGACAGAGCTACCTCCTGGTAAGAAGGCAATTGGGTCCAAGTGGGTGTTCAAGCTTAAGAAGGGGTCAGAAGGGGAGGTGCAACGCTACAAAGCTAGGCTTGTAGCACAAGGATTTTCACAACAGTATGGCGAAGACTATGATCAAGTATTTGCGCCTACAGTGCGATACAGCAGTGTTAGATTACTTCTAAGTATTGCAGCATCTAAAGGCCTATCAGTCCGTCATGTCGACATAGCAACAGCTTTTCTTCATGGGACGATTTCTGAACAGATTTATATGAAGCAGCCCAAAGGCTTTATCAAGCAAAATGAGGCACATCTTGTATGTAAACTTCAGAAAGGAATTTACGGTTTGAAACAAGCTGCAAGAGCATGGAACCAGAAATTACATGAAATGCTGGTTCAGCTTGGGTACAAGCAGTCAACAGCTGACAAGTGCCTGTACACTAAGAACAGAAATGGACAATTCTCTTACATTCTGGCTTTTGTCGATGATTTATTAATATCAACGTCCAATGACAGAGACTATAAAGACATAGTCAGACATCTCAACAAAGAGGTGGAAGTAAAGGAATTGGGACTTGTCCAGTATTACTTGGGAATTCAAATTGAGAGAGAAGAAGACGGCTCATTTCTTCTCAGCCAGAAGCAGAAGATAATAGAACTGATAGAAAGCATGCAGATGCAAGGTGCACACCCTGTCGCGACACCCATGGCCACAGATTTTCTAAAGAATCAGCAAGATTCGAAGCTGCTGCCAGACAACAGCGAATACAGGTCAGCGATTGGTAAACTTTTGTATTTGGTTACTACCAGCAGACCTGACATAGCAAGTGCAGTGGGGATCCTAAGCAGAAAAGTGAGTTCTCCCACTGAACATGACTTGGGTGGGGTCAAGAGGGTGGTGCGTTACCTCAAGGGTACAATGAATTGTAAATTAAGATTGCCAGCTGTAAGGGACCCTAAGTTGGTTGGGTACAGTGATGCAGATTGGGCTGGGGATAAGGCGGATTACAAATCCACAAGTGGTTATGTTTTTATGTTTGGAAATGCACCTATCATTTGGGGCAGTTATAAACAGAAATGTGTAGCCTTATCGTCCACAGAGAGTGAATATATTTCAGCTTCGGAAGCATGCAGAGAGATCATCTGGCTGGATCAACTCCTGACAGACTTTGGTTTGCCGAGAAAAGGACCTGTCAGCTTGATGGAGGACAATCAAGGCTGCCTGCAGCTAGCGCAAACCGAAAAGTTCCTTGCACGTTCAAAACACATTGGGGTCAGGTATCACTTCATTCGCCAGATGATCCAAGATGGACTAGTAGAAATGTCCTACTGTAATACTCAGGAGATGACTGCGGACATTCTCACGAAACCCTTGCCACGAGAGAGTTTCCAGAACCTGCGTGTCAAGCTGGGACTCTGGGTGGTTGAATAAAGTTGTTTTATGTTTGTTAAATGTTGTTCAGACTGAGAAGGGGTTTGTGGGATGTATAACACTGGTGCAGTCAATCACAACATTCCTAGAGTGTACACAAAGGGGACTTGGTCCTCCAGGTAGAGTTTCCTGTGCCAAGACTGAAATCACTTCCTTTGTGTGACCAGAAGTGGGAGTGGCCTTACCTGTAGCTATTCAAAGATACAGGTGAGCTGCTACTCTCCCTCTCTTCCCACCAGGACTCCGAGGATGCAACATCTCAGGAGATGCTCTCTTGGCTTCCAGCCAAGAGAGGCCCACATGGAGCCTTTCTCCCTTAAGGAGAATCTCCACATGTACATACATTTAATCTAAGCTAGCCTGCCTTCTGAGACTTATATATTCTTGGATGTTTGTGAGTAAAACCTTTATACTTTTATAAGCTTATGTGTCGTGTATTTTCTTTTAAGAGGGAACCAGGGGAAATATGTGCCAGGATCTGCCTTATTCTAGAAGTTCATAGGAACTTAAACGCCACGCTTTGCTGCGCTTTATTGGGGATGAGAAACTCTGCTAGTTTGGAGCTTGTTAGCACAAGCTGGGATAGGAAATATTAATCAATATTCCCTCATCCACATTCCCTCTCATCTCCCACATATACAACCCTGAAAATCTATTTGTGGATGAAGAGCAGTTTATAGGAATTTCTAAAACCTCCTATATATTTTGGAAAGGGCTTCTGTCCATCTGACCTCTACAGGCTCAGCTGCCTCGCAAGGATTCCTGAGGCGAGGGCGGCAGTTGTTGCTGATGTTTAGATGCCAGCTGCCATTTTGAATCGAGACTGAAACAACTTTGCCCTTTTTTGGCAGAGGTTTGCCCATCTCTCAAGATACCATCACCCAACTCAGCATGGGGTTCAGGAGGCAGGCTGGGGGTCTTAACCAATGTTTGGATGCTGAGCACCGTTCTGATTTGAAATGGCAAGTCAAAACATGACTTTGGCATGATTTCACCTGCTTTTTGGTGTGATGGGTCTAAACTCAAATTTCATTATTCATTTAAAAGTCACCCTATTTGTTGTTTTCTAAAAATTCCCAGGCAGTGCTGGGGACTCCCCACTAGGAAAGAAGCAAGCCAACCATCATGTTAGGAAGAGATGTTCAACAGGAACCCGAAAAGAGGAAAAGAGGGAGAGAGAAACATTGTGACTGGGCGTGCCGTGGACATCCTTTATGCTGCTTTGTCCCTGGGTTTCTACCGCTTGCATGGCCAGCCAGTCACCAGCTTAACTCATTGTGTCCTGCAGAGGTGTAGTCTGGAGTGCACACACAGGCACACAACGGTGTGTTTGTGCGTGTGTGTGTCTCCTGGTTGCCAGGTGATGAGATGTGACATGAGCAGGGCCAGGAGATGAGGCTGCCTTGTCAGCCTGCAGCAAATCCAAGGCTTGTGGACAGATCCACAGCGACTGTGAAGTCAGCTCAAAGCCATCCTTCTGCCAAGAAGCAAGCTAGAAACTGACAGCTTTCCCCAGACAATTTGAGAAGTGATGTCAAAGCAGAGCCATTTGTTAGCAGCTGAGCAGCCCTGCAGAAATGCAGGTTGCTCCATCTGGACCTCTCTTCTTAAGCCTCCTGGCAGGCCCCACAAATAACCCAGAGATGCATTTTAAATAAAAGGACACATTCTACTCATGTAAAAACATGCTGATTCCCGGACCGCCCACAGGCCGGATTGAGAAGGCAATTGGGCCACACCCGGCCCCTGGGCCTTAGGTTGCCTACCCCTGCCCTAGAGGTTTGCTGAAGGACTGAAACATTCAAAAAATTCAAACCAGCTATATACTAAACACACACCAGCATCCTAGATAGCTGGGTAGGCTTGTTGAAACTAACATGTTCATAGCAGGTGCTGGAAAGAGACGCTGAAGGAGCCTGCCTGGTCTCAAGAGGCGGGGAGTTCCAAAGTGTGGGTGTTGCCACATTCATAATTGATTCTTACAGTTGCAGACCAGGTATTATGTGGCCCCTGAAAACCATGCCAGTTGCGCCTATCTGAGAAGTCGAGAGGCTTTTATGAGGCAAGGCAATCTTGCAGGTTGATAAGTTTATGTGTGTGTGCCAACCTCTATTTTATTGTTGTAGGTGTTTCTGGGATTCCTCAATCTTCCCAGCAGAGAGGTGGGTCCCCCCCCCCCATTGGTCTGTCAGTACACTAACATATTTTAAAACCCGTGGATGAGAGTTGCCGGCTGAGCGTTTCCCCACAAGAATCTCAGAAAAGCTCTTCTGGATCAAAGGCCTGTCACATCCAGCATCCTGTTTTCGCAGTGGCCAACCAGTTCCCTACAGGAAACCTGCAAGCAGGACCTGAGCACAACAGAGCTCTTCCCACTTTTGATTCTCAGCCACTGGGAATCCTAGTTTGGAGGCAGGGTGTGGCCATTGTGCCTAGCAGCTAGCAATAGCCTGGGCCTTCTCCGTGAATTTGTCAATCCCCATGTAAAACCATCCAAGTTGGTGGCCATCCCTCCCTCCCTCCCTCCCTCCTGTGGGAGAGAGTTCCACAGTTTCACTGCACTGTGAGAATAGGCAATAGAATCATAGAATCATAGAGTTGGAAGAGACCACAAGGGCCATCCAGTCCAACCCCCTGCCAAGCAGGAAATTCCTTTCGTCCTGAATCTTCCCACATTCAGCTTCATGGGACATTAGGGTCGAGCCTTATGCAAGAGGGAGTCTGTCCTCTTTCCCCACGCCTTGAAGAATATTATCTGTCATGCCCACCTTATTCACCTGCACGCTAAACTGAAACAGCCAACCTTTCCTCATTGGGAACTTGCAGCATAATGTTGCAAAATGTGGATTCCTCCAAGACCCCTTTGGAGGCGAGGTGAGTATACAGTGGGACCTCGACTTATGACGATAATGCGTTCCGACGCAATTTTCGTAAGTCGAAAACATTCGTAAGTCGAATCCCCATAGGAATGCATTGAGCAAAAAAAATTCGTAAGTCGAAAATTCGTAAGTCGAAATTCATAAGTCGAAAAAATCCTATTAAAAGCGGCCGCGACTTCCATTCGTAAGTCGAAAAATTCGGTTGCGGCGGCCATTTTGTTTCTCCTGGAAGTCATTCGTAAGTCGAAAAACACATAAGTCGAATCGCTCGTAAGTCGAGGTACCACTGTACTTCAAATGCTGCTTCCCTGGAGCTTTGCATCATCTCCTTCTGCTCTCAGTCACTCTCCTAACTGCCCCAAGGCCTGGAACCCCCAGTTCCACAACTGGACCGACATCTTTGCTGAACTATCCATTATGAGCATTGTAATGGAGGTGAGCTCCCTGGCATCCCTGAGAGATGGCACTTTCTTGCCCCATCAACACACACACGCGCGCACACACACACACACACACACACACACACACACACACACACAGAGTTTAATACTGGTGAGGGCCCAGGGTCTCTCTGAAGCTCAAGGTGTTTAAAGAAAATTCTGTTTCGGGTTAGTCTGTAACTAAGAAGATAAAAGGCAGGACGTACAGCAATTTTCACTCCCCTGAGGTGGAGCCTCCTTTTGTAACAGAGAGGTGAGAGGAGGGGTCAGCCAGCCTGCTTGAAATCCCTTTTTGCTCAGAATAATTGGCTACTCCAGACCGGAAACTCATCTCCCAATGAAATAGAGTTATTTAAAAGCATGGAAATGGCTTACAAAATGTGCGGCTGATACTTTCCCAGCTCAAATTGTTTTGCAACATGGCCATCTGCAGATAGCATGGGGATTTGGGAGAGGGGGCTGCAAAGCACAGGGCCTTGAAAATGTCTGAGTAATAATACCTAAGAGGACAGACACAATCCACCAGGAAGGTCTCCTGCACAACTTCCTCCTCCAGTTCTGGGTTCACCACTTGGCTTGCAAACTTTTCAAATCCAACAAATCACAAACTTAGAAGGAACCTCAAAGGTCATCTAGCCCCAACCCCCTGCTGCTGATTTACTACAAAGAATCAGAGTAATAAGTCAGGCTGCATTTTCCCTGCCCCCTCCCAACATAATACTACTCCTCTTTGTCATCTTCTGAAGTCATCTGAGTGTCCATTACTGCCTAGGGAACCATTACTGGTTCCATAGTTTAACTGGGCGTTGTGTGAGGAAGTCCTTCACCCTGAATCTTCCAACATTCCACTTCCTTGGCTGTCCATGAGTTCTGGTGTCAGAAGAGAGACAGAAAATATTTTCTCTATTCACTTTCTTTGTGCCATGCACAATTTTATAAATGTCTCTCATGTCTCTATCTCCCCTTTTGTCTAAAAGTCCCAAATGCTGCAAGCATTCCTCATAGGGCAGTCACTGAGCCCCCTGGATCGCTTTGCTCCCCCTTTCTCTTCTGAGCCTTTTCCAACTCTGCAAAATCCCTTTTGAGATCGGCGGCCAGAATCACACCATAGATTTGTATAATGGCATAATTTTATTGGCATTTTATTTTCCATCCCTTTCCTAGTGGTCGGTCTAGCTCAGCCCAGGGAATACCCTTTGTGATCCTGTCGCTCACAACGGTGTGAAAGAAATCAAAGAAACCCAGTTTGCATTTTGCAAATGCCTCTTGCCTTGAATGTTTGCTGACTGGGAGGCCCCAGCCACTCTGGGCGGCTTCCAACATATATAAAAACATAACAAAACTATACAGGGCTGCCTTCAGATGCCTCCAGGATCAAATCAGAAACTGGGATGGCTTCTGTAAATCTGGGACTGTCCCTGGAAAATAGGGAGACTTGGAGGGTCTGCCATTAATATATAAAGCCCTTAAGAACTTGGGACCAGTTTACCCGCGAGATCACCTCACCCCATATACTATGCCCATTTGAATGCTTCAAACAGCAGAAGTGGCACTGTTACAAAGGCTGCATAATCCCCGTTTTACATTTGTAAGAATTTAATATTTTAGTGTGGCAACACTTCCCTGATCATTCACGGCACTCTTTCAATGCCTGCTAAGAGCATTTTTGTTTAGACAAGCCTACCCTGAAGGAGCGTCTCCACCCCCACCGCTCAGCCCGCACACTGAGATCCAGCGCCGAGGGCCTTCTGGCGGTTCCCTCATTGCGAGAAGCAAAGCTACAGGGAACCAGGCAGAGGGCCTTCTCGGTAGTGGCGCCTGCCCTGTGGAACGCCCTCCCAGCAGAGGTCAAAGGTACTAACAACTATCTGACATTTAGAAAATGCCTGAAGACACTCATGTTCAGGGAAGTTTTTAATCTGTGACATGTGTATGTATTTTAATGTTTGTTGGAAGCCGCCTAGAGTGGCTGGGGAGACCCGGCCAGATGGGCGGGGTATAAATAATAAATTATTATTATTATTATTATTATTATTATTATTATTATTATTATATGATGCAAGTTTTAATATGTTTTAGTTTATTGTTATTTTAATTTTTCAAAAGTCTTACATTGTTGTTATTAATTCTTCTTAGGAATCATTTTATTACTATCTTTTTTGTAAACTTCTTTTTAAAGCAATCCAGCAGTGTACAATTTTTATGAAATAAAAATGAAATAAATAAAACAAGTCCAATCCCCAATGGCAGCAGCCTCTCCAGAGAACGCTGGGAGACACTCCCTGCCTGAAACCCTGGAGAGACCCTGTCAGTCCACGAGGACAAGACAGAGCGAGGTGCACTCAGTAGATGGCAGCGTCCTATGTTCCATGTAGCTCAGTATTGCCCACACTGACTTGCAGCTCCTCTCCAGGGTTTCAGTCTGGCAGAAGGGCATTCCTACTTGTACCTGAAGATGCTGGGGATTGAATCTGGGACCTTCTGCACTCTAAGCAGGTGCTGTGCCACTCAGCTATGCCCCCCCATTTATTCTGTGCATCTGCTTCAGCTGCCCCTACTAACCAGGCACAGCGGGTATTTTCTACTACCTACGTATGTACACTGTTTAGATATATATTACATGTTAGTTTTCCAAATAAAATTAATTTCAACAATGGTGGTGATGAAGGAAAGGCACTCTGCACATGATCAGAGGCACTCTGCTTAAGCATTGCTGCTTTGCATGGTTCAGAGCTTACACAGAAAGCAAGACTTGAGGGCTCCAGCTCAAACTGAGAGCAGACCAGCTTTGACATTTGGGTCCGGGTTAGCCTAGGCAGGTGGGTGCTCGCACACTCACACCCACACCCTGATGTAGACTAGGGCTGGGCGGCCTCTTGCATGCCTACCTGCAGCTCCACCCCGTATCCAGTGTAGACAGTCACATTGTAGGTGCATTCCAGGAAATGGTTCCACGGCAGAGGTGGGTAGTCGGTTGAGTCGATGTATCCTTCCGGCTCGTAAAAATTCACGCCGCAGAGAACTGGAAGGAAACTCCATGTTAATCATAGACTGACCTACCCCATAAAATCCATAACCAAATGTCCACTAATGTCCACTAATGTCTAGGCTATAACCAACCAGGCACTAATTCCCCTTAAAAGAGTCATTTGTTTGTTGTCAATTGTTGTCAGGGCTAATGCCCTCCATATAAACTTTCCAATTCTTACTAAAAAAATAAGTAGAAGCATAATGTGCTTTGGGGAAAAAATGGGTTGGAGGCCTTGTTATTCCCCCCCCCATCTAAGAGCCATACCACTCTACCCAGTTCTGGGAGTAGGTTGGGCCAGTTAAATGCCAAAGGTAAAGGAGTGTTTAGTGGTGGGGAGGAGTCCATTTGGGATGGCAGGGCTGAGAAGGAGAAAGAGGCAGTGGTTTGCTTGGGTCCCTTCCAGGCCAGCACAGAAACCAACATCTGGAGGTCCACAGATTCCCCATCCCGGGCTGACGCTGACTGGCAGTGGCCCTCAAGGGTCTCAGGCAGAGGGTCTTTCCCAGACCTATGCAAAGCTGGTCCCGTTTGCTTTCTGCAAGCAAAGCAATTATTCTGCTGATGCTCTGTGGCCTCTGTCAAACGCACATGGTTCCTCTCTTCATGCCTCTACCCTTCTGCCTTTGCCCTCCCCATCGGCTGTCCCAAAGACAAACGGCCATTTAGCAAATGCACGGACCATCTGGCAAGTCAGCTGTCTCCCACTGCCCTGCAAATTTGTGATAAAGCAGCAGCTGTGACCACCCCAACTCTTAGAAGAGGGGCGGGTAACATGGTGCCCACCAGAGGTTGTTGGCCTCCAAGTTCCATCATCTCTGACCCTTCTTCACTGATGGGATGTGGAGTCCAGCATCCTCTGGAGGGAACCCCATGGGCGATCCCTGCCTCAGAGCATGGGAAGGCAGAGGAATTTGGCAACGAGGGGAAGTCCCCAGGGGGCACAGGCAGCCCCTGGAATGACTTTGGCCAACACCACTTTCCCTCCCTGCTGACTTCTTGTGTGCAAACCAGCAGTTCTGTCGCAATGGCATCATTGCAGAAGGGAGATGTCTTACTTGGAGTTTGCTCGGTGGTGATCACAGTGGTGGTGATGATGGTGGGTGTGGTTGTGTCTCGGCCCTCCTTGGAAAAATGCCCCCTCTTCGTTTCATCCTCTGGGCTCTTGACCAGAATCTGGGCTTCGCCCTCTGGAAAGGCAGCCACAAGCGGCTCTGTGGCTTTGGGGCCATGAGAGAAGGTCTGTGAGATTGTCGTCTGCATTGTAAATGGTGAGATCTGGAACAGGGAGTGACTGGTCACCCCACGGCTTCCTTTCCTGCTGCCCCACGAGGTCTGCTCTGGCGTTGTGGGCTTCTCCTTGTGAACTGTAGCCATCATGTCATTGTTGTCCCCCAAAGTGTGCAAGTGGTTTCTGGAAAGGGATGCCCTTGATGTTGGCAGGCTGGGCTGAGCAGCAGCTGTGGTGGTTCTGAGTTTCTGATGTTTCCTGACTGTGTTTCCTTGCTTGGAAGAGGATGGCTTCTTCTTGGAAGGTTGGATTTGTCTCGAGTTGGTGTAAGGGGAAGCTGTCAGTTTTGGGGACTCATCCCTTTGTGAAGAGCCCATCTTATTCATTGGGAAATCAGAGATGTCCTCTGTTGACTGAATGAGACTCTCAGCAGTAGGGTATCTTGACTCCATGTTCTCTCTTAGCAGTGTGCTGTTGGTGAACTCATCCGAGTGGTGTGGGGATGCGTTCAAAGAGTCCGTCTCCAATCCAGAGTGTATGCCTGTAACAGAAAGTCCAGAGAAAGAGACTTAAAAGCTCTGGCGTGCATTAGGTACATTTGCATTGAAGGGGGTTGGACTAGTTGCCCCTTGGGGTCCCTTCCAACCCTACAATTCTATGGCAGAGGCCAGGAACACTTTGCTCATCTCATAGAATCATAGACTAGTAGAGTTGGAAGGGACCCCAAGGGTCAACCAGACTAGCCCTCTGCAATGCAGGACTAACAGAGTCTTTCCTCCCCAGGTGAAGGTGGCTTTCTTCCAGATCTCTTGGCATCTGTAGCATTCCCAACTTGAATGTAGCTTTGCCAGCCTGGGGTCCTGCAGCTGTTTTAAGAGCACAACTCGCATTAGCCCTAAAATCCTCTGCCTGGGTTGGTTGGGGCTGGTGGCAGCTGCAGGCCAAAACATCCAGAGAGAAAAGGCTACTCTAACGCCTCCAAAAGATGGTGGGCAATGGCTTTCACTCAAGGTCTGAATGTAGCCCCACATGCTGAACCTACTCAAGTTAAGCAAAACCTTTGCAAGACAGTTGACTTGCAAATGGTAGTGTAGGAAGGGCGGTGCGCCCTGGGTTCCAGGGGAGGGGGGGTGACACTCGGCGGCCCCTCCCGCCGAGCCCCGCCGCCCGGCACCCCGTTCATGCGGTCGAACGGGGCAGCCCCACGAGCCGGCGCTCGCTCGGTTGCCACGGGAGCAGCAGCGCCAGCCCGGATGGAGTTGGACTGCGCATGCCCGGAAATTCCGGGATTTCCGGGCATGAGCAGTCCGTCCTGACGCATGCGTCGTGATGTCATGATGCATGCGTCAGGACGCCCCACCCCCAGGGGGGTGCCTCCACGCCACAACGCCCCGGGCAGCCAAGAGGCTTCCTACGCCTCTGCTTGCAAACTAAGCTACCGTTATGTCAAATCTCAGGTGTTTGCATCAAAACCCAGAGCTCTTTAAAAGCTCTTTCTCTGTATACAGATAGTGGGCATTTAGCTCAATGTGAAAATAATAATAATTTACATGCTTGGTAGGAGAGTGCAGTGTCCTCTTGGGTGAGGAAAACTTTGCCATCCAGCATCAGCACCTGATCAGGAAACTGGCCGTGCAGGACTTGCTGTAGTGATGCAATGATCTGAAACAGGACTAAATGGGCCGCAAGGTGCCATAGACAAGTTGCCTCTTAGTCAATGGCTGTCTGCTTGGAACTGGTCCCAGGAAAGACATCTGAAGGCAGCCCTGTTTAGGGAAGTTTTTAATGTTTGAAGTTTTATTCTGTTTTAGTCCTCTGTTGGGAGCCACCCAGAGTGACTGGGGAAAGCCAGCCAGATGGCTGGGGTATAAATAATAATAATAATAATAATAATAATAATAATAATAATAATAGCCTTTGCTCAGTCAGAGATTTATCAAGGGAAGTAATAGTACCACTGTATTCTGCTCTGGTCAGACCCCACCTGGAATACTGTGTCCAATTCTGGGCACCACAGTTCAAGAAGGATACTGAGAAGCTGGAACGTGTCCAGAAGAGGGCAACCAAAATGGTCAAAGGCTGGAAACGATGCCTTATGAGGAACGGCTTAGGGAGCTGGGTATGTTTATCCTGGAGAAGAGAAGGTTAAGGGGTGATATGATAGCCATGTTCAAATATATAAAAGGATGTCATATAGAGGAGGGAGAAAGGTTGTTTTCTGCTGCTCCAGAGAAGCGGACACGGAGCAATGGATTCAAACTACAAGAAAGAAGATTCCACCTAAACATTAGGAAGAACTTCCTGACAGTAAGAGCTGTTCGACAGTGGAATTTGCTGCCAAGGAGTGTGGTGGAGTCTCCATCTTTGGAGGTCTTTAAGCAGAGGCTTGACAGCCATCTGTCAAGAATGCTTTGATGGTGTTCCTGCTTGGCAGGGGGTTGGACTGGATGGCCCTTGTGGTCTCTTCCAACTCTATGATTCTATGATTCATGTCTGGCATACGAATGGGTAATTTATCTGCTGTCTTAAAAAAAGCCCCTTCACCAGTGGTTTCACGTGGGGTTGAGGAGGTGCCACCTTCAAAAAGCAAATACAGAACCACCACATGCACACACCAGTCCACATAATAATCTATATATATAAAAATGTTCCCATTGCGCGTTTGTCCAAAACGCCCTTGCTCCGTAACCGCTGGACCAAATCGCATCAAATTTGGACACAGCGTTTCCATTACCATGGCATAGTAATCTGGCATAATAAAAATTCAGAAAAACCACACCTGTCATACCTAAAATAAAGAAAAACCGCAAAAAAATTTGGCGCACACATATGACACCACCAGCAAAACAGCGCCCTCTAGTGACGGCTATGCTGGTACTACAGCTACAAAAGCAAGAAATTGGCGCGCACATATGACATCACAGCAAAACCTCGCCCTCTAGCAACGGCAGGCCTGTCTCCATTTTCACTCCCAAACTGACAAACTGTTTCTCTGCAAGGAAGGAGGGGTTGATTGTGTTAGTGGCTTCCTGATACCTGAGTGCCAGACAAGGGTGTGATTAAATTGGCTGGGATACAGGGAAATGTAAATATCTCTTTTGTCAAAGGCACGCTGGGAAATGGAGGCCGCTGCCTCTTGCAGTTAACTAGGCCGGACCAGCAAGGCACGCTGGGAAATGGAGTCAAGGCGCCCTGTGGGTGAACTAAGCTATTTCGCCCAAACCGCAAGGCATGCTGGGAAACGCTGGGCTTATTGTCCCAACCAACTGCGCGCTCAAGGCACTCTGGGAAATGGAATCAAATCCTCTCTGTAGAGGGTTACTAGCACTTTTCCCCTTGAAAAGGCCACAGGCAAGGCACGCCGGGAAATGGCCACCGTGATCGTCCCTCAGTGATCTCCCGATGTGTGTTTTTTATCTGTGCGTTTCCATAGTGCTTTTCCCTCAGATGGCGTCAGAGGCCTCCTTCCTCGGCTTTTTCTGCCATAGGCCACGGGAGGGCACCTGAGCACGTGCAGAGTGCACACGACGCCGGCGGGGGTAGGTGGGGGTTTATTTTGGCTGCAGCTGCTGCTGATGGTAATAAGCATAAAATCAGCCACAGCAACGCGTGGCCCGGGTCAGCTAGTACTACTACTACTACTACTACTACTACTACTACTAATTTATTATTTGTACCCCGCCCATCTGGCTGGGTCTCCCCAGCCACTCTGGGCGGCTTCCAGCAAACATTAAAATACATTAACACATCACAGATTAAAAACTTCCCTGACAAATCCTCCTGCATTTCAAGCCTCTCATTTCACCTCAACCCAAAGCAAAGAAGCCCACTTGCTTTCACAGAAAATCTTAAATTGAGCGAGATTTGGCCAGAGTGGGTTTAGCACTCTTCCCATGTAAGTGCCATCACACCAGAATGGCTAAATGGTTGTTTGTGCTCTTCCTCTACAGTTTTAATGCCTTTGCTTGTGCTGCTATGGCAAATTGTTTTCCATAAAAGAGGCTTTAGAAGTCACCTCTGTGGAGCACAGCGGGTGGGAAGAGAGCCCAGTGCCCCTCTTAGCTGCCCTGCCCTCAGTACAGAGAGGGAGCCAAGAATAAAGAGCAGCAGCGACAATGGCAGGCTGATGAGAAAAGTGGAATTCCGCTGCCTTGCTGCCATAGCTCTCTTTCAGCGCTAAGGAAACTCTGCAAGGTCGGGGAAGGGTGCGTGGGTGATGGGGCTGCTGGCATTTTTGCAGCTCTGAATGGCTCCTGGCTTCCAAGAGCAATCTCCATGCTGGGTGCCTGCACCAACCTACGCACCACGTCAGAAAGCCCATACTAATGTTGCCAGGGGGCGGATCTGAGTGGAATCCCCCCAACCGAGCAATGCTCTCAAGGGAAAGCCACTGCAGGAACCCACTTGATGAAATAATTTCTGAGCTGGTTAAAATGGAAAAAAACAAAGGAACTTGAATGTGCGCAAATAAAGAAACTTTCCTTTGGAACCCTTTCAGACTCCTGTGCCTCCTTCACCTTATCACATTCCTTTGTCTTTGAAAGGAGGCAGAACAGGGGGGAGATGAATGAGCATGCAAGGCAGGAAAAGGCTGGCTTCAAAATGACACTCCCCACCTTGTGGCTTTGAGCTGTCTGCTCCGGTTTGGTGAGAACCAGCATCTTTCTCCACCCCACCCCCCATTTGATTTCTTTTTTTTTAATATCAACTCCACCAGATATTGGGCTGCAGGCTCTTAATTTCTTAAGTAAATCACTTGAATTGTTTAATCAAATTAGTTAATGCTGTCTAGGCCTAAACTCAGGACAACACACTGAAAGGCAAATTCTTTCATTGCTGCAGACTTAGTGATTAAACTTTAAGAAAGGATAAAACATACTTTGCAGGAGTTGCTGGGTAGTGATGATCAGTTTTGATGAGGCATGGCACTCCCCACCCCCCAGTGAAACACCCCATCCTCTGGAGCTTGCGGAGAAATTTCACCGTCCCCCCCCCACTTTGGCCAATTGGATTTTATGGTAAGGAGATGACATTAAATAAATGTCAGTCTCTTGTCAGGCCCTCAAACAAGAACCAAGCAGATGCTCCTCTTCCTCCTCCTCCTCCTCTTAATTTGCCTTCTGAGCTCTGTTATGGCAAAGGCCGAGGGCCAGGAGGGCTGGTGGTCACCGGCTGGAGTAAGCAGAGTGTCTCCGCCAGAACCACCTTTGGCTTCTCCTTGCCATCCTTGGCCAGCAATGGATTTGGGAAGTTCCCTGAATGGAATAAGTTATTGAAACCCACATTGGAAACCTGTGAAATCCATGCATTGTGTCAGTTCATTGATTGATGCTTTTCTGTTTGATGTTTTGAATGGAATTTGTTCTCACTGTAAAATACCGTCTTTCCCCCTTTTTAAGACACCGTCTTATAATTTTTTCCCCTCAAAAAAAACACAGGGTGGCTTATTTTCAGGGGGATGTCTTATTTTTATTATGTCAGTATGGTATGGTACAGCCTCCCCCTGCGCGCTGAGCAGGCGGGGCAGAACTCCGCAAGAGGTTCATCCCCCCCCCGTGCCTCACTGGTTCGCTGGCTCCCTGCGCATGCAGGAGGGGCTGAGGAGGCGATGGGAACAATGGCGGCACCACGGCTTACTTTTGGGGTACGTCTTACTTCTCACAAAGGTAAAAAAACCCTGCCATGGCTTACTTTATGACTACGTATTAAAAAAGGGGAAACAGGGTAATTGATGGCCAGAGAACATTTGGTGTTGCCCTGAGAAAGCAGCAAGGGATTGTTGAGTACCCAGGATGGAGGGGACTCGAGCAGCAGATCTTGCTGGGTGTTGGTGTCCCTGGCAGGCAGCAGAAGCATTTCTGGGCTGCGTATGAAAACCTCAGCGCCTGTGTGGTCTGGACCTTTTCCAAAGCTGCAGGTGCTCAAGTTCTCCCCGCTGGAAACAGAAGGAAGAGGTTGCCATTTCTTTGGTAAAAGCGGCTTTATCTCATTACTCTTAAGAACTAAATCATAATCTTGTTGCAATTAATTACATAAACATCAGGCAAGGATGGGAGTGATAATCAGGAAGGCAGGAAACGCTGATGGAATTGGCAGATTCCCTGCAAGGCAGTAAGCTGAAGGATTTGTGGTGCATTAACGAGCACACAGAGAATTGCCAAAATCTGGTGGAAGGGGGATACATTATCTCGCTGAAATTTGCAAGATGGAGACATTTCTGTGGCCAGCAGAAGTGACTAAGACCAAGGGAGCTTTGCAATTGCTAATCCTGCTCATTCTAGCATACCCACAATTTGAGGTGGGGGATAAATTCATTTGGCAAATTTGTACTTCCCGAATAAATAGGTAAACAGAAATGCCTGTTGTGGGTCTCCAAACCGCCCAAATGCCTTGTCCATCCAAAGGATGCAGAAATATATGCCTGTGTTAGAGGAAAGTGTTCTGGTGAAAATAATGCACAGAAATGAATTGCATTAAGGAAAACTGAAATGTCTAGATACACAAAAATGTCTGCAGATGTTTATGTGAAATCTTCTTTGAAAAAAAATGGCTTGAATTAGGCCAATGGCTCTTCCTGTTCTCACAGCGGTCACCCAGATGCTTGTAGGAATCCCACAAGCAGGACCTGGGCACAAGAGTCATATCTCCTTCTGATGTTTCCAGCAGCTGGCATTCAGAGGCATTGCTGAGATCAGCTATGGTGGTGTAGAACATGGTGCCCATGCAATTTCCAACCCGACAGGCAGAATTTCAGTGGCAAGAACAGAGAAGCCCACTGGTGTGTGTGTCATTCCTAATGACTGGGTAATGGGTAAGGAGCCCATCACAGTGAGGGATGGAGAGGCACAGTCTTTTGCTGCTGTTGATCCTCTTGGATTTTCTAGGTGGCTCTGATCCACTCAGGAGCACTGTGAGGAATGAGCTCTGGAAGGAAACCCATTACCCTGAAATTGAGCTATTTCTTAGGAATGCAAGAAGCTGTTAAGGGAAATAAATGGCTCCTTTCACTAGTTTTCTTTCAGTAAATGGCTCAGCCAAAGAAATAGGCAGCTCCTGCTGCATTCGACCAAAACTGATGATGGGAGACGGCAGCTCTGGGTCTAGCAGGAGGGGAAGCTAGAGGGAGTTGGGAGAAGCCACCTCCTCATCCATCCCATGCCAAAAAAGTCCTCCCTACTACTTTCCAGGTGGACCAGATTCCCTCCTCTTGGGGTACAATGACTGGATCTAGTCCAGAATTCTGTTCTCACAGTAGCCAATGATGCAAAGCTTGCCACCAACATCATGAGCAAAAGGCTGAGGCCACCAGTCCTGGTCTTCCTCAGAGCAGACCCATTGAAAGGAATGGGCATGGCTACCTTTGGTCCATTTATTTCAATGGGTCAGCCTCTGGGTCAAATTAGCATTGGATACCACCCAATACAGAGCCATCATGACTGATAGCAACTGTTAGCCTCCTCTGCCTCCTCTTCCTCCTCAGATTGGCCTAATCACATTTTAAAGCCATCTGTGTTGGGGGCCATCCCTACATCATGCGCCACAGTAACTCAGAAGTGCAGGCGCAGTGCTGAGAGCAAAGAAACCTCGATTCTGTGTCCACCTCCCACCTCTGTGCAGGGTCTGTCATGGAGGAATCTTGCAATGACAGAGCCAGACTACATTTCTCCAGCAAATCCAGCAGAGGGGAGCCCTTTGCTCCCTCCGGTCCTGAGGTAATCTGTTCCGCAGCCAAACAGTCCTTACCCTTAGGATGTTTCTCTGAATCTTTCATCAGAATTGCTTTGCCGCCATTTCTGCCAAGTTGTCCTAGTCCTGCTCTCTGGAGTGACCAAGAAGTCTGCTCCATCTTCTTTCTGACAGTCTGCAGGGACGCCTTGCTTTTGAGGTGAGCATGGCCATGCTGGGGCTATCCAAAGTATCTGTAGGGCACCAGGTTTGCAAAGGCTGCATTAAATAATCACCTCAATGTTGTTTGGAGTTAACATGCAGCTTGGAAGCTTAGCCAAGTCAGGTTACTCATGAGCCAGGTCCAGGGTTCTGGTATTAATTTACAAAGCCCTGAACAGCTTAGGTCCCAGGTACCTCAGGGATCACCTGAACCCTTGCATGCATCCCAGCTTGATCACTAAGATCAGCCGCAGGAGCATTGCTGGTTGTTCCCTGAGTTGGTGAGGCTCACCCGATAAGTATAAGAAACTGAGTCTGAAGTGTCATCGGCCCAGTCCTGTGGAACTCTTTCCCACTGGTGATTCAGTGTGCGCCTTCTGTGCCACCTTTTAAATGCCTGCTGAAAACTTTTCTATTCCCCCAGGCCTCCAGAGGAAATTAAGAGCACATCCTTCCACAATGGTTAACTGGTGTCTTGTTTTTATTGCTATAACCCGCTTCCTCCATATAGACACAGTGGTGTAAAAATATTTAAATAAATAAATAGGGCACTGGTGGAGGAGCACACTTTACCCAGGATGTAATTACACCGAGACTCTGAACTTGGAAAACAAGGAAGCTAAGTTTATTAAAGGAAATACATACTTGATAGGAAAGATCCTCTTACAGTCTAACTATGGTGGAGCTGCGAAGAGCCCATGTCTGCTCTTTATGCTCAGCATGAGAGACGCAGTGTGATGACCTGGGAGTCAGACTCAGACGCTGAACCTGAGGGATCCCAGCCTGCACAGGATTCACTGCCTCCAGAACCAGCAGAGCCAGGGCTGGGGCCTGAGTCTCAAGGGGACTCACCTGTGCTGGATCCTCAGGTGCAGGCATCGGCTGAGGTTGATCTGGCTTCTAATGGGATGGAGGACTTATTGCCTGCAGGTGCTCCACTCCCCACCCAGTCAGGGGAAGCTGAGGTTGCCTCTGGGTCTGGTAACCCTCCAGCTTCTCCTGAGCTGCAAAGGCTAAGGGCAGAGAGGCGAAGGGAACTAAGTTCCCGCAGGAGGAGTGCTCGCCTCCAAGCCAGGAGAGGCGAGGCACCTGAGGATCGGAGCCGCCCTTTGCCTCGGGGCAGATAAAAGCCAGCCAGTCCCAGACCCAAGTTGCAGGAGCAACATCGGTGCTGCCTAGTTCCTGTTCCTGCGTTCCTGACCTCGGCTTCCTGACCTCAGCTTTGTTATTTCGGCTTCCTGACCTCGGCTTCCTGACCTCGGCTTCCTGACCTCGGCTTCGTGACTTCTGGCTTGGACTGACCTTGGACTGGACTAGACCTCGCCTATCGGATATCCCTTGGGACCAGCACAGTTTGCTCCTGCCACACCCGCACTCCCCCTTCGTTGGGGTGCGTTCGGGAGGAACCTGTCGTCATGACTGACCAGGCGGCTGCGCTGGTGGCATTGGCCCAGGAGAACCAGGTCTGGACCCACACAGTGCAGCAGCTAAGCAATGCGGTTACGGCGCTTCAGCAGCGTTTGGACGCCTTACCGGCTCCTGGTGCCGGCGCCCCAGCTCCAGGCAAGTACCCAGTGGCCCTGCCAGAAAAGTTCGATGGGTCCCCGGGCAGCTTTCCCATGTTTCTCGCCCAGGCCAAACTGTATATTCAGGGGCGAGCCCGGGATTTCCCCGACGACCGCACCAAGGTGCACTTCCTGATCAGCTTGCTGAAGGACCAGGCGGCCAAGTGGGCGTTGCCGCTGCTCCGGCAAGACTCCCCCTTGCTGACAGACTATACGGGGTTTTGCAACCATTTTGAAACCGCGTTCGCCAACCCTCAGAAGGCGAGTCAAGCCAATCGGGCAATTCGGCGGTTGAAACAGGGCAAGTCCACAGTGGCTGCCTATGCCACGGAATTTCGGCTGTTGGCGCAGGACTTGACCTGGAACGATTCCGCACTTCGGGACCAGTATCTCGAGGGGCTTTCGGACGAGATACTGGACCAGCTGGCCATCTTGGATCGCCCCGCCACGCTGGAGGCCCTCATCCAACGGAGTCTACAGATAGACGATCGGTTGGAGGACCGGCGCCAGGCCCGGGCCCGCCAGCACTCTGGGCTCCCGACTCCAGTGCTCCCCATCAGTTCCACGGCCAGAGCCGAGTCACTGGAGGAGCCGATGCAGCTCGGGGCAGCACGGCCTCGCCTCTCCCCTTCGGAGAAGACACGACGTCGGGAGGGAAACCTGTGTCTCTACTGCGGGGGGAGTGGACACTACGCCCGAACCTGCCCTGAGAAACGCCAGCCGCAGGGAAACCGCCAACCCCAGTAGCCAATGGCCCAGGCTATCTGGGGTCCCAAGCATCGCATGATGGGCCCTCACCAGTGGAATTGCAACACCTCATGATCCCGGTGCGTCTATACCCCCCAGGCGGGCCCTGGATTCTCACCCACGCTCTGGTGGATTCAGGGGCAACCCGCTCCTATATGGACTCTGCCTTCGCCGCTCAGCATTGGGTGCCGCTCCAGAACAAGCCAGAACCAGTGCAGGTGGAGGCTATCGACGGACGGCTCTTGCGGTCAGGCGCCGTTACTCGGGAGACCCAGCCCTTGATCCTGTGCCACCAGCAGCACCGGGAGGTGCGTACCCTGGACATTGCCACCATGCCCCGGTTTCCCCTGGTGCTGGGGATGGACTGGCTGGAGTCTCACAATGTTCAGATCGATTGGGTCAATCGAACTGTACGCTTCCCAGACTCGGGTTCGATTGCTCAGTCCGAGATGCTTTCGGCCGCCTCCATGGGGGAGGCTGCGTCAACGCTCCCCGCCGTGTACCGGGACTATGTAGACGTGTTCGAGGAACAGGGGGCAGACCGGCTGCCTCCTCATCGGTCTTTTGACTGCGGCATAGACCTCCAGCCTGGGGCGCCTCTGCCTGTGAGTCGCCTATACTCTCTTTCGGAGCCAGAGCGTGAAGCCTTACAGGACTTCCTTCACAAGAACCTGGAGCGGGGGTTCATTAGGCCCTCTACCTCTCCCACCGCCGCTCCAGTACTCTTCGTTAAGAAGAAGTGTGGGGAGCTTCGCCTCTGCCATGATTACCGAGCCCTGAATAAGATCACCATCCCAGACCGGTATCCCTTGCCCCTAATTGCAGAGTTGCTGGAGCGGGTGCAAGGGGCGCAGATGTTCACCAAACTGGACCTCCGGGGGGCTTACAACTTGATTCGGATCCGTGCCGGGGATGAGTGGAAGACCGCATTCGGGACCCGTTATGGGCAGTTCGAGTACCTGGTCATGCCGTTCGGACTATGCAACGCGCCCGCCGTGTTCCAACGGTACATCAACCACGTGTTCCAGGACTTGCTCGACAAGTATGTGGTGGTGTACCTCGATGACATTCTGATTTATTCCCGTGACCCAGCTCGCCACGAGAGTCATGTCCGGACCGTGTTGCAGCGCTTGCGGGAGCACCGCCTGTACGCTAAGCTCAGCAAGTGCGAGTTCGACCAGCGGTCAGTGGACTTCCTCGGACACCGACTCTCCCCTGACGGTGTACAGATGGACCCCGGGAAGGTGTCTGCGGTTCGAGAGTGGGCGGCGCCGCGGAACCGCAAGGACCTACAGCGGTTTTTGGGGTTCGCCAACTATTACCGGACATTCATTGCGGACTATGCTCATCGCACCACCCCGTTGACCCGACTGCTGCGCCCCAAGACGCCCTTCGCCTGGGATGAGGAGGCTGAGGTGGCATTCCAGGGATTGAAAGCCTGTTTCCAGAAGGCGCCAATTTTGCAGCATCCTGATCCCTCTCGTCCCTTCGTGGTGGAGACTGACGCCTCCAGTACAGCTCTCGGTGCTGTCTTGTCCCAGCAACACGGACCTGATGCGCCACTGTTACCCTGCGCCTACTACTCCCGGCAGCTCCTTCCGGCGGAGCGTAACTATACCGTGTGGGAGCGGGAACTACTGGCCATCAAGGTGGCCTTTGAGGTCTGGCGCCATCATCTTGAGGGGGCACGACACCCGGTGGAAGTGAGAACCGACCACCGGAATCTGGAGTACCTCCAGACCACCCGCAGGCTAAACCAGCGGCAGATCCGGTGGGCACTGTTCTTCTCCCGGTTCCAGTTCCGGATCCGCTACATCCCCAGCTCCCAAAACCAGAAGGCGGATGCACTGTCCCGGAAACCGGAGGACATTGCAGAGACGGTGCAGCAGGCGGCCCCAACAACGATCATCCCACCAGCAGCTTTCCTGGCTGTTCATGAGACTGAGTCGCTGCTGGACCGAGTGCGGAAGCAGCAACGGGTCGACACGTGGGCTCAGGAACGGATGCAGGAATTGGCCAGTGGATCATGTCCTCGATACCCAGAACTGGTTGTGCACCAGGGTTTGCTGATGCACCGTGGTCGGTTGTACATCCCACCAGGGCCTTTGCGGGCCGAGGTACTCCAAATGTCACACGACGCCCCGGCAGCTGGCCACTTCGGGAGGTATCGGACCACCCACCTGGTCAGCCGGGAGTTCTGGTGGCCCCGCTTGAAGGCCGACGTGGCACGGTACATTGGGGGGTGCGAGGTCTGCCGGCGAGCCAAGGGATCGACCGGGAGACCTGCGGGACTGCTACAGCCACTGCCAGTTCCCCCTCGTCCATGGCACACGGTTTCATTGGATTTCGTGGTAGACCTACCCCCATCCCGTCAGTGTACCTGCCTCCTGGTATTCACAGACCACTTCACTAAAATGGTGCACTGCGCCCCGTGCCCGTCTGTACCCTCAGCCAAGGAGATGGCGCAACTGTACCTACAAAACGTCTTCCGCTTACATGGCCTATCGGAATGTTTGATCTCCGATCATGGTGCCCAGTTCACCTCCCGGTTCTGGCGCGCTCTACATCAGGCTCTCGGGACGGAGGTCTGCCTATCTTCGGCCTACCATCCACAGACGGATGGACAGACCGAACGGGCAAACGCGGTGTTGGAACAGTACCTCCGGTGCTACTGCAGCTTCCACCAGGACGATTGGGTCGACCACCTGGCGTTGGCCGAGTTCGCATATAACAACGCAGTGCACGCTTCCACCCAACAGACCCCGTTCCAGGCAAACTATGGGTACCACCCGCGGTTGTTTCCAAGCGTACTGCCAGCATCCGCAGTTCCCGCAGTGACAGACTGGCTACAAGAGCTCCAGTCACAGCAGCAGCTTCTGACGGAGCAACTGAGCCAGGCCAAGGACGCATATAAGGCCCAGGCCGACCGTCACCGTCAGGAGGGGCCGGAACTCCATGTCGGAGACCTGGTATGGCTCTCCACCCGCCACCTGCACCCCTCTCGGCCTTCGCGGAAGCTGGATGCCCGCTTCACCGGCCCATTTCCGATCGTGGACCGGGTCTCACCTGTGGCATTCCGTCTCCGGTTACCCGCGACCCTGAAGGTCCACCCGGTATTCCACCGGTCCCTGCTCAGTCCGGTCGCCCCGCCCGACGAGTTCCACCCAGACCATCCACGACCGCAGCCAGTTTTGGTTCAGGGGGAGCCCGAGTATGAGGTGGAGCACATTCTTGACTCCCGATACCGCAGGGGGAAGCTCCAATACCTCATCGACTGGAAGGGGTATGGGCCCGAGGATCGGTCGTGGGAACCAGCGGAGAACGTCCACGTGCCTGTCTGCCTCCGTGATTTCCATGCGACTTACCCCAGCAAGCCTGGTCCGGCCCCTCGGTTGAGGGGGGGGCCTGGGAGGGGGGATGGTGTGATGACCTGGGAGTCAGACTCAGACGCTGAACCTGAGGGATCCCAGCCTGCACAGGATTCACTGCCTCCAGAACCAGCAGAGCCAGGGCTGGGGCCTGAGTCTCAAGGGGACTCACCTGTGCTGGATCCTCAGGTGCAGGCATCGGCTGAGGTTGATCTGGCTTCTAATGGGATGGAGGACTTATTGCCTGCAGGTGCTCCACTCCCCACCCAGTCAGGGGAAGCTGAGGTTGCCTCTGGGTCCGGTAACCCTCCAGCTTCTCCTGAGCTGCAAAGGCTAAGGGCAGAGAGGCGAAGGGAACTAAGTTCCCGCAGGAGGAGTGCTCGCCTCCAAGCCAGGAGAGGCGAGGCACCTGAGGATCGGAGCCGCCCTTTGCCTCGGGGCAGATAAAAGCCAGCCAGTCCCAGACCCAAGTTGCAGGAGCAACATCGGTGCTGCCTAGTTCCTGTTCCTGCGTTCCTGACCTCGGCTTCCTGACCTCAGCTTTGTTATTTCGGCTTCCTGACCTCGGCTTCCTGACCTCGGCTTCCTGACCTCGGCTTCGTGACTTCTGGCTTGGACTGACCTTGGACTGGACTAGACCTCGCCTATCGGATATCCCTTGGGACCAGCACACGCAGAAAGGCATCTCCTCTCCTGGATCTCTTAGGGTGGGAGGTTGGGGGAAGAGGGGGAAGTTCCCAGGGGGGAGCTGGGAGGGTTCACCCTCCTTTGTGTGGAACAAGGGTTCAGATATAATTTTGATAGAGGGCTTTTGATAGAGTAGGTTTGCTTTTATTAAATTTTATGCTGAAAACTTTTAATAAAATTGATCAAACATGGGGGGGGTAAAGATGTCTTCTCTCCCAAGGTGAGCAAGGATGAGGAAGAAGAGGAGATGAGGTCAGCAGCTCTAGAAGTTCCTCCCTCTAGCTATAACCTTCCATAATAATAATAATAATAATAATAATAATATATTATTTTTACCCCGCCCATCTGGCCGAGTTTCCTCAGCCACTCTGGGCGGCTTCCAGTCAAATATTAAAACAATACAGCATTAAATATTAAAAACTTCCCTAAACAGGGCTGCCTTCAGATGTCTTAAAAATAGGATAGCTGCTTATTTCCTTGACATCCGCTGGAAGCGCGTTCCACAGGGAGGGCGCCACTACCGAGAAGGCCCTCTCTCTGGTTCCCTGTAACCTCACTTCTCGCAATGAGGGAACTGCCAGAAGGCCCTCAGCACTGGATCTCAGTGTCCGGGCTGAACGATGGGTGTAATGTCTCCAGAACCCTGGATCTGAGCGATGAGGATGCAACACTGCTGGACAGTCTTTATCAAACAACAGTCATAGTTTATTAAGGACTCAAACACTGAAACGGTGTCTACACAACAGAGGAGGAAATGACCGAATGAATAAACAGGGAGGGGGACAGGTTCCAACGGAAATTCCAACTGAAACTTAACTGACATTCCACAGTTAAAGACACATACATCACATCTCCTTTTTTTTACACTGAAGTTAAAGAAAGGTCACAAATCAAACACACATATTTAAAACTAAGATCATGACATAAATCTTTGAGGCATATACACACTCCTGCCATATGAGGTTACATATCTGGGTTGCCTTACATCTGTTTGCATAGTGGGTGTTCTCCCAGTTCTTTCTCTATTGTTATCTTGTAACATTTCCATCCTATTCCCAATCACTTCACCTTTTCTCTCCTCAGCTTGCACACCCCTAGGCCTTATTCTTCTCCTATTATGCGTATACACCCGTCCCATTGGAGCAACTATTTGGTATGTACGTGGCTGATCACACTTCCTTGTGATCATCGCTGGGGACCATCCTTCTGTTGACTCAAACCACACTGGATCTCCCTCTTTCAGTGGCCTAAGAGACCTTGCAGTGCTATCATAAAAATACTTCTGCCTTTCTTGATTCCTTTTGAGGCTCTCCCACACTCCCACAGGTATCCTAGGACGTAACACTTCTTTAGTCACTGGTAGCTTACTCCTTAGGACTCTACCCATCAATAACTGAGCAGGAGAATATTCCAATCCTGTCACTGGTGTATTACGATACTCCAATAGTGCCAAATGAGGTTCTTTGTGTGTTTGTTCTGCCTTTTTTAGGAGTAGTTTAATGGACTGTATTGCCCTTTCCACCATTCCATTTGACTGTGGGTATCCTGGACTACTGAAACACTGTTCAAATCCCCAGTCTCGGGCAAATTGATGGAACTCCTGACTTGCAAACGGCACATTATCACTGATAACTATCCTTGGAATGCCATGCCTTGCAAACACAGCTTTCAGTCTACTAATTACTGCTCCCGCTGTTTTATTTTGGAGGCTCACCACTTCTGGGTATTTAGAGAAATAATCTATTACCAGCAAGAAAGGTTGAGCCCTGTACTCAAAAATATCTACTCCTAAATTTTCCCAGGGCAGCTCCGTGACCGAATGAATAAACAGGGAGGGGAACAGGTTCCAACGGAAATTCCAACTGAAACTTAACTGACATTCCACAGTTAAAGACACATACATCACAATGGGGGTGGAGACGCTCCTTCAGCTATACAGGACCGAGGCCGTTTAGGGCTTTAAAGGTCAGCACCAACACTTTTGTGCTCGGAAACGTACTGGGAGCCAATGTAGTTCTCTCAGGACCAGTGTTATGTGGTCCCAGCGGCCACTCCCAGTCACCAGTCTAGCTGCCGCATTCTGGATTAATTGCAGTTTCCGAGTCACCTTCAAAGGTAGCCCCACGTAGAGCGCATTGCAGTAGTCCAAGCGGGAGATAACTAGAGCATGCACCACTCTTGCGAGACAGTCTGCGGGCAGGTAGGGTCTCAGCCTGCGTACCAGATGGAGCTGGTAGACAGCCGTCCTGGACACAGAATTAATCTGCGCCTCCATGGACAGCTGTGAGTCCAAAATGACTCCCAGGCTGCGCACCTGGTCCTTCAGGGGCACAGTAACCCCATTCAGGGCCAGGGAGTCCCCCACACCCGCCCGCCCCCTGTCCCCCAAAAACAGTACTTCTGTTTTGTCAGGATTCAACCTCAATCTGTTAGCGGCCATCCATCCTCCAACCACCTCCAGGCACTCACACAGGACCTTCACCGCCTTCACTGGTTCTGATTTGAAAGAGAGGTAGAGCTGGGTGTCATCTGCATACTGATGAACACCCAGTCCAAACCCCCTGATGATCTCTCCCAGCGGCTTCATATAGATATTAAAAAGCATGGGGGAGAGGACAGAACCCTGAGGCACCCCGCAAGTGAGAGCCCAGGGGTCTGAACATTCATCCCCCACCACCACTTTCTGGACACGGCCCAGGAGGAAGGAGCGGAACCACTGTATAACAGTGCCCCCAGCTCCCAGTCCTTCTAGACGGTCCAGAAGGATGTTATGGTCGATGGTGTCAAAGGCCGCTGAGAGATCCAGCAGAACTAGGAAACAGCTCTCACCTTTGTCCCTAGCCCGCCGGAGATCATCAACCAGCGCGACCAAGGCAGTTTCAGTACCATGATGAGGCCTGAACCCCGACTGGAAGGGATCCAAATGGTCCGCATCCTCCAGGCATGCTTGGAGTTGTTCAGCAACCACCCGCTCAATCACCTTGCCCAAGAATGGTAGATTTGAGACTGGACGATAGTTGGCCATAATGGCCGGGTCTAAAGATGTTTTTTTAAGAAGCGGTTTAATGACCGCCTCTTTCAGCAGGTCTGGGAATACTCTCTCGCCAAGGGAAGCATTCACCACCCCGCGAAGCCCATCGCCCAGCCCTTCCCGGCTCGATTTTATTAGCCAGGATGGGCAAGGATCAAGAAGACAGGTGGTCGGTTTCACTCGTCCAAGCAGCCTGTCCACATCCTCAGAAGTAACAGATTGGAATTGATCCCATAAAACATGACTAGACAGGGCTCTAGCACTCTCCTGCCCCGGCCCTGCTCCCACGGTGGAGTCTACCTCCTTCCGAATCTGAGCGACTTTATCTGCAAAAAACTTTGCAAAAGCATTGCAGGAGATCTTGGGGTCCCTACCAGACCCCGATGACGAAGGTGGTTCTGCTAAATTGCGAACCACCTGGAAGAGTCTCCTGCTGCTGTTTTCTGCAGATGCAATAGAAACGGTGAAGAAGGTCCTCTTCGCCGTCGCCATTGCCACTTGGTAGGCTCGAAGTTGAGCTCTAGCCCGTGTCCGGTCTGATTCAGAATGAGTTTTCCGCCACTGGCGCTCAAGCTGTCTCAGCGGCTGTTTCATCGCCCTCAGCTCCGGGGAAAACCACGGGGCTGTCCGGGCTCCATGCAATCGGAGAGGGCGCTTCGGAGCCAGACAGTCAATAGCCCTGGTTAACTCCACATTCCAGCGGGCCACCAGGGAATCAGCTGAAAGGCCATCAACATGGGATAAAACATCCCCTACCACTCTCTGGAAGCCAATTGGATCCATTAAGTGGCGGGGGCGGACCATCCGAATTGGTCCCACCTCCCGGCAGAGGTGAAGGGTCACGGAGAAGTCCAGTTGCACCAGGAAGTGATCTGACCATGGCACTTCTTTTGTTTCGCTTTTACTTAGTGTCAGATCACCAACATCCATAGAGGTCAATACCAGGTCCAAGGCATGTCCGCAGCTATGAGTTCCATGCAGACACATCAACCTACAGGGCAAACTGAGCTGCATCCCAACACAACCACCGTTTCTGTACATACTGCCATTCACTCTGAGTGCATTAACACTAATTGTGCAGCACTGAAGTGCACCAAAGTGTTGGAAGGAGATGGAATAACATAACAAAGAAAGAAAACTTTTTCTCCCCCTTTGCTTACCTCAGCCTGTGAGGTTTGTTTGCTATGTGCATTCAAGTCATTTTCAAAACCCTTTAATGAACTAATTTATGAGAAAAGAGGGAGGATTAAAATTTATTTCTGAAAAGCAGAGTGTTCCCCCCACCTACCCACTCAGTCGAGGTAAAAACGCTTCCCAAGATTGTTATTTAAAATGGTTGTTGCCATTTAAAATAATATGACTAATTTCTCATTAGATCCTTTGCTAGAAAGCACTGGAATGAGCCGCCTCTTCAACAAGGCATGAAATGAAAAATGTAGCACCACGAGCCCATAATGAGATCCATTCCAACCCCTTAATTTCCTAAAGGCGCTCTTGTTTGTTGACTCTGTAGGATGAACTTGGTTATATTAAACCAGAAAGAGTGGCTCCCCCATTTGCCACCCCCACCTCAACTCCATGAGGATCCAAGCAGGGGCCTCGGCGTTTTGCTGCCTGAGGTGGGGCAGTCAAGAAGGACTCCCCCATCTCCCCAGGCCCCCCAGGCCTTGAGGTCAGCCCACAGGCCCACCTTGCTCAGCATTCCCTTCCCCCAGGCTGGTTGCCTCCTACCTCGCTAGCCTTCCCCAGCCGGAGGCCCCCCACAAGCCCACCGGCAGGGCATGAAAGCAACAGCCCTCAATCTCTCCCCGTAACCCCTAAGAAGTCCTGCTGGATCCAAGGCACAGCTAGCCCAGAAGCAGGACAGAAACTCAGCAGCCCCCTCCCCACTTGTGGCTGGGAGCTGCTGGGAGCCTTTTTTGCTGTGACAATTGCCACATCCCTTTAAGAAACCACCTGCCTCCTGGCAAACCCTCTGAGATTGGCAGAGGAGGCCCTCTTGGTAGTTCCACCACCCTCAGAAGCTTGGGGGTTGGGGCTCAAGGGAATAAGAGGGCCTTCTCTGTGGTGACCCCCAAGCTTGGAAAATCCTTCGCTAGAAAGTTACATCTGGAACTCTCATTATGCAGGGAATGCTGAAAGTGCACCTCTTTACCTCAACCCTCTCAAGATGTGTGTTTTCAAGACCCGCCTTAATTCTGAGATTATTTCAAACTGCTTTTAATATTGGGCTTTGTGTTGTTACCTGCCCTGGGACCTTACAGTTAAGAGTGAACAACAACAACAACAACAACAACAACAACAACAACAACAACAGCAGCAGCAGCAGCAGCAGCAGCAGCAGCATCTTATGGGAGTGAATACCACCATTTAACTCTGTGCTGTGTGTCAAAGTCCTTCGTTTTGTCTCTCCTGAATTTTCCAACAACATTCTTTGGCTACAGAGGATAGGACCCAAACCAACGGATTCCGATGGCAAGAAAGGTGATTCTGACTAAACCCTGGGAATAATTTTCTGGGGCAACAGTCATTGGGCAGTGGAACAGACTCCCCCTGAAGGTGGGGGACTCTCCTTCACTAGAGGACAAAAATGTATCAATACAGGACGGAATAAATAAAAAAATTGTCCAGTAGCATCTTAGATACCAACTAAGTTTGTTCTGGGTATAAGCTTTCATGTGCATGCACACTTCTTCAGATACACATGTGTGCATGCACACAAAAGCTCATACCCAGAACAAACTTAGTTGGTCTCTAAGGTGCTACTGGACAATTTTTTAAAATTTATTTTGACTACGTCAGACCAACATGGCTACCTACCTGAATCTAGAATACAGGACTGTGCATTTTACATTGAAATACAGGACAATCCTGTATTATACAGGACAGGTGGCAAACCCTAGGAGAGCCAATGTTATCATCTTTGCCTGGCCCAAACCCCAGAACTTTTCTAAGGGAGTCCCTGTGTTGTATTCATTACACAAGAACCCAGGGGGGGTGCATGCCACAACCAATTCCATTGTGTACTTGCCAGGCTTCAGGGAGGCTGAAATGGCACAAGTCTGTCAGTAGTGCATTCTCTTTCTCCCTCTCCCTTTTCAGTAAGGAACCCTTTTCAGTAATCCCAAACTGCTTCAGGACAAGCTTATCTGATCTATACCCTGAACAGGGCCTTTAAAACAACGTTTAAATAAAGAAAACAACTTGCAAGGTTAAACCCAACACGCTCTGTAAACACACCAGAGGCACACAAAGGACTCATAAGTGTGCCAAGGTAGAAGGCTTTGAGAGACACATCACATCTTTTCAGCTAGTCTGGAAAGATGGTGTTGGAAATCATGAGTGTGTGAAGCTGATTATGATTATTTTTTTAAAAGGGGGGACATCGTGCGGGATGAGGTACACAAAGTGAATATGTTTGCAGATGACACCCTCTTATTTTTACAAAATCCAATAACAGTCCTCGAGCCACCTAAGCAGCAGTTAGAAATGTATTACAGGGTAGCAAGATTGCAAATCAGCTATTCTAAATCCGTGGTCCTTCCTATCAATTTAGATGACACTACAAGAGACTGGTTACTAGTTAACTCTCCATGTGCCATTGCACATGGAGGATTTAAGTACTTAGGCATTGTCAGGGGGGCTGCAGCCCTGCTCCAGTCCTGCGTTAAGCAGCTATCGAGAGCAGCCCCCAATTTTAACGATGGATTCATCCAGTTCCTCTACCGGCCCTAGCAGTGGAGAAGGAGAGGTGGTGGAGGGGCTTCAGCCAGCCAGGCAGAGCCATCGCCACGTAGCTGGGGAAGGAAAGAGAAGGCGCACAAGGTGTTTCCATCTGCCGAGATGGGTTTCCTGGCGGGAGAATCGCGAAAAGCCACTCTGGGAATCTGAGAGTGATTGAAGAGACATTTTTATGATGCACTCCGCATTGTAAAGTAATTAGCCAAGATTAAAGCTTAAAAGCTTAATGTTTCAGAGTCTTTCTTTGAGCGGAAAGCTGGGGAAGGGACCCCACGCCTCCTGACAGCATTCCCAGAGTCTTTTGGCTGGCTGTTCATCAAAGGAGCCCCCGGCCCCCCTTCGAGCCGACGAAAAGCAGGAGCGGAAAAATGTCTGAAGAAGAATTAATGCCGCAGTCAAAGAGCAGGTGGCAAAGGTGAGCGAGCAGTTGCAACGGGAAGCTGAGAGGCAGATGCTTGAGCATCAGCGGGCTTTAGAAACTCAAATGGCTCAGTTAACCCTTGAGGTGCAGAAGCTGACAGCAAGAAACGCTGATTTAGAGGGGCATGCCAGAGAGGCTACTGCCAGGCTGGAGGAACGGAGGATGGAAACGCAAGGAGGGGGCAAAGTTCCTTTGGGGAGGAAGTTGCAGACGCTTATCAGCAAGTTTACCGGGAACCCAAGAGACTACGCTGGGTTCAAGACAGACATTCATTGCTGCCTCAAGATGCAGGAAGGGGAGTTTTCAAGCGAGGCGGAACAAGTGGCCTTTGTGGTGGCACATTTGGAGGGGGCAGCAAAGGAAGTGGGCACGCCCGCTCATGGCAGCCGAGGGCTGGGAGATGAGAGATCTCAAGAAATTTATGGCTGCAATGGACGCTATGTTCGCCAATGAAGCAGAAGATGAGGCCACCCGGCAGGAGTTCCTGCGTTTGAGACAGGGAGGGGGCATGGTGCGCTGGTATTTTTCCCACTTTGCGATGTTGGCGCATAAACTGAAATGGGATTTGCAGGCTGAGACTATGCAGGCTCTTTTTAAGGAAGGCTTAAACGCTGAAATTAAGGATGAGCTGAGCAGGGCGCCCAGGACCACGGACATGGAAGAACTGGTGAGGGCGGCGGTGGCCGTAGGGATGTGGGTGGAGCAGAGGAGCTGGGAGAGGAGACAACCCAAGGCAGAGAGCATCCCAGGGAATCGTCACCCGGGCAGAGGAGCTGCCCCCCCCGCAATGGGGAAAACGTCGACTCAGCCGACGGAGGAGCCGATGGAAATTGGGGCAGTGCGCACCAAGCAACCCTCAGGAGGGGCCACACCCAAAGGAGCAGAGGGGAGAGAAAGCAAGGACGCACGGAAGTGCTATGTTTGCGACAAACCTGGACATGTAGCCAAATTCTGTCCGCAGCGTTGCGTTTGGCAGGCAAGAGGAGCAAGAGCGCCGGAAAAGGAAGAGCAATGTGGGGAGCAGTCGGGAAACGATGACGCCGGGGTGCAGGAAATGCTGAGAGGGGGGAGCATCCAGGCGAGCAAGCAGTGAAAGCCCCACAAGAGACATCCATTCCCCCCCTCATCCACCCAAGGTAGGAATTGTGGTAAAGGTTGTGCTGGAACTCCCCAATGGGCACCCCCTAGAGGTAGAAGCGTTGATTGACTCAGGGGCCTCCGCAAACTTCATGAGCAGGGAATTTGCGTTGGAGCATCAGTTACATCTGCTTCTGCTGGAGTTCCCACTGCTGGTCACCACCATTGACGGGAGGGAGCTGCTGGGAGGGGAGGTGGCGCAACAAACACCCCCCATGAGAATGCGTATCTCCAAGCACTCTGAGGTCATCACGTTCAACATCACCACTCTGGCGGGGTATCCCATCGTCCTGGGAATGAGTTGACTAGACTTACATGACCCAGTGGTGGCTTGGCATCAGCGATCGCTCACGTTCAGATTGGGACATTGCGTGGAGAACTGTCTGCAGGAGATGAGTGCCTCAGGCAGCAACGCGCAAGCAGCAACAGTACGATTGGAAGCTACCAGAGGGATTCCACCCCAATATGAGGATTATAAGGACGTTTTCTGCGAGAAAGAAGCGGACAAGCTCCCACCGCATCGGCCTTTTGACTGCCAAATCAACCTGGTGCCAGGGGCCCAGTTGCCCGCGGGGAAGCTCTACTCCATGTCCGAACAGGAACTGCAGGAGCTCCAGCAGTTCATAGACAAAAATCTATGGCGGGGATTTATTTGAGAGTCCAAAAGTTCACGAGGGAGCCCAGTGTTCTCCGTGGACAAGAAGGGGACCTCCCATAAGAGGCTGATCGTAGATTTCAGGGCTCTGAATAGCGTGAGTCAACCGATAGCCTTCCCCATGCCCAGGATCGACGATCTGCTGGCAGTGGTGCGCAGGGGAAAAATCTTCATCAAGCTGGACCTCAGGGGGGCGTATAATCTCATACGAATGCGTGAAGGAGATGAGTGGAAGACGACCATGTTTACCCCTCTGGGGGCGTTCGAGTACCTCGTCATGCTGTTTGGATTGCAGGGGGGCTCCCTGGCCTTCCAGTCCTTCATGCATCACATGTTGGGACCCCTGCTGTACAAGAACGTGGTAGTCTTCCTGGATGACATCTTGGTGTTTTCGGAGAGCGAGGCTCAGCAGGTGCTGAAAAAGCTGAGAGAGCACCAGCTGTATGTCAAATTAGAGAAGTGTCAATTCCACGTCAAGCAGGTGGAGTTCCTAGGCTACCGAGTGTCAGACAGAGGGTTGGCCATGGACGGGGAGAAGGTGAACGCGGTTTTAGATTGGAAGAGCCCTAGAACCAAGAAGGACACACAGAGGTTTCTCGCCTTCGCCAATTTCTATCGAAAGTTTATCAGGGGCTTCGCGAAGCTAACCGCACCCATCACGGACTGTCTGAGTGGCAAGAAGAAATTCGCCTGGACACCGGCAGCCCAACAGGCGTTTGAGGCCCTAAAGAGAGCTTTTGCATCAGAGGAGCACCTCCTGCATGTGAACCCGGAGCGGCCGATAAAACTAGAGACAGATGCATCAGATCGAGCCGTGGGGGCGGTGCTTTTGCAACAAGACAATGAAGGAGACTGGAGGCCATGCGCCTTCTTTTCGCGCAAACTCAGCAAATCTGAGAAAAACTACACCATCTGGGACAAGGAACTGTTGGCCATTTTGGCGGCTTTCAAGAAATGGCGCCATTTCCTGATTGGGGCGCAGCACCAGATCCAAGTGCACAAGGACCATAAGAACTTGGAGTACTGGAGAACCACTAGAGTGCTCAATCAGAGACAGATCCGATGGGCAGAATTCTTCGCGGACTTCAATTTCCGGATCCACTACGTGCCAGGGGAGCAGAACGTGCGGGCCAACGCTCTGTCCAGGAAGCCGCAGTACCTGGAAGAGGAAGAGCCGCCGGCAGTGAGGCACATGTTTCCCGCAGAGCAGTGGGATTGTAGCGGCACGATGGAGCAAGCCTCGCTGTTGTTGAGACTCACCCGCGCAGATTCTTTTGTGCAGCAGAAGTTTCGAGACCTCAAGGAGGGCAGGTGGGTGGACGAAGGTTTTGTGGAGAAGGGAGGGCTCTTGTTTTATAAGGGGGCACTGTACATTCCGGGGGACCAGCTGAGAGCCAAGGTTCTCAAACAACTCCACGACAACCCTTCTGCAGGACATTTCGGACAACAGAGGACACTTCTCCTAGTCACCAGAGATTTTTGGTGGCCGGGGGTGCGAGACGATGTCAAGGACTACGTGAGGGCGTGTGACACCTGTCAAAGGGCCAAGGGAGATAATAGGGCACCGGCAGGTCTACTGCAGCCCCTGTCCACCCCCAGCAGGCCCTGGGAAATGGTTAGCATTGACTTCATCACCGATCTGCCCATGTCCAGGGGGAAGACGGCAGTGTTGGTGGTGGTGGACATGCTCACCAAGATGTGCCATTTCGTAGCCTGCCCCAAGGTGTTGTCTGCAGAGGAAACGGCCAAACTCTTTGTAGATCATGTGTTTCACCTGCACGGCGTACCTTCGAGGGTTCTGAGTGACAGAGGCCGGCAATTTACCTCACGGTTCTGGTGCAAGCTCATGAGCTTATTGCAGGTGGAGCTGAGCTTCTCCACAGCCAGACACCCGCAGACCAATGGGCAAGCAGAAAGAGCCAATGCCATTCTGCAGCAGTATTTGCGTTGCTATGTCAATCAGAGGAAGAATGATTGGGTGCAATTTTTAAGTCTGGCAGAGTTTGCCTTCAATAACTCTGTCCACGTGTCCACAGGGATGACCCCTTTTATGGCCAATTATGGGCGCCATCCCAGAGCTTTCCCGGGGGGGGGGAGGAGGAGCCCAGTGTACCAGCAGCAGAGAATTTCGCAGAGGAGATGCAAACAGTACACAGGCAGCTCCAGAGCAATCTGGAAAGGGCCAAGGAGGCATACAAGAAGGCGGCAGATGCCCAAGTAATTAGCCAAGATTAAAGCTTAAAAGCTTAATGTTTCAGAGTCTTTCTTTGAGCAGCCACGCCTCCTGACAGGTATTAACCTCACTGCAGACACAAGACAACTGAGATGCAGAAATAATAATAATAATAATAATAATAATAATAATAATAATAATAATAATATATTATTTATACCCCGCCCATCTGGCTGGGTTTCCCCAGCCACTCTGGGCAGCACCCAACCGAATATTACAAACACAACTACAGGGGACTGTAGAAAGGCATTCAGCAAGCACTTAGGAAATGGAAATATCTCAGCCTTAGCTATGGCCAAATTCTTACTATTATTTTTCACGTTTTCCCATCCCTCCTCTTCAGCTAAACAGATGGCAAAACAAACTGAACACATTTTTGTCAGGAGGCAAAAAATCTAGAATAAGCAACAAAAGTCTCTTCAAACATAGAACAAAAGGATCTTATATAGTAATCTTATACTGTGCTGCTTTTCAAATCAAATCCTTGATCCCATTGCTCAGGGGAAGAACAGAGGACCCTTGGGTCCAACTCAAGGTGGTCCCTCCCACACCTTCTGTTACCTTTGTCCTTGAAGGAGGTAGGGAAAATAGATAATCCATTTACTAGATCAGTACTGATGGTGTGGAGAACATGGAGCAAAACATTGGCCCCTGACCCTTCACCACTGGTCCCATTCCTGGCTCATTCAGTTTTCAGACACACAGATAAATACCAAGAGTTCAAGAATTGGGAAGATATCGTAGGCATTTACACAATCCGCAACCTGCTTCCCAAAGGGAAGCAATTTCCAAAGAGGAACTGCAAGGTTAATTAAAAGGCATTCATGCTGGAGAATTTTAAGCATGTGTGGCGAAGTTAGCCTCTTGTTGGTTCAAGCCATGTGGCCCGGATTTACCCCCGTGGAGATCGTGGGGGGTTTGGAGGTGTCAGGAATGCAGCCTCTGGCTCAATAACACAGGGAGCATAGTTAATTAGAAGAATGATTTATTGCCAAAGTATACAGATAACTCCAGCAGACATTAACCCAACTGCCACCATCATGAATTACGATGACTCTTCTGAAGAGTCTCTCCCCTTCTGCCAACTTAAACGGAATGTATGACCCTTACGTTTCTGATTCCACCTCCTATCATGCACCCTCCCCCAGCGACAACTCCGTGGGCTCATTGGATCCCCTCCTTCTTCCTGAGAAAACAGACTGTCAGTCTTCTCTTCTTCGCCTTTTTCCTCTCCCTGAGAGACCTGGCTGATATCCTGCTTGGCGGAGAAGTTGGTCCTCGGCTAGGCTCCTCACTGGAAGCTGGCTGGGCTGGCTCATTCATGACAGGAGGCTTCCGAGGAGGCCAAGGAGGAGGAGGGGGCTTCAAAAGAGGGGGAAAGGCCACAGAATGAAGGTGTCTTCATCTGCCAGGGAAAGGAAGATGCACTGGTCACACATAACATGGTACCTTGGTGAGTCTGTTTACAGAGAGAAGAGGGTTTCCTAGGACAATGGCAAACTGAAGGTGGAATGCTGCGCCTGGAAGCCCTTCTGCTCCAAGCTGGCTGCTTCCATCTTGCTTTTCAGGCTGAGGGAGTCAGCGTTCGTCCACAGACAGCTTTCCGGGTCATGTGGCCAGCATGACTAAACTGCTTGTGCCACAATGGGACATCCGAGTGCCAGGGTGCACGGAAATGCCATTTACCTTCCCACCACAGCAGTACCTATTTCTCTACTTGCAGTGGCGTGCCTTTGAACTGCTAGATTGGCAGGAGCTGGGACAGAGCAAGGGGGGCTGTAGTGATGTTAGCCTTCTCGCAATTATCTAATTCTCCCAACACCGGCAGAACCTTAGATAAGACCGAGGAGACTTTCCATCTTTTGGCAAGACAAGAAGCACAAGGTAGCTGCCACCACCTCCCGTCCCGAGTAACTTAATAGAAGCCCCGGGAGGAGAACCTCTATTTTTTATCCAAGTCACCCGTCTAGGTTCACTTTACCGTGAAACCAATTAACACACAGAATACCTGGTAGGGACCAAGGGTTAGGCGCTGGATTCAGCTTCCCCTGAGCAAAGGCAAGTAAAGCACAACAAAGAAATACGTTTCAAAAATTTATTGAAAAAAGGACATCTTAAAAAAGGAGTGCACAGTTCTTAAAAAGGATTACAAACAGAAAATAAAAACATTGTAAAATATTACTAACTAACATACTCACAACTCAAGAAGTCAAACTTAAAAGAAATCATAAGTCCATTTCCCTGGCCTCTGCCCTCCGGCGAGGCTCTTAGGCAAACAGCATGGCAGTTTCTCTCTTTGGCAGAATGCGGATTGCAATTTGCATCTCAAAACGCTGAGTTCTTATCTTTTGGGATCCCGCATGGGGTTTCGTAATTCGGCCAATCAGAATTAATCCTCAATTAAGAGGCACCTATAGTTAGGGACCAAAAGGGTGTCTCCTGTCAATCAGGGGTTTTACGCAGCTGTAGATTGTTGATACTTCACATCCGTGAGATCAAGGATACTCCCTTAAATTCCCAAGTCAGTGTGATAGGCAACAGACATCCTGACTTGTAAATTAGCTGATCTTTTACAACCCGAATATACATCCTAACCCCAGCTGTCTCGAGCTTCACACTTTGCATTATAAATCCACCTTGTTATGTAGATAAGATCTCTTCCTCCAGACCTGGGCAATTACTTACACCTTCAAAGACAGAACTTACAGACAGAAAGGCGTGAGAGGGAAAGGTTTTTCTCAAAAGGCCAGGACACACATTCCCAGAATGCTTTACAATATTTCCCCCATAAGGCTATGCGGAGGTAGAACCAAAGTTTGATATTTACAGAGATTTCTCCTGGCACTACAGGGGCTCACCCTGTTGCATGGATTTGAACTGCCGACCATCTGATCAGCAGTTCCAAGAGGCTCAGTGGTTTAGATCACAGTGCCTACAATTAGCAATAGCTCAACAGTGGAAGAACCAGACTGAAATACCCCATAACATATGGGAAAATAATATCTGGGATACAGCAATATCTGAGCATCTCACCAGACACGGGGGGGGGGGGATTAAAAGTGTAACAAATAGAGATCCCTTCCAGGAAATGTGGACCCCTTTTGTTAACTATGCTAATGCCAAAAATCACGAGCTTGTTAAACCAACCATTCAATATTCTCTGTGGAAAGGTTACATTAAGTCATATGTTTGAACACTGAATGTGTAAGTTTATGTCTGGAGTCAATAGAACAAACACCATTAGATGTACTGCTGGATAAGTGTTTAATGGTTCTTGTATTTGTATTTGTTTAAAAACCAATAAAAATTGTTTTACTTTTTTAAATGTACTGCTTGAAAAAGTGCTTCTTTTCTCTGTCCTTCAGCTTCCTTGGATGTCCACATGTTCCAACATTAGAATGACACAGCTGTTCTTCAGTCCTGCCACAGGGCTTGCAGTGCTCCTCCGTCAGGCTGCCTTGTCTAAATTTGGCGCGTCCTCCTCCCACTCCTTCCTTCTATCTGTCCCCAAGCAACACACTTGTTTCTCTTCCTCTTAATTCAGTCTCCTCCACCTCAATTTGTATTCAACTTGCACAGTTGCTTGCAGAGATCCACATTAGGAGGCAAAAAGGCTTGCATCTCTAATGTGCTGGGAGCCTCTCTCTCCGTGTGTCTGACTGCAATTCAGGTGAAGGGGTGATCTTAAGCTGAGGTGGGGGCAAGATTTATAAGCAGAGGAAGTTCAGTGAATGTGTGCATACAGAGGAAGGGCAAACCATGGGCAGGGAGTGAGGTAAAGGAGTTAGTCAATAAATACACCATGAAGAAATGGAGCAGGAAGACTACTGTAAGACAAAATCCGGCCTTCTCCCCCTGATACACTGTGATAAATTCCAATCAAGTTGGGAGAAGAGCATCCTTAGGGAGTTGGCCAGATATGGACTCTCTGCAGAGCACCTCCTAAGCTTGCAAATGGGGAGGGCAAAAAACCTAATCAAGGAAAGAATCACCAACAACGAACTGCAAAATGACTTAACCAGGCTTTCAACCAATTACAAACCTTTATACGTCCACCGAAAGAGTTATGTGGCAAATTACCTTAAGTCAGTTGATAATCCTAAACATCGCTGGGCATTCTCCAGGGCCCGCTTCAACATTCTACCCTCAGCGCTATTAACTGGTAGGTACAACAAGACTCTCTTTGATCAAAGATTATGCCCATTTAACAACAAAGAGATTGAAACTATAGGGCATGTTCTGCTACACTGCGCATTATACTGAGAGGCGAGAAAAGAGCTAATTCAACCGCTCCTAGTTATACAACCCGGACGATCAGAAGAAGCTTATACCAACTATCTGCTAGCTGACACAAACATAGAGACTACTAGGGCTGTAGCTAAGTATTGCTACTTGGCGACAAGAATAAGACAAGCTAGGATGAAAGCAACCACCAAAGATAATGATGCCAGTCAATCCATAGCAGATGGAGAGGCGATAGAGACTTAATTTTTAATAGCCATGTTTTTAACAGTCAATTTTAAAACTGTGAAATATTTAATATTATTATAAGAGATAGAAATCCTACTTATGAACTGAATTGCATTATTTATTGCTGGTCTTTGACCGTATTAAAGTTTACTACTACTACAGTTGGTAAGGCTTGAGGATGTGGACAAGGTGCTTCGATCAGTCAGGGCAACCACTTGCCCCTTGTGGCTGTAAAAAAACCAGCAGGACAGCTGGCTGGGTCAGAGAGGAGATGAATGCCTCCTTGTGAGAAAGGGTGATTCCTGCCTGCTTGAAGGAGGCAGTGGTAAAACCACTCCTTAAGAAACCCTCACTAGACTCAGAAAATCTAAGTAACTACTGGCCAGTTTCTGATCTTCCCCTCTTGGGCAAGGTTCATGGACCATACCCAGGTGTTATTGAAGGAAACAGATTTTCTAGAACCATTTCAATTGGGGTTTAGGCTGGGACTTATGGCGAGGCAAAATGGCAGGCGCCACGGCAGCGGGCAGCTCCTGAAGCCAGCCAGAACCAACTGCACTACCAGGCTGGCTCTGGGCTGCTGAAACTGCTGCTGCCACCGCCACTACCAAAGGGGAACCAGGAACACCCGGGGAGTCAACTGAGGGAGCCGCTGACCCCCTCTCCGCATGACCCAAATCGAGCCAGGAGCAAGAGCGCCCGGCCACCTGGCTGACTGCCCAGCGGAGCTCTGGGGCCAAGAAAAACACGGAGCCAATGCAAAAAGAAAGGAGAAAGGGGAAAGGAGAAGGAGGAGAGAGAAAGAAGGAGAAAAAAGAAAGGAGCCCCGACCTTGACCTTGCCGCTGCCGCCACTGCCGCCACAGAGGAAAGGTAGGAGAGCACCGGGACACGTGGCCGAGCCCAGGCCCGACCCGAGCCTACCTTCCCGGCAGCTAGCGGTCCAAGAGCAGGCTGGGGCCCAGAGGAAGACCGCGCGGCAGAGGAGACCACAGAAGAGAAGATATTACACGCACACACATATATATCTTTTTTTCTCTTTTCAAAAAAATATATATTTCATTTAAATTTTTAAATTTGTTTTAAAGGGGGCCACTGCCGTTGCAGCCACCTTTTACTTACTTTTTTTTTTTTACTATATCTTTAAAATATATGTTCCCACCCCCATTATTATTATTATTAACTATTGTTGTTATTATTATTAGTTTATTTTCTACCTCAAATTCTTCTCTTAAAACTTAAAATAGCAGTGCCCAGAAGAGAGCCCTGAACCAGCACAGGCCATTCCCTGGGACTTCATCCCAGACTCTCTGTTCTATTTTACTTATTTTTTTCCTTATTTTATTTTTACTTTTACTTTTCATTTTTTAACTTTTCATTCTCATTTTTATTTTTTAAATAAGAAAAAGGGAGAATAACAAAAATCTGAATCCTTTTTTATTTTGTTAGTTAGTTTGTTTTTGAGGAGGAAATCCTTCCTCCCACCCCCACCATCCCACTACTATCACCATCCACCTTTAAAACAAAACTTTTCTCCATATCATTGCTATTGCTATTGCTACCTTTTCCCTTCCTCCCCCCTTCCCTCCTTCTCTCTTTCTTCACCTCCTCCTTCTGTCCTCCCTCCCTCTCCTTTTCTTTCTTATTCTCTTTAAAGAGAACACATACATACACACTGTTATAAGAATTTTAAGGTCTTATATATATAAAGTAAATGTTCATAAATGTACCAAGCAAACACATACATAAATGTATAGACCACATGTCTGAGACTCACAGAAAAAGTCCAGAAACCATTTGTCTCTTCCAAATTGACCTCAAATATTTCTCTGTGAAGGAAATGGGAAGCCTCTCCATTTTCTCTTTGCTAACAAATCCTGTCTCAAGAGCACAGTTAAGATATGAATAGGGTGAGTCTGTGACCTGTGACCTGGATTCAATAATAAAATGAAAACGAGACAACAGAACTACTGAAAGTGTACAATGACCTGACCTCCAAAGTGGAAACTCTAAAGAACAAGAACTAAATACAAGAAAAAATAATACAGCAGTACCGAAAAGAAAAAAAACATGTGTGAATAATAAATTGGCTGAACTGAAAAGTCACCAGGAAAGAATAGAAACAGAAAAAACAGAAATGAAAATCAAACAAGCGGATGTCGAAGATCGCAGTAGACGCTGCAACATCTGCTTCCGCAACTTTCCTGAAAAAGTGGAGGAGAAAAACCCAGCAGACCTAATTGTACGCTGGCTGAAAAATACAATCCCAAACCTGACACTTGAGGTAGACGACCTGGAGAGGGCTCATAAAAACCCATGCCGAAACCCAGCGCTCCCCCAAGAGACATCATCGTGTGCTTCACTCGCTACAAAAAGAAAGAAGAAACTCAACCTCAGAAACTCAACCAACCTTCAATACGGAGACAACCCCATATTGGCCTTACAGGATCTATCTCAGGACCCCCTAAATTGGAGGAAAAGGGGCTTCCGGTCGAGCCGCCGGAGGGGAAGGTCGGGGGGAACTTCGCTGCGAAGTTCCCTGCCCGAAAAAGGGGTGAAAGGGGTGACAGCGACAGCACCGCTGCCCCCAAAACTCCCGGGAAGGGCGTCCTGGGACCGGAGGGTCCGGCAGAAGCTCGGATGACTCTCCTACTCCCGAGGAGACCCGGGAACGGGAGAGTCGGAGCGCATCGGACCTGGAAACAGCAACCCCCCTTATGGGCGAAGCTGCACGATCCTTCCCCGCTGAGCGGCTTGATTCCTTTGAAATGAAGATTTGGCAACAAAAGAGTGATTACAAAGACTTTGATTCGGACTAATTTGGCAAGATGTTTGGGATCTAAAAAACGGAGGTCGATCCCGGCAGTTGGGCAGGAAGGAGCAGGAGACATTGAGCTGAGGCAAGGACGTAAACAGTAACAGGAGAAAACTTTTGTTACAAAGTTTTTAAAGTCCCCTTTTTCCCAGATCTTGGGGAAAGTTGGCTAAGAAGTTTAAATGAACTTTAAAACTAACTCTTTGGATACTTTTAAAAGCTGCTCTGGACCATGGAAATGTTGAAAGAATTCAATGCAAGGATAGATGAACTGAGAACTTTAATCATTAAGCATTTCCAGGGGAGGAGCAATCTACAGAAAGAATGCATTCCTAAGCAACAACAGGAAGAGGAAGAAAGACATGAGAACTACAAAAAACATACACCACTGACCGTGAGAAAGAGGAGGAGAAATAGGAGGAGAGGAACCAGGAGTCCGGTACAACAGCGAAAGAAAAAGAGTAAACAAAAGAGGATGCCCTGCAGGGAATACATCAGGAGAAAATTGATTGACATGAGACAAAGAAGAGAAGATCAAAGAAAAGGCAGGAAACTGCAGGAACAAATAGAAGAATGGCAAGAACATTTTGGACTGGGTATTTCTTGGTACTCGACCTTGGAAAGAAAGGGAGTGGGGTGAGAGGGAAAAGGGAATTTTAAAAGGACGGTCTCTTTTTTTGATGGCTAAAAATAAAGGTTTTGATTAAGGACATGGAATGAGAGGTTTATAATATTATTTAGATTATAAATGATTATGTTAGAATAATTTTAAGCCAAAATTTCCTGAGTAAAGGGAGAAGGGGGTAGATAAACATTAGTTAAGGAGCAGAAGTGTAAAATGGCTAAGGTTGAAATATAAGATGAGGAGAAATGATGTTTTTAAATGTGGAAGTAGATTTGATAATCATAGATAATTAAGTATGGTATAATTGATGATTAAGAAACCTGAGAAATAAGAATGTATGATGTAACCAATGTAAGGGAGTCGGGGAAGCCCAAACCAACATTAAGACACTTAAATAACCTGACCCAGGAGAACGGGACAGGATTAGGCAAGATAAGAAATTATTAGTAGTAGGTTAAACGAATTAACAAATTGTATCCTTCTGTGAGAGGGGGGAGATGAATGATGTAAAGTGGTTCCTCCAAGTGAGAGAGGAGGAACCCAAGAAAGTTTAACCATGATGTTGTATGTTTTAAAAAATTTGTAAAACTTAATAAAAATTATTTAAAAAATAAATAAATAAATAAATTGGAGGAAAAGCCTACGTCCATGCACCCAGCGTCTCCAACAAGCAGGGATCAAGTACTGATAGGGCTTCCCCTTCCACCTCATTGTAACAACCAACACAACACACAGCTACCAACATACCTGAAGCCCTGCAACTACTGAAGAACCTCGAACTCGACCCTCCACCAGAATGGCAACCAACAGACCCACCAAATGACATCCACGACCACAAAGAAACAACAACAACAAGCGACTGGATGACAGTAAAGAGGAAAAAGAAATCACAGAAGTGACCCGACAATGCAAACCAGCAAAGTCAAGCACCACACACAGAATAGTCGTGCCAAACTTACACCACAAGACACCAGACCAACCTTAACTGGATCAACCAAACCAACACATCATAGATGGACAACCCTGCAACAACAACCACAGCTGAACGAAGCAACCAGAAAACACCTCAAACTGGTGAACCCCCTCCCCCGTTTTCCTCTCCCCCTAGGCCATAAATATAGCTAACACCATCAATATCCCCCCAGCCCCACACCTCCACAGAGATCCCCATCCCAACACCAGTCTAGACAACTTCAAATCACATTCCTCATCACCCAACAACCCAGAACCCACACTTTCAGCATAACTCCTCCAACCTCAATAAAACAACCCACAAACATGCTAAAAGCTGACACCCAGCCAGCACAATGATGGTGCCAGAGCGTACCAACACCCACATCCCCACCCCAACATACCAATGATGTTGCTAATAACATTGGCAACATTGCTTATGAACCCTATACCCAACATTGGTGTCACAAAAGACACTTAACACTGTCTCACTGAACACCCCCTATCACAAATGACATAGAGGAACAGCCTTTCGCATGATGAATTCTGCATATAAGTTAAATAAGCAGAGAGACAATATACAGCCTTGTCGTACTCCTTTCCCAATTTTGAACCAATCAGTTATTCCATATCCAGTTCTAACTGTAGCTTCTTGTCCCACATAGAGATTTCTCAGGAGACAGATGAGGCACTCCCATTTCTTTAAGAACTTGCCATAGTTTGCTGTGGTCGACACAGCTTTCTCCATAATCCAGAGCATGTTTGCAATTTGGTCTCTGGTTCCTCTGCCCCTTCGAAATCCAGCTTGCACTTCTGGGAGTTCTCGGTCCACATACTGCTTAAGCCTGCCTTGTAGAATTTTAAGCATAACCTTGCTAGCGTGTGAAATGAGCGCAATTGTGCGGTAGTTAGAGCATTCTTTGGCACTGTCCTTCTTTGGGATTGGGGTGTAGACTGATCTTCTCCAATCCTCTGGCCACTGCTGAGTTTTCCAAACTTGCTGGCATATTGAGTGTAGCACCTTAACAGCATCATCTTTTAAAATTTTAAATAGTTCAGCTGGAATGTCATCACTTCCACTGGCCTACTCATATCACAAAGAACTCATAACCCACCTACTCTCAGCAACCAGAAACATCATAACAAGACACTGGAGAGACCTGTCAGGAGTAAGCATGGACCTATGGTACCAAATAGTATGGGAAACAGTCTTACTAGAAAAATTAACCAATAAACTGAAACTGACACGGGGACAAATAGAAGAAGATGCCTTTATCACATATACAGTCCAACAAGACAACAACAAGAACCCACCAACAGCATACGAAGCAATAGGCTAACCTGCTCCAAAACATCCACCCACCCCACTCACACACGAAAACAAAGATCACCACAGCCAATCACAAATGAACAATAACACCCTAGGCCAACCCCAACTTCTTTCACCACCAAAGGAACACAAGCAAATAGCAAAGAGAACCTGCACAAGCATCGCTGACACAAAACCCCACACATACATTAAGTAAAATAGAAACATTGCCACCCAACCCCAACCCCAACCCCACTGACCATGCCCCCCTTCACCTCTTCCCCCTTTTTCTTCCTAATGTAACACTAATGTCTTAACAAATGAAACTGATCTGTAGAAAATATAACTTGAAAAAAGAGACATTGCACATACTTTTGTAAACCAAGAAATCTTTAATAAAAATACATTAAAAATAATAATAATTGGGGTTTAGGCCCAGTTTTGGCACAGAAGCTGTCACCCTGTACAATGACCTTTGTCTCAAGAGAAACAGGAGAAATGTGTCCTTGTTAATTCTCCTCGACCTCTCAGAGACTTTCAATACCATCAACCATGGTATCTTTCTGACATTTGCATGTCCAAAGAGCTTGCAAATGGGTGGACCTTTTCCTATCTCACGTGCCACTTCATCCAAGAGGGTGAACAGTAATCCAAGGGGTGCTATGTATGAGAGAGAAAATTTTGGCTGATGCTGGAAGCTAGTTCTGTGCTGAACCCCAAGCTATGGCTCAGTTATCTCCCTGGAAACCTAAATGGGAGGCAAGGGCTATTAGAGAGTTAAAGCTGTGAGCCTCTCCATCCTATTCTCAGGCTGTATAGGTGTGTAAATAAAACCATATATCCTAAAGGCACCACAGTCTCCATTGACTTTCAGTCCAAGGAAACTGAACCCCGGGAAAGCACATGCACCCCTAGAATCTCTTGCCACTTGGAAACTGGGGTGTGTTCAATGTTTTCTTTACCAACATTCTTTACATTTCTCCTTGAAATGAGCCTTCTTCTCACTCTTAAAGATCCCCTGGAAAACAAGCAATTCCTCTGGCAAATCCCCCTCTTTCATTATTCCTTAACTGCACTTTTAAAATTTATCCTTGAATAAACTCCCACATGGAGTTCTGGAGTCTAAAGGGTTCTGACACTTTCTTCAGCATGCTGCCTTTAACCTCCAGGAAAAAGAGGAGGGGTTTGTTAGCAGACCTTGCAGCTTAGGTGAATTAGACTGGAATAATCACTTACAATTTCTGGAATTCAAAGGCTTTATTCATTCAGAAACTATTTACAGGATAAATAGAGATAAGAGAGAGAAAGAGAAACAGCAGACGTCTCCTCTCAGTATGTTGGGAGAGAACAATAAATCAAAATGGGTTTTTTAGGGATAGACACGGAGAGCTATAATCAAGTGCTGGCTAGTTATCTAGACAAAACAGTGTCCTCTGGTTTAAAGCAGGGGTCGGCAAACTTTTTCAGCAAAGTGCCCAAAATTGCACATGGAGCTGAGAGACATTTAAGGATAAACAACATGCTCAGGTGGCCCAGACCAAAGCCCTTTAAAGTCTCACCTGTCCAGAAGTCCTTAAAGAGAATTTACATCCTCAGTTTGAGGGCCCAGGGACCCAGCACTTGCAAGTGGCAGCCGACAGCAGCATTAAAGCTGCTTTGGAGTTACCAGGAATCCGAGTTACCAGAAACCCAAAGTTGTGAAGGACGAAGCGAAGCAAAAGGGAGGGAGGCAGGCTGGGTGGGTAGAATGGGAGAATGAAAAGCAAAATGTGGCGCTCGAAGTCAAATGACTTTCAAGGGAATAGTTGAGTAAGAAACTGCCTTTGCGCAAGAAAGACGAAGGAAAGAAAACTAGGGAAAGAAAGGGAAGCGAGAGGAGCGGCTTTTCGGTTGAAACTGCCAAGAAGCACAGCGGGGAGGGTGGGAAGCGCCAAGGGAACCAGGGAAAAGAGGCCACTTAGCAAGGCGGCGGGAAGAAAGGAGTGTGAAGTGAGAGGAAACCTCGGGGTTCAGACCACATCAGCCTTACCACTCCTGGGGCTCCTTCATACCTCATCATAGAATCATAGAGTTGGAAGAGACCACAAGGGCCATCCAGTCCAACCCCCTGCCAAGCAGGAAACACCATCAAAGCATTCCTGACAGGTGGCTGTCAAGCCTCTGCTTAAAGACCTCCAAAGAAGGAGACTCCACCGCACTCCTTGGCAGCAAATTCCACTGTCGAACAGCTCTTACTGTCAGGAAGTTCTTCCTAATGTTTAGGTGGAATCTTCTTTCTTGTAGTTTGAATCCATTGCTCCGTGTCCTATTCTCAGGAGCAGCAGAAAACAACTTTTCTCCCTCCTCTATATGACATCCTTTAATATATTTGAACATGGCTATCATATCACCCCTTAACCTTCTCTTCTCCAGGGTAAACATACCCAGCTCCCTAAGCCGTTCCTCATAAGGCATCGTTTCCAGGCCTTTGACCATTTTGGTTGCCCTCCTCTGGACACGTTCCAGCTTGTCAATATCCTTCTTGAACTGTGGTGCCCAGAACTGGACACAGTATTCCAGGTGGGGTCTGACCAGAGCGGAATACAGTGGTACTATTACTTCCCTTGATCTAGATGCTATACTCCTATTGATGCAGCCCAGAATTGCATTGGCTTTTTTAGCTGCTGCATCACACTGTTGACTCATGTCGAGTTTGTGGTCTACCAAGACTCCTAGATCCTTTTCACATGTACTGCTCTCAAGCCAGGTGTCACCCATCCTGTATTTGTGCCTTTCATTTTTTTTGCCCAAGTGTAGTACTTTACATTTCTCCCTGTTAAAATTCATCTTGTTTGCTTTGGCCCAATTCTCTAATCTGTTAAGGTCATTTTGAAGTGTGATCCTGTCCTCTGGGGTATTAGCCACCCCTCCCAATTTGGTGTCATCTGCAAACTTGATCAGGATGCCCTCAAGCCCATCATCCAAGTCATTGATAAAGATGTTGAATAAGACTGGGCCCAAGACAGAACCCTGTGGCACCCCACTAGTCACTTCTCTCCAGGATGAAGAGGAGCCATTGATGAGCACCCTTTGGGTTCGGTCAGTCAGCCAGTTACAAATCCACTGAATGGTAGCATTGTCTAGCCCGCATTTTACCAGCTTCTTTACAAGAATATCATGGGGCACCTTGTCAAAGGCCTTGCTGAATTCAAGATAGGCTACATCCACAGTGTTCCCTTCGTTTACCAGGCTTGTAATTCTGTCAAAAAATGAGATCAGATTAGTCTGACATGACTTATTTTTCAGAAACCCATGCTGACTTTTAGTGATCACAGCGTTCCTTTCTAGGTGCTCACAGACCGTTTGCTTAATGATCTGCTCTAGAATCTTTCCTGGTATTGATGTCAGGCTGACTGGGCGGTAATTGTTTGGGTCCTCTCTTTTCCCCTTTTTGAAAATAGGGACAACATTTGCCCTCCTCCAGTCTGCTGGGACTTCGCCTGTTCTCCAGGAATTCTCAAAGATTACTGCCAGTGGTTCTGAAATCACCTCTGCCAGTTCTTTTAATACTCTGGGATGTAGTTCATCTGGCCCTGGAGACTTGAATACATCTAAACTAGCCAAGTGTTCTTGTACTACCTCCTTACTTATTCTGGGCTGTGTTTCCCCTGCTGAATCATCTGCTCCATAATCTTCAGGTCGGGCATTGTTTTCTTTTTTGGAGAAGACTGAGGCAAAGAAGGTATTGAGGAGTTCTGCCCTTTCTGTGTCCCGTTCGTCAAGCTAGAGCAGCCGCAACCGACGGTGCCCTGGGCGGCCGATCGGGCAAGAGGTCGTCGCCAGGCCCTTGCAGAGCTGCCTCAGGCCAAGTAGCCCATATGACCCCCCTCTGTCTGGGCCTGGTTGTCGCTGCCTCCTGTGGTCTCATGCCGCCGCCAGGGCTCCCAGGCCAGGCATGGCTACCTGGCGAGACGAGCCTTCTGCCTCAGGGATCCGGCTTGGAGCGGCCTGCACACGCCAGACTTTATTGGCAGCAGCATTGGAGGAGGGAGGGAGGAGGAAAGAAAACCAATGAGAGGGAAGCAATGCTGCTGGCACCAATCAAAGCCCAGCCCCCTTCTTCCACAGGGTGGGGAGAAGCCAGGAGGAGGGAGGGAGGAGGCGCTGCCACGGTGTGTGTGAGGGAGGGGGTGCAGCCTGAACGATCAGAATCAGATCCACGCCGATCCACACGGCGATTCCTGGACTGTCCGCGGGCCGGATCCAGAAGGCAATTGGGCCTGATCTGGCCCATGGGCCTTAGTTTTCCGCCAAATTACAGGTTGTCCAAATACCCAGGCTGAGGAGGTAAATAGCCAGATAGTCAAAGCCTTCCACTCTGATTTCTTATGGAAAGTTGCATGCTTTTTGGATGCCAGATTAGGCAGTGGCCACTTCAGAGAGCTGGAAGAGCCAATTTTTGCTCAATTGGAGGGCATTGATGGCAATTCTCTGCTCCATCCTCAGTTGTGCTTTGCTCTGCCCTATTCCCTGAGTAAATAAAGCAAGAGCTGGTGGGTCACACTTTCCCCCTTGCATCAGAGAGGCTCATGGCTCTTCCTGTTCTCACAGGGGCCAACCTTTGGGATGCCTTTGGGAAACTCACAAACAGGGCCTGAGCAGAAGAGCATGAGGGCCTGCAGGGCCAGGCTAGTGGCCCACCTCATCCAGCTCAATCTTTCCATTCTTTTTATGTCTGGGCTGGGTGAGCTGCTTTATGCCCCGTGTAAACTTCTGGAAGATGCAGAGTGCTCAGGCTTCTTAGCATTTCCTTGGGCAACTCAGACTTTTCCCCATCTGGGAGAGGTCTGTGAGTTCAGAGGGAAGTGGTGGCAGCTGTTATCAGAGAGTTAAGATGTACAGTGGTACCTCGGGTTACAGACACTTCAGGTTACAGATGCTTCAGCAAACATGGCTCTTAGGACACCTAACAGACCCTATTAAAACCTTCAAGGGAGTCAGGCAAGGGTGCCTTCTGGCCCCTCTACTTTTTAATTTTTATTTAAATAACAGTAGCCGCACTAAATGACTTAGATCTCCACCCACCGAAGCTCACAAACCGGCATATTATATGCCGATGATGCGGTAATTCTATCTAGAACTCCCATTGGACTCAAAAGGGCACTAAGAAAGCTTGCTGTATACTGTGACACTGAATGTCTCAAAATCAACTATCAAAAGACCAAGATACTAGCCTTTGGGGAAAAACCAAAGCTTAGAAGCTGGGAACTTCAAGGCCATAAATTAGAACAAATCACAAATTATAAATACCTAGGAATGGTGGTACAGGCCTCAGGAACTATCAAACTTCACATAAATTCCAGTGGGAACTCTGTGGGGGGAAACGCAAACTGTATCCTCAAATTCTTTAGAGCCCAAGGGGGCTTTTTTGTTCCCGCAGCCCTTAAAGTATACAAGGCCAAAATGTTGGCACAGCTCCTGGGTCTGCCCTCCTCTACCTTCTCCCCCCTTGAGCAAGTTCAATCCAAATTTCTCAGAGCTCTCCTCCAAGTCCCCAGATGTGTTTCTGTGATGACCTGGGAGTCAGACTCAGACGCTGAACCTGAGGGATCCCAGCCTGCACAGGATTCACTGCCTCCAGAACCAGCAGAGCCAGGGCTGGGGCCTGAGTCTCAAGGGGACTCACCTGTGCTGGATCCTCAGGTGCAGGCATCGGCTGAGGTTGATCTGGCTTCTAATGGGATGGAGGACTTATTGCCTGCAGGTGCTCCACTCCCCACCCAGTCAGGGGAAGCTGAGGTTGCCTCTGGGTCCGGTAACCCTCCAGCTTCTCCTGAGCTGCAAAGGCTAAGGGCAGAGAGGCGAAGGGAACTAAGTTCCCGCAGGAGGAGTGCTCGCCTCCAAGCCAGGAGAGGCGAGGCACCTGAGGATCGGAGCCGCCCTTTGCCTCGGGGCAGATAAAAGCCAGCCAGTCCCAGACCCAAGTTGCAGGAGCAACATCGGTGCTGCCTAGTTCCTGTTCCTGGTTCCTGCGTTCCTGACCTCGGCTTCCTGACCTCAGCTTTGTTATTTCGGCTTCCTGACCTCGGCTTCCTGACCTCGGCTTCCTGACCTCGGCTTCGTGACTTCTGGCTTGGACTGACCTTGGACTGGACTAGACCTCGCCTATCGGATATCCCTTGGGACCAGCACAGTTTGCTCCTGCCACACCCGCACTCCCCCTTCGTTGGGGTGCGTTCGGGAGGAACCTGTCGTCATGACTGACCAGGCGGCTGCGCTGGCGGCATTGGCCCAGGAGAACCAGGTCTTGACCCACACAGTGCAGCAGCTAAGTAATGCGGTTACGGCGCTTCAGCAGCGTTTGGACGCCTTACCGGCTCCTGGTGCCGGCGCCCCAGCTCCAGGCAAGTACCCAGTGGCCCTGCCAGAAAAGTTCGCTGGGTCCCCGGACAGCTTTCCCATGTTTCTCGCCCAGGCCAAACTGTATATTCAGGGGCGAGCCCGGGATTTCCCCGACGACCGCACCAAGGTGCACTTCCTGATCAGCTTGCTGAAGGACCAGGCGGCCAAGTGGGCGTTGCCGCTGCTCCGGCAAGACTCCCCCTTGCTGACAGACTATACGGGGTTTTGCAACCATTTTGAAACCGCGTTCGCCAACCCTCAGAAGGCGAGTCAAGCCAATCGGGCAATTCGGCGGTTGAAACAGGGCAAGTCCACAGTGGCTGCCTATGCCACGGAATTTCGGCTGTTGGCGCAGGACTTGACCTGGAACGATTCCGCACTTCGGGACCAGTATCTCGAGGGGCTTTCGGACGAGATACTGGACCAGCTGGCCATCTTGGATCGCCCCGCCACGCTGGAGGCCCTCATCCAACGGAGTCTACAGATAGACGATCGGTTGGAGGACCGGCGCCAGGCCCGGGCCCGCCAGCACTCTGGGCTCCCGACTCCAGTGCTCCCCATCAGTTCCACGGCCAGAGCCGAGTCACTGGAGGAGCCGATGCAGCTCGGGGCAGCACGGCCTCGCCTCTCCCCTTCGGAGAAGACACGACGTCGGGAGGGAAACCTGTGTCTCTACTGCGGGGGGAGTGGACACTACGCCCGAACCTGCCCCGAGAAACGCCAGCCGCAGGGAAACCGCCAACCCCAGTAGCCAATGGCCCAGGCTATCTGGGGTCCCAAGCATCGCATGATGGGCCCTCACCAGTGGAATTGCAACACCTCATGATCCCGGTGCGTCTATACCCCCCAGGCGGGCCCTGGATTCTCACCCACGCTCTGGTGGATTCAGGGGCAACCCGCTCCTATATGGACTCTGCCTTCGCCGCTCAGCATCGGGTGCCGCTCCAGAACAAGCCAGAACCAGTGCAGGTGGAGGCTATCGACGGACGGCTCTTGCGGTCAGGCGCCGTTACTCGGGAGACCCAGCCCTTGATCCTGTGCCACCAGCAGCACCGGGAGGTGCGTACCCTGGACATTGCCACCATGCCCCGGTTTCCCCTGGTGCTGGGGATGGATTGGCTGGAGTCTCACAATGTTCAGATCGATTGGGTCAATCGAACTGTACGCTTCCCAGACTCGGGTTCGATTGCTCAGTCCGAGATGCTTTCGGCCGCCTCCATGGGGGAGGCTGCGTCAACGCTCCCCGCCGTGTACCGGGACTACGTAGACGTGTTCGAGGAACAGGGGGCAGACCGGCTGCCTCCTCATCGGTCTTTTGACTGCGGCATAGACCTCCAGCCTGGGGCGCCTCTGCCTGTGAGTCGCCTATACTCTCTTTCGGAGCCAGAGCGTGAAGCCTTACAGGACTTCCTTCACAAGAACCTGGAGCGGGGGTTCATTAGGCCCTCTACCTCTCCCACCGCCGCTCCAGTACTCTTCGTTAAGAAGAAGTGTGGGGAGCTTCGCTTCTGCCATGATTACCGAGCCCTGAATAAGATCACCATCCCAGACCGGTATCCCTTGCCCCTAATTGCAGAGTTGCTGGAGCGGGTGCAAGGGGCGCAGATGTTCACCAAACTGGACCTCCGGGGGGCTTACAACTTGATTCGGATCCGTGCCGGGGATGAGTGGAAGACCGCATTCGGGACCCGTTATGGGCAGTTCGAGTACCTGGTCATGCCGTTCGGACTATGCAACGCGCCCGCCGTGTTCCAACGGTACATCAACCACGTGTTCCAGGACTTGCTCGACAAGTATGTGGTGGTGTACCTCGATGACATTCTGATTTATTCCCGTGACCCAGCTCGCCACGAGAGTCATGTCCGGACCGTGTTGCAGCGCTTGCGGGAGCACCGCCTGTACGCTAAGCTCAGCAAGTGCGAGTTCGACCAGCGGTCAGTGGACTTCCTCGGACACTGACTCTCCCCTGACGGTGTACAGATGGACCCCGGGAAGGTGTCTGCGGTTCGAGAGTGGGCGGCGCCACGGAACCGCAAGGACCTACAGCGGTTTTTGGGGTTCGCCAACTATTACCGGACATTCATTGCGGACTATGCTCATCGCACCACCCCGTTGACCCGACTGCTGCGCCCCAAGACGCCCTTCGCCTGGGATGAGGAGGCTGAGGTGGCATTCCAGGGATTGAAAGCCTGTTTCCAGAAGGCGCCAATTTTGCAGCATCCTGATCCCTCTCGTCCCTTCGTGGTGGAGACTGACGCCTCCAGTACAGCTCTTGGTGCTGTCTTGTCCCAGCAACACGGACCTGATGCGCCACTGTTACCCTGCGCCTACTACTCCCGGCAGCTCCTTCCGGCGGAGCGTAACTATACCGTGTGGGAGCGGGAACTACTGGCCATCAAGGTGGCCTTTGAGGTCTGGCGCCATCATCTTGAGGGGGCACGACACCCGGTGGAAGTGAGAACCGACCACCGGAATCTGGAGTACCTCCAGACCACCCGCAGGCTAAACCAGCGGCAGATCCGGTGGGCACTGTTCTTCTCCCGGTTCCAGTTCCGGATCCGCTACATCCCCAGCTCCCAAAACCAGAAGGCGGATGCACTGTCCCGGAAACCGGAGGACATTGCAGAGACGGTGCAGCAGGCGGCCCCAACAACGATCATCCCACCAGCAGCTTTCCTGGCTGTTCATGAGACTGAGTCGCTGCTGGACCGAGTGCGGAAGCAGCAACGGGTCGACACGTGGGCTCAGGAACGGATGCAGGAATTGACCAGTGGATCATGTCCTCGATACCCAGAACTGGTTGTGCACCAGGGTTTGCTGATGCACCGTGGTCGGTTGTACATCCCACCAGGGCCTTTGCGGGCCGAGGCACTCCAAATGTCACACGACGCCCCGGCAGCTGGCCACTTCGGGAGGTATCGGACCACCCACCTGGTCAGCCGGGAGTTCTGGTGGCCCCGCTTGAAGGCCGACGTGGCACGGTACATTGGGGGGTGCGAGGTCTGCCGGCGAGCCAAGGGATCGACCGGGAGACCTGCGGGACTGCTACAGCCACTGCCAGTTCCCCCTCGTCCATGGCACACGGTTTCATTGGATTTCGTGGTAGACCTACCCCCATCCCGTCAGTGTACCTGCCTCCTGGTATTCACAGACCACTTCACTAAAATGGTGCACTGCGCCCCGTGCCCGTCTGTACCCTCAGCCAAGGAGACGGCGCAACTGTACCTACAAAACGTCTTCCGCTTACATGGCCTATCGGAACGTTTGATCTCCGATCGTGGTGCCCAGTTCACCTCCCGGTTCTGGCGCGCTCTACATCAGGCTCTCGGGACGGAGGTCTGCCTATCTTCGGCCTACCATCCACAGACGGATGGACAGACCGAACGGGCAAACGCGGTGTTGGAACAGTACCTCCGGTGCTACTGCAGCTTCCACCAGGACGATTGGGTCGACCACCTGGCGTTGGCCGAGTTCGCATATAACAACGCAGTGCACGCTTCCACCCAACAGACCCCGTTCCAGGCAAACTATGGGTACCACCCGCGGTTGTTTCCAAGCGTACTGCCAGCATCCGCAGTTCCCGCAGTGACAGACTGGCTACAAGAGCTCCAGTCACAGCAGCAGCTTCTGACGGAGCAACTGAGCCAGGCCAAGGACGCATATAAGGCCCAGGCCGACCGTCACCGTCAGGAGGGGCCGGAACTCCATGTCGGAGACCTGGTATGGCTCTCCACCCGCCACCTGCACCCCTCTCGGCCTTCGCGGAAGCTGGATGCCCGCTTCACCGGCCCATTTCCGATCGTGGACCGGGTCTCACCTGTGGCATTCCGTCTCCGGTTACCCGCGACCCTGAAGGTTCACCCGGTATTCCACCGGTCCCTGCTCAGTCCGGTCGCCCCGCCCGACGAGTTCCACCCAGACCATCCACGACCGCAGCCAGTTTTGGTTCAGGGGGAGCCCGAGTATGAGGTGGAGCACATTCTTGACTCCCGATACCGCAGGGGGAAGCTCCAATACCTCATCGACTGGAAGGGGTATGGGCCCGAGGATCGGTCGTGGGAACCAGCGGAGAACGTCCACGCGCCTGTCTGCCTCCGTGATTTCCATGCGACTTACCCCAGCAAGCCTGGTCCGGCCCCTCGGTTGAGGGGGGGGCCTGGGAGGGGGGATGGTGTGATGACCTGGGAGTCAGACTCAGACGCTGAACCTGAGGGATCCCAGCCTGCACAGGATTCACTGCCTCCAGAACCAGCAGAGCCAGGGCTGGGGCCTGAGTCTCAAGGGGACTCACCTGTGCTGGATCCTCAGGTGCAGGCATCGGCTGAGGTTGATCTGGCTTCTAATGGGATGGAGGACTTATTGCCTGCAGGTGCTCCACTCCCCACCCAGTCAGGGGAAGCTGAGGTTGCCTCTGGGTCCGGTAACCCTCCAGCTTCTCCTGAGCTGCAAAGGCTAAGGGCAGAGAGGCGAAGGGAACTAAGTTCCCGCAGGAGGAGTGCTCGCCTCCAAGCCAGGAGAGGCGAGGCACCTGAGGATCGGAGCCGCCCTTTGCCTCGGGGCAGATAAAAGCCAGCCAGTCCCAGACCCAAGTTGCAGGAGCAACATCGGTGCTGCCTAGTTCCTGTTCCTGGTTCCTGCGTTCCTGACCTCGGCTTCCTGACCTCAGCTTTGTTATTTCGGCTTCCTGACCTCGGCTTCCTGACCTCGGCTTCCTGACCTCGGCTTCGTGACTTCTGGCTTGGACTGACCTTGGACTGGACTAGACCTCGCCTATCGGATATCCCTTGGGACCAGCACAGTTTCAAAAGCATGGGTTAGACTAGAAATGGGGATGAGGAGAGTGGAGACTTACATCTGTCTAACATCACTCTACAAATGGGTGACATTGAACCTGCTCCCTCAAGGAATAGCCCCATTGATCCTCTGCGACCAGTTCCAGTCAGACTGGCAGACAGCAGTCCTGAACACCCTCCAGAAACTGGGTTTTGCTCCCCAAGCCCTTCTAAGTCTGGGGTTGGGCCAAGCAGAAGCTATGGTTAGACAAAGAATCATAGACACCAAGAGACAACAGGACTGCTCAAGGTGCCCCAACTATAAAATTGGAGAAATTGAGAGATATATAGCCGCTCCGGTAGCATATCTCTTCTTTCTTGTCTCTAAAAATGCATGTTAGGTAAAGATCAGAAGACGACCCGGTTGGTCGCCAGATTCTGTGTTCAGATCTGCAGACACAGACCATCCCCAGATTCAATCTAGTTTGGTTAAGAAAATCCCCAAACCCAGCTCCGCTGGTGATCCAGGGTCAGTTCTCTGAGGTAGCTTATCTCAAAGTTTTTAAGTCGCTTTATGCTTATTGTATTTATAAATTTTAATTTTACCATTGTGCAATGTATTACATGTTTGTTTTTCGCTTGAGATTGTACCTACAAATGTGTTTTATATGCTGGTCTCCGACGGTAATAAATTATCTTTCTATCAGATGCTACAGGTTACAGGCTCTGCTAACCCAGAAATAGTACTTTGGGTTAAGAACTTTGCTTCAGGATGAGAACAGAAATTGCGCAGCGGCAGCGCGGCAGCAGTGGGAGGCCCCATTAGCTAAAGTGGTACCTCAGGTTAAGAAGAGTTTCAGGTTAAGAACGAACCTCCAGAACGAATTAAGTTCTTAACCCGAGGTACCACTGTACTAGTTACAGGTAGGTATCTGAAGAAGTGTGCATGCACACGAAAGCTCATGCCAATAACAAACTTAGTTGGTCTCTAAGGTGCTACTGGAAGGATTTTTTTTATTTTGTTAAGATGTACTGTAACTGGACTTCCGCTTGGGAACGGGAGGAAGATGGCTGATATTAACATCTTCTCTGAATCTCACGGGGTATAGAGGAGCTGAGATGGGAGTAAATCAGCCTCCCGAAATCTTCCCAGGATCTGTGGGAAGAGCTGCCTTGTCTGCTATGCCCATCAATCCTGCTCCGAACTCTGAGGAGGGAGGAGTGGGGGGGGGGCTTGGACGCATAGCCCCCGAGAGAATTCTGGCTCTCCCTGAAGCTACTTTTCCTGCTCCTGGGTTCCACAACTTAAATGAATAATTCGGTAATGTTTTGGACTTGCTTCAGACAAGAAGGAGAGGAGGCATTTTGCTTAACAATCCAGCCACTGAGAAGATAAGAAGAAATAAGAAAAAAGAGGACTGCAACATTCTATCGGTATGTGGGAACGGAACGAAAGTGGAGGGGGGAGCCTTAGAATCATAGAATCATAGAGTTGGAAGAGACCACAAGGGCCATCCAGCCTTGCTCTATGTTATGGAACTTAGTTGTATTTATGGGCAAAACCCCCTTGAAGAGACATTTTTATTACTTATAACAAGTGAGATCGAAAATAAACTGTGTGGAAAAGAATTTACGACATAATAACACCCCTGGTCGAGGTAGCTTCTTTAACTCTGAGAGAGACCTAGCCGACTTCTTGAAATGGCTGGAGTGATTTATGATGCAGCTTAATTAGAGGTCGACTGAGGCAGATCGGGCTGCGAACCAAAGTCAGAGAGGGTGGGAATGCCACAAATTACTGCAAAATATACGGAATCATATACTGACAGGTCCCCACCCTTGGAAAGACTTTGAAGCAGCCGGAATGATAAGATTTTAAGTAAAACGCAATATATGGAATTCATCGAAGTCAAGTTAAGATGGCGACTGTTAAGATGTGATCTTTGGATTTGAAGCTGAGAGGCACTGTGCCAGGGGGTTGGAAAAATGTATGGATATAAAACCCACACAGTCACGATGGTTTATGGCAGTTTTATCTCACTTGCGAAATTACTCAGTGGCATGAAAGAAAACAATGAAAGAATGACGGATAACAACAGAAAGGAGATGATGGATGACATCAGGGCTACGGAAGGCGATGGACTTAAGAAATGATTAAAATCCTAATAGTCTGAAGCAAGGGAAGTAAAAAAAAAAAAGAATTAATAATTCGGCAATCCATTTGGCCATATTTGGACTAATAGGACTATATGGAATAATTGATATTTATAAATATATGATGTGATTTTTATGATTGGAAAATCTAATAAAAATGATTTGGCAAAAAAAAAAAAGATGTACTGTAACTGGCCTACTCTGGAAGGCAGTTGTGCAAGGAACGGTGTGAGACACTCTTCAAAGTACTTCCCTTCTGTCTCCCTCACTTCTTGCCAAAGCTACCCACTCCCTCCCTTTATAGCTCACGAAAGCCACCTCCTCTCCTTATTCCTCACTGAAGCCACTGCCTCCTTTTACATCTCCATTGCCAAAGCCACCCCTTCCCCTCAGAGCTCACCAAAACCATCCCTCCCTCTCCTCTTACACCTCAGCAAACCTTCACTTGCTGGCCTGGGCCACCTGCCCACTTCCTTGCCAGCCTCAGCTGCCCGCTCATTCATTAGCCTTAGCTGCCAGCCTGCCCCCAGTTCCAGTTCCCTCCTATGCCTCTTTCAATGCCACTTCAATGGCACAGAAGTTCTGAGAGTTTAGTTTGTCATCACACTGTAGTTTTGAGCCCTACCTGTCAGTGGCCTTGTGAATTTCAGCCTGACAACATCCTTAGGAAAATATGTATTGGGAGAAATATATACAGAGCAAAGTTGGTTCCTGAAAAGGTTTGTCCCATTTATTTATTTATTTGTTTATTTTTCTTTAAATTATTATTTAAATTAATAATAAATTATTTTTCTTTTAAATTATTTATATACATTGCCTTTCACCAAGAAAGACTACAAGGCATTTCCGAGTTGCAACCTGTCACACGTTGTGGCCCCCCCCCCCCCGGCTGGACGTTCCAAGAAAGACGAAGAGCCATTAAGCTAATAGGCTTTTATCTAAGTTATTTACATTACAGTACAGAGTACATAAATAGTGTCTGCTCAGTCCGAGTCAGAACCTCCAAGTGACCTCCGATTTTGGCGCCAATCACAACACCTCGGGAACCGGAAATGCCTGGTCCTTCTTCTTCTAGCTTCCCCAGACACGGAGCTCGGGCTCTGCATGGCTGGCTGAAGCCTTAGCACTGCCCCCTCTTCTCCAGAACTCCCTCCCGACGAAGGGGGGGAGGAGGAAGAGGAATCTGTCTCCAAGAGCTCCGGCTGTTGCCTGTACTCGCTTAAAGCCGGACTGGCAGGGGGGGTCTGCAGCCCCCTGACACAACCTTTCCCACGGAAGAAACCGATAACTTCAGGGAGCCCCATGCAAGTGTTTTATGTAAAAAGATATTTTCTCTCTCTCAATCTCTTCATTAAGATTTCGAAAGCTGATAACATAATGAGGCGTGCAAAATAATTTCTGAAAGTTAAAACAATTAAGATGGCTTCACATTCTTCCTTTTGATAAATGCAGCCCACTGTATTTCCCTGGGGGAGATTATCGCCTCCACGACCTCCGCTTTATTATTCAATTCAATTGGTCTCAATTATATTAGAAAGGATAATGATAGGCCTTTAAAAGGGGAAATCACATTTGGAATGGAAATGGCAGGTGCACTGCTCTAAGAACTGCCAACGGAACAACGAGAGCCTGGGTGGCCCCATGGCAGCAGCTGAACCAGTGGTGAGATGCCAGGCACAGTCCAGCATCCTGTTTCACACAGTGACCAACAAGTTGTCTCTAAGAAGCCCAGAACCAGGTTATGAGGGCAGAACCAGGCGTTGTCCAGATCAAGGGAAGTCATAGTCCTTGGTCAGACCACACCTGGAGCCCTGTGCCCTGTTCTGGGACCACAGTTTAAGGAGGATATTGATATGCCAGCCATCTGTCAGGGATTCTTGAGCTGTAATTCTTGCATGGCAGGGGTTTGGACTAGATGACCCATGCGGCCTCTTCCTAATCTACAATTCTATTATTTTATGATTCTTGTTTGTGAAGTCCAGAAACTGGTATGCTAAGGCATGCCACTGCTAATCCTGGAGATAGCCCATAGCCATCATGACTAGCAGTGACTGACAGCCTTATATTCCTTGACTTCACTTAAGCCCTTTTAAGATTATCCAGGTAGCTTGCCATCACGACATCTTGTGGTAGCAAAGTTACCTGGAATTACATGGAGGTGAGTGTTGTGGGTCCACCTGCTCTCTCCACTGGGTATCCCTACCTTAGATTACTCTTGACTTAAATCCTGCTAATGGAGGGGCAAGAAGCAGGAATTGGTCTTAATTATATTGGAAAGGATAATGATAGGCCTTTATGTCAGCAGCTTGCTCCACCTTTGCTGTAGCAAACATTTGTGATCTCTCCTGCTTGGCTCCCTTTAGCCCCCCCTGCATAAATCCACATAACCTTGCCCCCCCCATTCCAATTAATTCACCTTGTTATCCTCGAGGAGACCTTTGGTTCATGATCATCAATATAAGACCTGGCATGTCTAGGCCATTGCTTGATCAGATTTAATATTCTCCTGTCCCAGAATATCCAGCTCCATTTCCTGACTTGGCTCCCTCCTCAAAGCAGCTGACTCATGAGCACATGAGTTTTTCCTTGTAAAATGACCCCAGAACAAATGGGGGATAACTTTCTCCCCAACAGGACTAGGACATATTCCTTGCTGCTCAGATTGGACACGCTCACAGGGCTGCTATAGTCCTACTCAAGACACCCCTCATTTCCCTTTATAGAAAGGCATTAGAAATCAATACCCAACACAATCTTCATATCAGATTAGAAATTATTGGCCGACCCATCATAAAACTGGATGTAGTAGTTGCTTTGCTATCTTTATTCCTATATCCTCACCATGGGCACAGCTGGGGGGGGCAGTGCCCCCCTGGCCCACATGAAGCCTGGCTATGTGCATGATGCTCAACCATAAAGCTCCTATTAGGCATGAAATCCGCTGTGGCATCTTTATCTGCCTTCTCCCCTCCCTGTGATGCTGCATTATCTTCAAGGGGAGGGGACAATTCACAAGGGGAAAGGGCATAAGCGGAAATGGTTTCCAGAAAGCCACTTCCCTATCTTCAAAGCAGCCCCAGGGAACCCCAACAAGCAACACAATATATTCAGGGAACCCTAATTAAGTCATGTCATGTCATGTCACATCATGTCTAATTTGACTCTCAATCGTAACTGACATCTGAGAACTGTGTTTGGTGGACCCAAGTTCAAACCTTCCACCTCAGTTCTCAGCATAGCTGTTTGTTGCAGCAGCTCTGGCTACAAGCCCCCCAAGCAAATAGTGCCTCTGGGGCTGGCTAGGGGGTGCTTTCCAGGCCCCTTTGGGCAGTGGGAGGAGGCACCTCTCTTTTGGGGCAGGGGGTGGCAGCTCAGACACCAGGGATGGCAGCAGCAGCTGCCCAAAGGACTCCCAAAAAGAGGAGAGCAGAGAAGGGGCTGAGGGAACACTCCACAAGGGAGGGTGTTCAAAAAGGGGTGAGGGGCTTTCAGCTCTGCAAGCAAGGTGACCTAACTGGGCTCCTGAGCCCCACAGGGGGGCCACAGAAAGAATGTGGTTGGTCAAGGGAGCCGTGGACCCAAAAAGGTTGAAAAACTCCAGCCTAGCTGAATAATATGTTGGGGCTGAAAAGCAAGCAGACACAGTAAATAAATTTAGATGGAAGTAAATTTGCAAGTCCGTGTTACAACCCAAAATGCCACTGACTTCCTATTGTTAACAGAGAAATCTGAGGGCTCCCTTGTACAAAAAAACAAGGACACCAGCCAAGAATGCCAGAACAAAACAGCAGCCAGTAGGCTTGGTCTTTATTGAAGACTGTCGCGACAGGACTCCCACCCGCCACCAGGTGGAACATGATGGAAGCCCAGAACAAAAGGAGACCCCAACTTTTATTAGTTACTAATCCCCAAGCTACACCCCTAAAACAACATCATCACTACATCATAGATACATCAGAGCTACATCACGAAAATGGGAGGGTAGAGGAGGTAACCTGAGCAGGGGCGGAGGAAGCCTCCTCGCTACCCAGGGTGGCGAACGGAGGCATCCCCCTGGGGGCGGGGCATCGTGACGTAACGTCGTGACGTAACGTCGTGACATCACGACGCACCGTCACAACGGAGTGCGCATGCGCGAAATGCGTGCGTGTGCACTCCGTCGCCGGGCAGCTGCCGCCAGGAGCAGTGATGGCCCGGCGACGGAGTGCACATGCATGGCATTTCATGCATGCGCACTCTGTTGCCGGGCCGTCGCTGCTCCCACTGCGATCTTGGCTGAGTGAGAGAGCGACCAATAAAGCAAGCCAGCCGTGCTTGCTTTATCGGTCGCTCTTTCGCTCAGCCAGTCGGCGCTCCGCCAGCTTTCCCCTGGGGGGGGTGACACTCTCGGGGCCGGCCCCACCCCCACGCTCGGCAATGCAAGCGTAAGCCGAGGGAGAAAGCGGGCGGGGCGCGGCTGGCTGAGTGAGAGAGTGACCATGACCAATAAAGCAAGCCAGTGGTCTCCAATCGCTGGGGTGGGGCCCCGAGAGTGTCACCCCCCCAGGGCGGAACCCGGGGCGAGCCGCCCCCTTGCTCCACCCCTGAACCTGAGTATTCTGACACCTGCACCATCCCTCCTTGAACCCCTCCCAGACACACACTTCTGCAAAACAAAAGAGTGTTCAAGGCTTCCTCCCCTGCCCGGGCAGGGTTGGTGACTGTCCTTTGCTTTAGCCCGAGCCGAATCCATTTCCAGGTGGTGGGCCCTTTGTGGACGAAATGTCCCATTGTCTGGCAGTTCTGGCCGGGTACATCCCCCTGGCAGGGCTTCGCTGTGGACGTGCTGGTACGCTTAGGGGATTATGGCTGCCTTGTGAGCACATCAGGCCTCGCCCCTTCGATAGTCCTAATATGGTGCAGAACAAAAGTGGAACGTCCCCGATCTGATATACGGTTGATTTTATATGAATTTATAACAGAAATACTATAGAGAAAGAAATATTTTCACTCGTGTGTGTGAGTGTCAGGCTTGTGGAACTGGGTGGTTCGGGGAAATTCCTGTAACACTATAAATAGCAAGTTTGTGGTGTCCATTTTGTTTAATGTTGCATCTTGTGCAACATCTCACAGTGGGTCTTTAAGGCTAGCTTGGCATAATCAATATTTCATTTTATTATTATTGGTATCAATAATCACTCTCGTCACAAGGGAGCTCTTGAAAGGAAGTAAGACTAAGTATCCTGATCCATCTGCAGGTCTTTTTTCTCTCCAAGGAAGAGCTCCCTCCCTCCCTCCCACACTTGGCTTGCACACTTCATGCTCCCTTTAGCAGCTCAGGTTTTACCAGTCCACAGTTTCCAGCAGAGCTAGCTCACAGAGAGATAGGGAGGAGGAGCATTGCTTTCCAAGTGTCTCAGCATGTAACAAGCCAGTGAATTAGAAAGACTTGTGGGGGGTCCCAGCTGGGCCCCCTCCAGAACTGGAACGGTTTGTGCTCTGTGGCAGCAAAGAGAAGCTCCTCTTCATCACTGCTGCTGCAGGTAACTTTGGATAGCTGATTTTTCTCTGAAACTATTCCTCTTTCACAGCAGTTCTTTAAATCAATTTTAATTACATTTGTTACATTAAAATTATAATCAGCATGGGAAAAGACTGAACAGAGCATGGGAGGGGGGGTGTCTTCTGCCTCTCTTATAATCCTAGGCCTAGAGGGTTGCTCAATGAAATGGACAGATGGTGGCTGAAATGCTTTGTGGCACAAAACCCCTTTAGCTTGTGAAATTCACTGCCACAAGAGTCTTAATTTTTTTAAAAAGGACTGGACAAATTCATAGAAGAGAGGTGTGTCTACAAAAGACTATTAATTAGTGAAGTTTGCAAATCCAATCCTTACAAATCCCAAAATGAACTGACCTGGGATTTATCTGAATTTTGCTGTGCAGTTCTTGTCCCAAGAAATAAATACCAAAGTGCATATTAAAAAGATGCACTTTAGGATAAAATATGTTTAAGAAATTTGAGAGCAAACACCTTAAACATATGTTTATATACAAAGTTTTGTGTAGATTGCAGATTACTGCAGAAACAGGGCAGGCTTCTACGTACATGTGTGAAACTGCTCCATCCCAATTATTTGCTATTTGGACCCTTATGCTCTCAAGATTTCCCCCTTGGACTGGGCTCAGGCATCCTCTGAAGGCCCACAGCCTCCCTAGTCATACCCAGGAATATGGGTACAAAACAGCAGTGGAGGAGTCTGTTCATTCCTAGCTACAACGTGTCTAAAACTCCCCTTAAAATTTTAAAAACCACCAAACATAACTGTTGCAAAACAACTTTGGATTGTTAGCCCCCAGCTCTAGTGTAGCAGAAGTAATGAACAGCACATTCATCATTTTACAAGCACATCCAGAGAAAACTGCCGGCATCCCTCTCTCTTCGCCAACATGCCTTGTCCAAAAAAACCCCCCCCAAAGCCCTCCGTTGCTGAATGCATTTTGACATGGGAGTCTTTCTTGGCAGCATAAAATTAGAAATAATATGCAGAGTGAAATCAAGCGGAGCTGATCATCCGTCACTCAAGGGGTAGATGAGAAGCTCACTGGGTATGAGAATGTCTCAGTACTTTATCTTCCCAGACAGCCTTTATCCTCAAAGAAAGATGACAATGAAGAGATCCTTCTCCTTTCTTTCCCAAGGATCCCAGTCTATAGCCTCCTACCTCCCTTGCTTGGGATTTCACAGATTCACTGAAATCCCAAAGTCCATCTAGTTCAACCCCCAGAAATGCAGGAATCACAGCTAAACAACCCCTGGCTGGTGGCCATCCAACCTCTGCTTAAAAACCTCCAAGGAAGGTGGGATAATCCACCACCTTCCTGACTCTATTATTCGGAGGGAGCTCCATGTCAAACAGCTCTTACCCTCAAAAAGTTATTCCTAATGTTTAGTTGGAATCTCTGTTCCTGTCATTTGAATCCTCTGGAGCAGCAGAAAGCAAGCTTACTCCATCTTCAGTTTCACAACCCCTTCAGGTATCTGAAGATGGTTATCATGTCTCCTCTCAGTTGATCTGATCCCACAGTTCCTCCTCACCTTCTCAAAATTTTGCATTACATTTTTCCTAAGACAAATTTCTTCAAAAAAGCCACAAAAACACAGGGCACCCTGTAGTCAAGATGTTTTTTTCCTGGCAGGAAGGCATGGCTGGGGCCGGGCCAAGGCATTTATGCACCTGAGGTTATGTCCCCACCAGAGAAGAAGGGGTACGTGAAGATCTGCATCAGGAACAAGGGTGGGAGGAGATCAACAGGCACCTCCTATTCACCAGGAAGCTCTGTGGAAGCAGCATTGGGAAGGGGCTGCGGCGGAGACGGCGGAGACAGCCTCCAAGGAGCATGCTGCGGCAAGTGATGCATTGCATGGAGGCCACATCTGCTGCCCCTGTGGATCCTGCCACCAGAGGCAGCTGCCTCACTTTACCTCATGGGTGGGCTGGCGTTGGCTGGTGCTCCCTGGAAGGTGCTGGGAAGCAGCAGCACTGCTTCTCTCCTCTGGAACCCCACAGCCAGGAAAGAAACATGGGAAGACCCTTCAGCTGAATCAGGCCAATGGGACACGTGGTCCAGCGTTTTTGTGGTGGCCAACCAGCACCCTGTTTCCACTCTAGCCCTGAGGTGTGACTGCAGCAGGGAGGTAAGCTGTGGAACTCCCTCCCTCAGGAGGAAGTGATGGTCACCAACCTATATGGATTTAAAAGAGGATTAGACAAATTTGTGGAGCAGGAGAGGGTGACCAATGGCTATCAGCCATGCCGGCTATGCTCTGCCTCCATGGTTTTAAGTAGCAGTGCTTCTGTATCCCAGTTTCTGGAAACTATGTAGATGCAGGGGGTGGTTTTATGATTGGTCCTGTTTGATGGCTTTCCAAAGAGGCATCTGATGGGTCACTGGGAGAACAGGATGCTGGCTGTCAGGAGCTGGCCAGCTTGAGAAAACAGTACTCAAGAGTCTTACAGAAGATTTATTGCAGACAAGCAATTAGCCTCTGACCGCTCTCTCTGAGCGACCATCTATCACAATCAAGTTGACTCTTCTGAAGAACACGTTCGGCTACTGCAGAATATCCTGAACCTCCTCCCCTTACGTTTCTGGGTTCGTTGTCTGTCTTGGGTTTTCTCCATTCACCTAGTTCTGGGACTGATGGGGTCAGCTACTTTCTCTTCCAGTGAGGAAACTCCCTCCCTCCCTTGTGCCGTGAGGGACTATAACTCCTCAGAGAGCTGGCTCCCATCCAGCCCGCCTTCCCTATGCTGATAAGCCACATTTCTGCCATCTTCAGAGGGAGGAGGTGGTGTCAGCCCACCATTTCCAGCTGTCTGAGAACTCTGCAAGACTCTCTGATCTGCTGCTGCCTGCCTGCTTTCTAGCTGAAGCTGCCCTTCTTGGTTTTGGGCTGTCGTGTCCATGACACTGGCCTAGATGGGTCATTGGCTTGACTCAGCTGAAGGCTCTTCTGAGGTTCTTGTGTCTGTCCCATTGGCAGTGCATGTCAGTCCAGTTGTCCTCTCCATGGGGAATTGTGGGGGGTGAGCTTCTCCCCTCCAAATCCTTGGGAACTGCAGTCTATTAAGGGTACTGGGAACTGTAGCTCCATTGTGGGGTGGGGGAGGCAACTGAGTTCCCACTTTTGACACAGGCCAAGAGGGAAAGTACATTTATTTTTGATGCTTTTGGAAATGTTTGCATTTCACCCTGGGTAGCCCTGATAAAGAGACTCTGAAAATGATTCTGAATCCCACAGTTGTAAAGAGACTGGAAAGAGCTAAATAAAGGAGTTTGCCTCAGGGGGAACAAGGCCTGTCATAAAAAAACAATATATTAAATGGTTGCAGTGTCTCCAGGGTTTCTGGCTGGCTTGCTGGGGGTTTTCTCCTGCTATCCAGAATGGTGAGATGTAACATTGCATTTCTGTTTGAATTGTGGCAATTGCTTCTCAGTTTGCACCTATACATATTAATGAGCATATGCAGATTTCATGCAAATTTGTGTCTTTGTTTTTTGGAGACACCTTCCCTCTTTTCTGAGCACTGCGCCAGTGGCTCTTGTCTCCTTTTAGTCCCAGCCTCTCTCTTGTATTCAGAACGATCCTTCTGCACTTTATTTCCTACCTCCCAGTGGCCCACAATGCCCCCTTGCCTTCCGGACATCTTCTGAAATCTTCTGACAACTGCCCACACCTTCCCACCAGCACCCCAGTCACACCCACTCCATCTCTCCCAAAAAGATATGAGGCTGGATATCCCACTAAAGGGACCCTCCCACAAGGTAGGTCTCACGGTTCTCTCTGCCCTGGCGACCATATAACCCTAGGCTGGTAGAGTTGGGACCTCAAGGGTCATCTAGTCCAACCTCTTGCAATGCAGGAATCACAGCTAGAGTAAGTGGAAAGATTCTAGAGCAGATCATTAAGCAAACAGTCTGTGAGCACCTAGAAAGGAACGCTGTTATCACTAAAAGTCAGCATGGGTTTCTGAAAAATAAGTCATGTCAGACTAATCTGATCTCATTTTTTGACAGAATTACAAGCCTGGTAGACGAAGGGAACACTGTGGATGTAGCCTATCCTTCAGCAAGGCCTTTGACAAGGTGCCCCATGATATTCTTGTAAAGAAGCTGGTAAAATGCGGGCTAGACAATGCTACCATTCAGTGGATTTGTAACTGGCTGACTGACCGAACCCAAAGGGTGCTCATCAATGGCTCCTCTTCAATCCTGGAAAGAAGTGACTAGTGGGGTGCCACAGGGTTCTGTCTTGGGCCCAGTCTTATTCAACATCTTTATCAATGACTTGGATGATGGGCTTGAGGGCATCCTGATCAAGTTTGGCAGATGACACCAAATTGGGAGGGGTGGCTAATACCCCAGAGGACAGGATCACACTTCAAAATGACCTTAACAGATTAGAGAATTGGGCCAAAGCAAACAAGATGAATTTTAACAGGGAGAAATGTAAAGTACTACCCTTGGGTAAAAAAAGAAAGAAAGGCACAAATACAGGATGGGTGACACCTGGCTTGAGAGCAGTACAAAGTGAAAAGGATCTAGGAGTCTTGGTAGACCACAAACTTGACATGAGTCAACAGTGTGATACAGCAGCTAAAAAAGCCAATGCAATTCTGGGCTGCATCAAATAGGAGTATAGCATCTAGATCAAGGGAAGTAATAGTACCACTGTATTCCGCTCTGGTCAGACTCTCACCTGGAATACTGTGTCCAGTTCTGGGCACCACAGTTCAAGAAGGATACTGACAAGCTGGAACGTGTCCAGAAGAGGGCAACCAAAATGGTCAAAGGCTTGGAAACGATGCCTTATGAGGAACGGGTCTTAGGGAGCTGGGTTATGTTTAGCCTGGAGAAGAGAAGGTTAAGGGGTGATATGATAGCCATGTTCAAATATATAAAATGATGTCATATAGAGGAGGGAGAAAGGTTGTTTTCTGCTGCTCCAGAGAAGCGGAAACGGAGCAATGGATTCAAAGAAGATTGTACCTAAACATTAGGAAAGAACTTCCTGACAGTAAGAGCTGTTCGACAGTGGAATTTGCTGCCAAGGAGTGTGGTGGAGTCTCCATCTTTGGGAGGTCTTTAAGCAAGGCTTGACAGCCATCTGTCAAGAATGCTCTTGATGGTGTTCCTGCTTGGCAGGGGCTTGGACTGGATGGCCCTTGTGGTCTCTTCCAACTCTATGAACCCAAAATGGAAACTGGAACTAGTATGGAGGGATAAGGAGGGCAGGATAGTAATCGTAAAAATACAAAAAGGAAGGGGAACAATGGATATGCGCAGGTATTTATGCACCAAATGGGGGGGGAAATGGAATTTTTGAAAAAATTAGAGGAACAATTAATGAACTATGTAGACAAAAGAATAATAATAATGGGAGACCTTAATGGAGTTATAAACCCGGAGCTAGATAAAACAAGGGGCATAGGAAAGAAAAAAGATAATAAATTACCAAAATTATTTTCTGAAATTATGGGCAATTTGGATCTGGTAGATGTATGGAGACATAAATTCCCAATAAAAAAAGATTTCACATATTTCTCACACAGATACCATTCAGCATCAAGAATAGATGCGGATTTGGGCAGCAAAAGAATGTTGGAAGTGGAAAAAGTGGAGATAAAAGCAAAAAATTTTATCAGGTCACAACCCCCTAGAATTAGTTATGGAAAAAGAAAAGTATGAAAGAAATAAAAGATGGAGACTACATGTATTTCTACTTAACAACCCAAAAATAATGGAAAGAGCAAATAAAGTTTTAAAAGAATACTTTGCCTCAAATAGCAAGGAAGAAGTGGATACCCAAGTAGTGTGGACGCAGGGAAGGCTGTCATAAGGGGATACTTCATACAACAAAATTCAATAATGAGAAAGATGAGAGAAAAGAATAAAGAACAACTATTGGAGAAAATAAAAGAAAAAGAAAAAGTCTTATATAAAAAACAGGAAAAAGGGAACTGAACAGGAGTTAAAACTCCTGAGGATGGAATTTGACAGTATAATTGACAGGGAAATAGACCAAAAAAATAAATATTGGAGATATAAAAATTTTGATTGGGCTAACAAACCAAGCAGATTATTAGCATGGCAAATAAAAAAAAGGAAAAAATGAACAAATAATTAATAGGTTATCAAAACAAGAGAAAATCATAGAGAAGACAGAAGAAATAATGAAGGAATTTGAAGAATACTATAAAGAATTATACAAAAAGGAAGAGATATGTGAGACACAAAATGGAGGAATATTTAGAAAAGGGGACTCTTGGACAATTAGAAAATGGAAAAACCCAAATACTTAATAAGGAAATCACAACCACAGAAATAAAAGAGGTAATACAGGAGAAGAAAAGAGGGAAAGCCCCGGGCCCAGATGGGCTCCCTATAGAATATTACTAGGAATTTAGAAGATCAATTATTGATCCGACTCAAAGAAGTAATGAATTATAATTTTAAATAAAGGAATAAACACCCGAAATCATGGAAAGAAGCGTTAATAATACTGCTTCCAAAGCAAATGCAAATCTAGAATTAACATCTAATTATAGGTCCTATCTCATTATTGAATTGTGATTATAAAATTTTTGCAAAGATACTGGCTAAAAGATTGGGAAAGGTATTGGAGGAGATAATAAATAAAGACCAGGTAGGCTTCGTAAAAGGAAGGATGGCTAAGGACAACATAAGGAACATAATTAATCTTTTTTAGTACCTAGAGAATAAGAGAAATATAAACAAGCTGCAATACTCGCAATAGATGCCGAGAAGGGTATTTGACAATGTATCATGGGCGTTCATGCAAAATACAATACGAAGGCTGAAAGTGGGGGGACAAATTCGAAAGAGCAATAGGAGCAATTTATAACAATCAAGAGGCAAACCTAATAGTAAAACGGCAAAATCACTGAAAAAATAAAAATAGAAAAAGGGACGAGGCAAGGATGCCCTTTATCACCACTCCTATTTAATAATAGTCATAGAAATATTGATAAATAAAATAAGACAAGAGGAGGAAATCAGAGGTATTGTAATAGGTAAAAAGAAATATAAAAATAAAGGGCCTTCGCCGATGATATTATTATAACAACTGAAGAACCACAAATTAGTTATACCTAAGACAATAGATAAAATAAAGGAATTTGGAGAGCGTAGCAAGGGCTGAAAATAAATTATAATAAAACAATAATGCATGGTGAAAAATATGGAAAGTGATGAAAAGAAAGAATTACAAGAAGTAACGGGTATAAAATAAAATAATAAAATGAAATATTTGGCCATAAACATGACCAATAAAGCAATAGATTTGATCCAGGAAAATTATATAAAAATTTGGAATCAAATAAAAAAGGATTTAGAAACGTGACCAAATTGAAATTATCGCTATTAGGTAGAATCTCATTAATAAAAATGAATGTATTGGCAAAAATGAATTATTTATTTCAAAATTTACCAGTATTGGGAGGGATCAAAATTATTTAAAGAATGGAATACAGGACATATCGAAATTCATTTGGAATGGGAAAAAAACCAAGGATCAAAGATAAAATATTAATTGACCAAAGAAAAAAGAGGAGGATTTGGATTACCGGAACTAAAATTATTACCACGACGCTGCAGCGCTGTGAGTGGATCAAGGATTGGATAGAGCTAAAAAATGCAGACCCTGCTAGACCTAGAGGGGGAGGACATTGGATTTGGTTGGCATTGGTATTTAACCAGAGAGAGAAAATAAATAAACAGAATGTTTTTTACAAATAATATTAATAAGAAGATCCCTATATACAATATGGCAAAAAATATAAAAGGTTCTTCGAAGCTAAAACGCCTTGGTGGCTATCACCATTAGAGATTGTGGCAGTTAGAAGAAGAAATACAGAAGGAGAATGGCCCACCTATAAACAACTATTAATAGAAGAGAATGGAGAAATTACCAATTAAGGGATTATAATGAACTGAAACCCATAATGACCAGCTGGCTCCAATATTTTCAAGTTAAACAAAGATTTTTGGAAGACAACAAAAATAGGCTTTGAAAAAGAAGGTTCAAAAATAGATGAAATTTTATTAGGGGAAAACAAAAATAAATATATAAAAAATCTATACGAGGTATTGTTAAAATGGGAAACAGAGGAAGAGTTAGTAAAAGACTCGATGATAAAATGGAGTCAGGACATAGGGATAGCAATAGAACTCAAAAAAATGGGAAAACTTGTGTGGCAGAGGGATAGCAAATTTACACAAAATTATGACTTACAGGAAAATCTCTTGAAAATGCAAAACAGGTGGCACTTGACCCCAGTAAAGATTGCAAAAATGAATAAAGGAGCAAATAATACTTGCTGGAAATGTCAAAAAGAAATGGGTAACCGCATATGCATGTGTGGTGGCAGTGTAAGGCAATAAAACAATTCTGGGAAATAGTATATAATGAACTAAAAAAAATATTGAAATATTCCTTTAAAAAAGCACCTGAGATATTCCTTTTGGGAATACTAGGAGAGGACATCAAACCAAAAGACAGGAAAATAACTATGTACGCAACTAGTGCAGCTAGACTCCTAATAGCAAAGCATTGGAAATCACAATACATTCCGAACAAAGAGGATTGGCAATTAAAATGGTAGAGTATTACAACCTAGAAACAAAGCATGGACAGATACAAGGTGTAAACAGAGAAAAAAGAATGAAGGAATGGGAAAATTTCGAGAGATTATATCAAAATGCAGTTAGAAATAAGCCGGTCCTCTGGCGGCAAATCAAAGACTCAATGGGGAGAAAAAACGATAGAATAAAAAGTAGATAAGGGTATGTAAATACAAAGAAATATCTTTAATTGTAATATAGTTTGCTGAGAAGTGTTGGGGGGGAAAGGGAGGGGGAAAGAATAGGGGGGGAGAAGGAAGAATGTAAGGTAAAATAACATATGGAGAATGAGGTAATGGTATGTTAGACATGTTTAGAATGAGGAATGGAAGTATGTTAGAAAGATGCAAGTAAGAAGTTGTATGAGGTATGATAGAAGGATGGATGGTCTGTTAGAATGTATGTTAGATACGTTTAGAATGAGGAATGAGGTATGTTAGAATGAGGTATGTAAGAAGTATGAGGTAGGTTAGAATGATGATTTGTATAGAATGATGTATGTAAGTAGCAGTGTGCGTGACGCATAGGATGAATGAGTAGGTTAGGGTATGGTAATGGGTAGGAAATTGGCTGTATGATTTATATTAATGTGTGACATCGATCATGCTTTGTAATATTGGTGAGATATTAAATAAAGACAATTTTGCATTAAAAAAAAAAAAGAAGGATACTGACAAGCTGGAACGTGTCCAGACGAGAGGGCAACCAAAATGGTCAAAGGCCTGGAAACGATGCCTTTATGAGGAACGCCTTAGGGAGCTGGGTATGTTTAGCCGTGGAGAAGAGAAGGTTAAGGGGGTGATATGATAGCCATGTTCAAATATATAAAAAGGATGTCATATAGAGGAGGGAGAAAGGTTGTTTTCTGCTGCTCCAGAGAAGCGGACACGGGAGCAATGGATTCAAACTACAAGAAAGAAGATTTCACTCTAAACATTAGGAAGAACTTCCTGACAGTAAGAGCTGTCGACAGTGGAATTTGCTGCCAAGGAGTGTGGTGGAGTCTCCTTCTTTGGAGGTCTTTAAGCAGAGGCTTGACAGCCACCTGTCAGGAATGCTTTGATGGTGTGTTTCCTGCTTGGCAGGGGGTTGGACTGGATGGCCCTTGTGGGTCTCTTCCAACTCTGATTCTATGATTCTATGATTCTAAGAGCATCATAGAACTGTAGAGTTGGAATAGAATCCCAGCCCTCAGCAATGCAGTAGTCCTTTGCCCAACGTGGGACTCAAACCCACTGTGCCGAACGTGGGATATCCCCAGCCCTGATGTAATGAACACATCTGCCCCAAGTATAGAAACACAGCATGCGTTTGGAAGCAGTCAGACAGGCTTCAAGCACTCACCCCTCTCCCTCCTCCTGCACCAGAATGGAATGTAGATATGGTGTCAACAGAGAGGGAGAGAGGAGGAGAGAGTCAGCTTGCTCAAGAAGCACAGACAGCCTTGGAAAGCGCAGCAGGGTAGCTGTTCCTCTCACCGGAAGAGAAGGAAATAAATCCCCTGAGCCACAAAGAGTAAACCAGGGGTCAGCAACCTTTTTCAGCCATGGGCCGGTCCACCTTCCCTCAGACCATGTGGTGGGCCAGACAATATTTTTTGGGGGGAAATGAACAAATTCCTATGCCCCACAAATAACCCAGAGATGCATTTTAAATAAAAGCACACGTTCTACTCATGTAAAAACATGCTGATTCCTGGACCATCCGTGGGCCGGATTTAGAAGGTGAATGGCCTTAGGTTGCCTACCCCTGGAGTTAGATGTATGGGAAAGGTCTTAGACAGAAAACAAACCCGTAAGTGTAAGGGTCATAGGTTCAGAAGGGTCAACTAACTTATAAGGCACAGACAATCCGAGGCTAACTGTTTGTATTGCAATAAATCTTCAAGCTAATTATGACTTGCGTGTACCAAGACGGCAGCCTGGGCTCCTGACAGCTGAGATGGAGAGTCTCATGTTCTCCAAAGGGGCAGCTCTGACAGAGGGCACACAACCTCTCTGCTTAAAAATCCTCCAAGGAAGAAGAGCTCACCACCTTCCAAGAGAGACTGTCAGAAAGTTCTTCCTTAGAACCGCCTTTCTTTGTAATTTTGAATCCCTTGCTAATGGGGGCTACCCTCCATGCATCCATCTTGTGAATGGTACATGGTCTGACATGCTCCACTCTTAATTATTCCTTCACCTGTTCCACGGCTCAGCTCTAGAGTTGAAAGTTTCAGGTGAAAACCTGGGCTTTAATGATTTGTTCAGAATTTTAACACAGAATATTATTTTGCTGCACTCAGATGTTCTCAGCTGGACTGTTGTGTTGTCTGCACTGTAAGAAGGAAGTAGACAGATTGCAATGGGTTCAAGCGAGGACAGGAAAGATGGTCAGGGATATGGACAACAAGACTTAGGAAAAGGATGAAGGAATCAGTTATGTGTAGTTTGGATACTGCTCACTTCAGATCCCTGAAGGGCTGTCAAATGAACTTTAGTTACAAGAGGGTATAGATTTTGGTTGAACATTTGGAGAAACATCTTGACTATGAAAGCTGCTTAAGAATGGAAGCAAGTTGCCTAGAGGACTGGTGGTCTTTCTCCCCCCCCACCCCCCAGTCTTCTTCCTGTGAGGAGCTGAACAGCCATCTGTTAGAAATGCTCCCAGGCCTGGACTGTCAGAATCCAGCAGTGGTGGTTTGACTAGATGTCCTCCAAGACCCGTTCAAAGCCCATGCTTCTGGTCAGCTGCATTCTTCTAGATCAGCTTTTGCCAACACAGCCCCCTCCAGCATTTGGGACTTTTTAGTTTAGAGAAAAGGCCGAGAAAGAGGGTGATGTGATAAAAGTTTATAAAATGATGCATGACATGGAGAAAGTGGCAGCAGAAAGCTTTCCTCCCTCTCATAAGCCTGGGCACCCAATGAAACTGAAGGTTGGAAGATTCTGGACACATGAAATAAAGTCCTTCTTCATGCAAAGCACATAACTATAGAACTCCCTCCCACAGAGGAGGCAGGGATGGCCACCAACGTGGGTGGCTTTAAAAGAGGATTGGGCAAACTTAGGGAGGATCAGGCTCTTAATGGCTATGAGCCACACAATGGCTCTGGTCTCCCACCTTGGTCTGAGGCAGTAATGCTTCTGAATCCAGTTGCTGGGAGCCACAGGGGGGCCAAGGGCTCTTGTGCCTGACTCCTGCTTCCTGCTTTCCCACAACCCATGGTGAAAACAGGATATTACTCCATTCCAGCAGTTTCTGTTGAGTGATTTATTGCATTTTCAGCCTACTCTTTTCCCAAGGGGCTCAAAGAAGGCAATGACTGGCCTCAGGTCAGCTAGGGAGTTTCATGGCTAAGTGGGGCTTTAAATCCTGACCTCTCCCAGATCCTGCTCTGACCCTCAAACCCCACGCTGGTTCCCTTTTGGACAACTCCCCTATGTCCCAGCCAGCATGGTTCTATGACATCAGGGCTGATGGGAGTTGTAGTCTGAAGCACCTGAAGGTCACCAGGTTGAGGGGAAGTTGTGCTACATCACACTAGCAGGGGGACGTCAGGTGACCAAAGCCCTTCAGTTAACTTTCCCATGCCACCCAAAGCTGCTGCCACATCAGATTTTGCTGCCATTGATTTGGCATTGCAAAGTGTTAGTGGGGAGTGGGGATGCCCAGGAGTGAACCCTTCCAAACTGCTGACTTGCATTTTTGACAGGTCTGTAAAAGAATAAATTGTGCTTGAGCGATTCATACTCTTACTACATTTAATAAAAACCCTCTTCCCACAATCTAGAACATACTGATTAGAACTTACTGGGCTTTCAGTCCTCCAGCCATTTAAAAAGTAGATGATAAATAGCCTGGGAGGAGGGTGAGGAGAACGGGAAGTGGGTGGACGGATTTGAACGAATCTGGCAGAGGAATGCATGTGCAGGTTTAAATTTGGCAGAGTTTCCTGCATCTAGGCCTAGGGGACACTTTGAGAGAGAATGCCAAATCCTTATTCCATGTCAGTCTTCCTTTTTGAATTTGTACACAGAGCTCCCGAGTTTGTTCTTCACTGAAAGGCAACACTGTCTGCTCTCTAATTCAACAAGAGGGATGACTCAAGGTTAGATGTTCCCGGGGCTGCCATAAATGGAAGGAGGCAGAGCATTTCCAGCTTGGTTTGGGGATTCTGTTCTTTGCTGCTTGTTCTACAAAAACAGGCAAGTCTGCAGTGAAGGAAGGAAAGCCAAAAGAAAGGGAAGGCTGGTGATGGTGGGGTGCAAAAACTCTTCCTCAAGGAACTGAAAGAGCCAAAATGCCCACTTTATTCCCCATACTGTGAACTTTGTGGGACTGGAAACTGCCAAAGAGGGAAAGGAGTGAAGGAGCAGCAAAGAGACAAAGGCATCCTGAAGCAAATTAGTGCCAGATCCCCAAACTAAGGGCTAATGATTAGAGAAAAGCTTTCAGGCATGGGTGAGAAGGACCCTTCAGCTGTTGTCCAGCTCCCACCCCCTATGCCAGGGTGAGCAGTTGCCAGGGATGATGGGATCTGGAGTCTAGCGCCACCCAGGAGGCCACCAGCTCTCGGATACAAGATGCTTCTGGACAGGACCTTAATTTGCAAGTGGGTCATCTGAGATATCTTAAATGAGCTATTGGCAAGAGGTGTTTTTATTATTATTGGATTTTCCATGGAAAGGGTAACTCTAGATTTAAAGGGGAAATACGGGTTATAATAATTATTTTTTTGATGCCACTGGTGTCACATGAATGCTCCCCCCCTCGAAATCTGTATCCATGAGCTCTAATCTCACAAGAAGGCCTTGTCAAAATACATCTATCATCAAGATCAAACGGCAACAAGGGCCTCTGAGAGCATCTCTTCATCTGCCAATGTGTTTGCTGCCCTCAGCTTCTTTAAGGAGGAAGGGAGGAATATATATTTAATAACTAAATGATAAACTACATATGTCATTTAATTCCATTTATAAGGTCTGCAGGACACTACCCAGCTGAACTAAATTTTTAAAAATAATATATGCATTCAAATAAAACAAAAGAATAAACTGATAAATATAATAACATTGCAATCCAGCAGCAGCAGCAGCAGCAGCAGCAGCAGAGAGCAGTTCTGGCACCACTCCACATGCGCTCTATGGAGTGGGGGGAGGCGAGGGGCGGCCCAGGGCCCCTTGCCTCCGCCCCAGCTGGAAAAAGGAAAGCGCGCGCCAAGCAGGTTTGCGAGCAAGCCGTCGGCGCATGCTTTTTACCAGGCGGCAGGGCTCAGCTTGGGCGTTGCGGGGGGCACGCGCGCCAAGTGTCGCCCCCCCTCCAGGCTGGCACCTGGGGCACACCGCCCAACGCCCCCCACCTTGCTTCGCCCCTGGGCTCAGTGGTTTACACCACAGCATCACCCGCGTCCCTCTAGTTAAAAGTAGAAGTTGGCAAAAGTGTCCTCTTTTTTGCTCTTCAAAATATGGCAACCCTATCAGAACATAAGAAGAGCCTGCTGAACTAAGCCTGTGGCCCATCTTGTCCAACCTCCTGTTCTCACCATGGCCAGCCAGATGTCCCAAGAGGAAACCCACAAGCAAGACCTGAGCACAAGAGCAGCACTTGCCCTCCTGTGGTTTCCAGCAACTGGGATTCAGAAGCATTTACTGCCTCCAGTCATATAGGCAGAGCAGAACCATCATGACGAGTAGCCGTTGATAGCCTGTTCCTTCATACATTTGTTCAGTCCTCTTTGAAAGCCACCCAAGTTGGTGGCCATTACTGCCTCCTGGGGGAGCAGGCTCCATAGTTTGACCGTGCTCTGTGTGAAGAATAGCTTTCTTTTATATTATGTTTATTTCTAGAATGCTCTTTATACTAAAGGATCCCAAGGCAAAGCAACCCTCTTCCCTTAAAAAAAAAAAAGCAATACAAATATTAAAAATAATGTGATGTAGTTTATTAATGCTTGGGCCATTCACAATATTTAAAATAATTAAAAGCCATACACAAACAAACACATTTCCAACATGGTGTAGCCGTGCTCCATGATCGTTCACGAGCTCTCTCATCTCCACAAATCCCTAAAGAGCAGGCCTCTGTTGCTCTGCTCATGCAACTCTGCTTCATTGAGGTGGTGGTTTTAAATGCTAACTTGGGAAGACGGGCATGTGGTGCATTCTGACTAGAGGCAGTCTACCTGCCTGACCTGGCAATGACTCACTGCAGGGAAGACTGTGGCTTTCTGGAAAGATCTGCCTTTTCTGCAGGAGGACTGTAGACACCTGCTTGAAACCCTGCTGAGCTGCTGCCAGTCACAGTAGACTAGACTGAGTTAGATGGCCCAAGGGTTTAATGCAGCTTAAAGCAACTTCCTTTTCCATCAACTTAGACAAGGCTATAAATGGCTATGATCAGAAGCAGTAATGCTTATAAGTACGGTACCAGTTGCGGGAAACCCAGGAGGGAAGAGGGCTCTTGGGGTTGGATCCTGCTTGTGGGTTTCCCATGGGGGCATCTGGGGTGAACAGTGTGAAAACAGGATGCTGGACTGGATGGGCCATTGGTCTGATCCAACAAGTTTTCCTTGTTATAGAAGACCTTTTAGCTGGGAATTGAATTTTGGACCCTACGCAGGCACAGCTCTCTCCTTTGCCAGGCCCTCTTGGACTCAGCGCAGAAAAAAGCATCTCTGCCCATGGGCACCCAATGCTCTTTGTCCAAAGCCTCAAGGTTCTATGCTTGCCTTACCATGAGGCTTGGTGGTGGTGGTTTTAAAAATGGAATGTCTTCTTGTTAAGAGGCTTATTTCATCCATTAGATCTAATTTAGCTTGTCTGAATTTGCAATTTGTTCAGCCGCCTTCCGTAGACCTGATTAGGAAAGAGAGCAGCTCTGGCAGAAAGCCAAGGCAGCTGGTGGCAAGAAGCCATCTTCACCTTCAAAGGTTCTGGAGACTTACCCAGAGTAAAATGGGGACAAGAGAGAGTTGTCTGGGACTGCCAGCTAGTTAAGGAATTCTCTGCTTGCATTGCCTAGTGGTTAGAGTGTTGGACTAGGGCCAGAGAGACACTAGGTAACAAACCTTTTCTGTTTGCAATCACCTGCTGCCTCCTCCCTTGTTGAGGGGGCTTCTGTGATCTCACAGAGATGCCACAAGCATTCTAATTACTTTGAGAGATTGGCGGGGGGTGGGTGGAGCATAGGATGTCAAAAGTTGGTGCCACTGCTGTAAGAAAAGTGAATCAAGTATTTTGACTATGGGAGAGCTTCTCTGGGACAGAGGCAGGAGGAGCTGCAGGGATGATTGGAAGGTAGGAGGAAGGCAATGGAAACTATTTCACAAGGTCTGAGGATGGCAGAGAACTTCTGTGCTGCAGAAGGGTGGGGTGGGAGGATGGAGCAATGCAAGAGCCAGCAGGGAAGGGGCATCTGCTCTGCATGTAGAATGTGCCAGGTTCAATCCCTGGCATCTCCACATAGCTCTGAGAGAGACACCTACATGAAACCCTGGAAAGCCACAGCCACTCAGTGTAGAGACAATACTGAGCTAGATGGGCAAATGAGGTAGCCTCTTAAGTTCCGATTTCTATCAGCCCTTCCTTCAGAAACATAAGGAGTGGGATCTGACTTTGTTTTGAAGGGAAGGGCTGCATCTCAGTGGTATAGCATCTGCTTTGCATGCAGAAGGTCCCTGGCATCTCCCGGTATCCCCTCTCTGAAATCTGGAGAGCTGCTGCCAGTCAGTGCAAATAAACCTGAGCTAGATGGCTCATTGGTCTGACTCTGCATAAGGCAACTTCCCATGTTCCTCCTCTGGAAGTTCCAAAGGCCAAGCCAGGGGAGCTGTTGTGCCTGATGGGAAGAAAGAGGCATGGAAGGACAAGGAAGAGCAAGTTCTGGATTAGTCTGATTCAAAGCAACTTCCCAGATCTAAGCCAGCATTTACCAACTAGGAGTTTTGGACTACAAATCCCATCATCCCCAGATAGCATGATTCTGTTGCCTGGAACTGATGGAGTTTGTATTCCAAACTATCTAGAGGGCAACTAGGGTGGTGTGAGAAATACAGAATCATATAATGTTTGGATAGTTAAAGAAACATTACACCATTTAACATAATTTTATCTTTTTTAGCACCATTTCAAGGTGTCACCTTGATCTGAGGCTTTGAGAGAGCAACCAGCCTGGCAGAGTGGCAAGGCTACATCTCCTCTCTTTGGTCCCATGCTTGCAGCCTAACAATTACAGTTCATCCAGCTATTAAATCCTGGTGGTGGAGGAGAAAAATCAGAAGCAACATGGCATTGCATGGGGCTGCAAGAGGGAACGTTTCTGTTTCTGATTTTTTTTTTTTTTTTTGCACAGCAGCTTCGGAACAGGAGCAGTTTATCTGAAATACCAAGATCTTGGACTTTCAAGAGCTATTTTTTTGCAACGGCGCTCAGTTGCTCTTGAGTCTCCCTGGCAGCTGCGGATAGGAGGCGGTGATAAAACTTTCAGAGACATAGAGAAATGCTGAGATGCAGCACTTGCAACAGCAAGAAGCTAGTGCTTCATAATCTCTGGGGCCAAGACCTCCATGACTGACTTTCAGAAGAGTTACTCTTGGGGCATACACAAACTTCATCTTAGCAGCATGCTTTTGCTGATCTGCAGCTGAAGGGGGAAGGCTCTCAGTCCTCATGCAGCATCTGCACTTATTTCTCACTCTGAGTAATGCAGTTTTGTGGCCCTTCATCATGAAACAGCCCTTTCTTTCTTTCCTCCTTTCTTTAACAGCAGCTTAACCCTGATCCAACATGAGAAGCAATGCAGCTTCCAGGGCACTCCACACACCCCTCCCCTTCCCAGGCAGCACCAGGAGCCCTTGGAAACAAGGTTCATTAACCCACAAGGCAAAAACCACCCGGATTCAATTCTGAGCGCGTTTTCTATTTCTCCTCTCATCTTCCTGCTTATTAACTGCAGAACGAGATTCTCTGTAGGCCTCTGTCTTGAGCGCTTGCTTTAATAGACTCGGCGGCATTTGCTCCTGCATAGGCTGCCCCGTAATGGGGAGGAGGCCAGCCAGATGAATTGGAGAGCCAAACCCATCCCTCGCCTCACTGACTGCATGTCAGGGGCACTGCCAATTCCCTCTTGGCCTCCTTTTTGTGTTAATTGCTCCGGATGCTGCAAAGCTCCATGTCAGCTCTCTCTTGGAGGCAGAGTGCTGGGTTTCAGTGGGTCAAATGATACTTCAGAGTCCAGCTCCTGTAGATGAGCAGGCAGTGAAAGAAAGGTCTTTCAGAGGGACAGCTGAACCTAAACCTCACCTCTGCAATCGAGGGTGTTTTCAAAAGACGACAGCCATGCTCTTACTTTTAAAGAATACGGTATGCTTTAATAGCAAAATGCTCATCACTTAGAAGTGTGTTGTGTGGTGAGACAAGGAAAAGTATAAATTGGAGATCTTTCTGCTTCAGTTACCGTACATTAGCCAATACTGTACTCACAAATGATAAATGAAAATGAATTTAAAATATGTGTGAGGGTTGGCCTAATACTTTTCCTGTTTTTTCATCACACTAAGAGTGCGAGAGAATGCTGGGACTGTTGGGGGAATTGGATTGCATGGCTGTAAATAGAAATATACTAGGAGAAGCAGCCATTGTAAGTTTGAATGAACACTCCTTATTTATTTGGAGAGTGTGGGTGTTGGTAGCATGGGGGAGGGGGTAGCATGGGAGTAGGGCTGCCAGGGTGATGGCCCATGGCACATTTGGGGGGGGGGGCTGGCAGGGCGGCATGAGGAGGATGCAACCTGTAGTGGGCGGGTGAGTTTGATGCTGAAATCTAAACTGTCCCAGCCATGCTCATAGCAAGAACTTTCTACAAACCACCCAGACAAACAAAGGATTCAGCGCCCAGAGGCAAGCTAAACCAGAGGGCTAATTCCTTCACTGATACACCATCATCACAGGTTGAGCTGTGGAATACACCAATTTTGGGGGGATGCAGAAGGATTATTGAGGGAACCCTGAAGGAGGGGGCAATGCCCCCCACCTTGTAGCTAAAACACTTTCTGTAGAATGTAAATTACATTCAAGTGTTAAGTCCCAAAGAGAATCCAGGTGCAGAAATAAGATGTGAAGCTGGATGGCTGAAGTCTCATTGCAGTTTTCCCATCCCTAGAGCAGACCAATGGGGGCCCATCAAGTTCAGCATCCTCTTCTCACAGTGGCCAACCAGATATCTGTAGGAAACCAGCAAGCAGCACCTGAGCACAAGAGCAGCCCTCTCCCTCCTTTAGTTTCCAGTAACTGATAGTCAGAAGCATCACTGAGCACAACCATCCTGGCTAGTAGCCATGGATAGGCCTCTCCTCTTCCATGAATTTATCCAATTCTCTTTCAAAGCCATCTGGGCTGGTGGCCCTCACAGCCTTCTGTGGGGGCGAGTTCCAACTGTGCACTGCCTGAATAAATCCTTTCTTTTCTCTGTCCTGAACCTTCCAGCATTCAGCTTCATGGGATGCCCACAAGTTCTAGTATTACGAGAGAGGGAGGAAAACTTTTCTCTCTCTCTGCATTCTCCATCCCATGCATAATTTTATGGACTTCTAACATGTCACCTCTTACTCACCTCTTCTCTAAACTAAAAAGCCCTAAATGGAGAAAAGAGGTTCTTAGTGTTTGTTTTGCTCTTGTTTTTATTATGTATTTTGTGTTTTTAATCTTGTATTTTTATGTGGTGAACTGTCCTGAGATCTAAACGGCCTCAGCCCTGTATACCTACACACCCATCATTCAGCCCGGACACTGAGCTCAAACACTGAGGGTCTTCTGGCAGTTCTCTCAATGTGAGAAGTGAGGTTACAGGGAACAAGGCAGAGGGTTTTCTTGGTAGTGGCACCCTCCCTGTGGAATGCCCTTCCATTAGATGTCAAGGAGATGAGTACCTTAACTATACAACCTTTAGAAGATATCTAAAGGCAGCCCTGTATAGGGAAGATTTTTAAGGTTTATTGTTTTATTATGTTTTTACATATGCTGGAAGTTGCCCAGAGTGGCTGGGGCTACCCAGGGTGGGGTACAAATAAATTACTACTACTACTACTACTGATGAACAGCAGATGATGATGATGATGATGATGATGATGATGGAGTCTCTCTCTATCCTCTTGATCATTTTAGTTACCCTTTCTTAAACCTTTTCCAGCTCCACAATATTCTTTTTGAGGATATTGCAAATGAATGTGTCATACCTCAGAATGTCCCATGAAACCCCAAACCCTATTTTGCCATGGTGGAGTGAGAGTGTCCATGGAAGAAGGAGCTCCAGATGTCCAACACAAGTGACAGAATCAACACGCAGAAGCAGGGAGAAAAGCCACAAGAAACATGCTGTGCGTCCACAGCAGCCAGTGACCTATGACAGCAACATCCAGGACAGAAACACCTCTTCGAAGCCCCTTCCCAAATGGCATGCAAAAATGAGATTCAGGTGACCACATAAATCCCACATAGCTTGCTGGCTTCCAGTCAGTCACATGATGGACTCTGAAGAGCTGGGCAGTCAGCAGCCCGGCATCTTGCAATGCCAGTGAAAAGTGATGCTGGCTTCCATCTCAAAATAGCCTCTTCCCAAATGAACTTGCAGGTTGTTGCAGCTTGCAAAGGAACAGGGAGACAGCATGCCTGCCACAAGCTCACCACAGGTAAGGGAGCTCACGCCAGCTAGCATAGTTTCTGTGCAAAGAAAATGTGCCCCCTGGCACATCTTCTGCCAGCCCCACAGCTCCAGTGGTCCTCTTTGCACAAGGGCTGGAGGACTGAGAAAAAGATCCCCTGCCCAGACTTCCTTGATAATCCAGGGGATCCGCCCAGGGAAAGGTTGCTTTGCCTGGGGACTTAAATATTGCTTGCTTTATACTGAGTTTGAGAAAAAGAGGCTTCCTGGAAGACCTGTGGCATGGAGTGGGGTGGGGGGTGGGGAATGTGTTCAGGGCATTTGTGGAGCTGTTGATCAATAGGTCCTATTGATAGTTGCCTTGGGATGTTATTCCCAAGTACGGTACGAAGGCACAGAGATGAGTTGGAAAGGACTCAAACGGTAATCTAGTCCACCCCCTGCAATGTAGGACTCACAGAATTCACAGCAAAGTTTCTCCTGGCAGCATTTGTGGGAAGATACTTTCTATCTCTAGATAAAACTACCTGCAGGTAGAAATGTAGCTGCTGGGATCACTCCAGCCACACCAGAGGCTATTTTGCAGAGACAGTTTACAAGCCTGAATGACCATGGGGGGAAAGTACCTGGCCTTCACACATTGGGGGGGTACTCAGGGCTATTGTGATGAGGTGCCCCCAGTAATGACAATGACCACTCGCAATTGTGACCTCTTCTCTACCCTTCATCCTTCATCTTTTATTTTTTTACCAAAAGAAAACAGCAGAGGCTACATCACTCTTGGGGTTTTTTGACCAGAAAAATCCAGCACATAAAAGAGGGGTAGATCTGAAGACACAGGTTCAAATTTCACCCATTAAGTATTTTGGAGGAGTTGCCCCTTTCAGCTCAAAGGCAGTGGGGGAGGGGAAGATAAATTTGCAACAACAGGAGTAGGCAGTCCTTTTTTCTGAGGGTACTCAAGAATGCACAGCACCCACAACAACTTCATGGTGCCTACCAACACCTTAAAGAAAACAGCACTAGGAGTAGGAAACCAACTTGATTATTCAATAATAATAATAATAATAATTTATTATTTGTACCCCGCCCATCTGGCCGGGTCTCCCCAGCCACTCTGGGCGGCTTCCAACAAATATAAAGATACATTAAAAAATGCCAACTTGAATAAAATATTGGGGGGCCCAAGTAAGCCCTTCCCTGCATAATTGACCACCTGATTGACATTTGAATGACAATGCCCATCAACTTTTTGGAGGGGAACTCAAATATTTTTATGGTGGGGGGTAAAGACCCCTCAGCCCCTAGGAGTTGGCTCCTATGTCAGTGCATTTGTAGAGTGGGGGGACCTATTTTACTCCCTGTGCATTTGAATTGCATTCAGATGGCTGCCACCTCCTGCAACACCCATCTCTTAAGATTAGCTCCATGGATTCCCCATCAGCCACCCCCCCCTTTGTTTATCACCTAGGAACTAGACGCAGGGGTAGGCAACCTAAGGCCCGTGGGCCGCATGTGGCCCAATTGTCTTCTCAATCCGGCCTGCGGATGGTCCCGGAATCAGCATGTTTTTACATGAGTAGAATGTGTCCTTTTATTTAAAATGCATCTCTGGGTTATTTGTGGGGAATAGGAATTCGTTCATCCCCTCCCCAAAAGAAAAATATAGTCCAGCCCACCACATGGTCTGAGGGACGGTGGACGGCCCACGGCTGAAAAAGGTTGCTGACCCCTGGACTAGGCAAACTAAGGCTTGGGGGGGCAGATCGCCTTCTAAATCCGGCCCGCGGATGGTCTGGGTGTTTTTACAGGAGTAGAATGTATCCTTTTATTTAAAACGCATCTCTGGGTTATTTATTGGGCATAGGAATTCATTCACTTTTTTTTCAAAATATAGTCCAGCCCCCCACAAGGTCTGAGGGACAGTGGACCAGCCCCCTGCTGAAAAAGTTTGCTGACCCCTGGACTAGAGTCAAGCCTGAAGAAGAGTTATGGAGGACTAGAAAGTTTGTAACATTTTCATGGTTACTCTAACAAAGGTCATTGCCCTATTTTGGATTCCCTCACCCCCTTCATGGGCCACCTTTGCTTTTCATCTTGTTAGGAATATCTGCTTCCTCTGTCTTTCTCTATTTGGCCAGAAGGCGATTGGGAGAGTGGAAATGATTGTTTCAGAGAGCTTGGCAGGACAGGACAGGACAGAAGACAGTTTTACTTATTTAATTCTGAAATTGGGCTAGATAAGAAACTTGGTTTTCAGATGGAAAAATCCAAGTTGGAGACGGAATTGTTAGAGCCGAAATTAAAAAACTTATCCAATATGTATAAACTGTTGCTCGAGTGGCATACACAAGATGAAATGGTAAAGTCAGTTACTAGTAAATTAAGCCTGTTACAAAAACAGGCGCTAGAAAGCTCTCCGGCCCCGACGCCGCCCCTAAGTCCCTCTCTCGCTCACCCTAACCTACCTCACAGGGTTGCTCTGAGGACAAAAGCTGCGAGGAAGGGAAAGGAGCAAGAAAGAAGGAGCGGCAGCAAATGGAAGAAGCGAAACCTTCCTCCGAGGAGGAAAAGTGTTGGTTTTTAAGGAGCCGTGGTCCGCTAGAGGCGGCGACGGGGACCCGAGGCGCTTCCTTCGCCTCTCCCTCCTCCCCCCCACCCTCCCCCCCACCTCCACACACAGCTCGCCTCTCTCTCTCTCCCTCTCTCACGCACACCCCCCCCTCCCCCCCACTTCCCAATTACTTCGCAGCGAGGGCAGCCCCGGAGCTGGGCCCGGCGACAGCGGCGGCTGGAAGAGGCTGAGGCGGCCGGAGGGAGAGAGAGAAAGGCTGAAAGACAGAGACAGAGGCCGCGAAGGGGCGCCTGCTCCCGCCTGCCTCCCTCCCCGCCGCCGCCTCTCTCCCCCATGGACACCCCTCGCGAGGGCTGAGAGGGTGGCTGGCCTCCCGGCGAGGCAGACGGCCTGCCACGACAGCGTGACCGGCAACAGCAGCAAAAACAGCGGGCAGGAAGCAACCGCAGCTCTCTCCCTCTCGCGCCCGCTGTGTCCGCCTAGGCATCGAGAGGACAGGGCTAGAGTGTCCTCCCGTCCTCCCACGCTGCCGAAAGGTCCGCGCGGCCGGCTCGCCTTCTCCCGGCCAGGGCGCGCAGTAGCCCTCCTTCCCTGCTGGGGCCGCTCCGTCCGTCCCTCCTTCCCCTCCCCGCCAAGGCGGGCGCGCAGGAAGGACACGGGCGGCAGGCGACGGAGCGGTGGAGAGCGAAGAGGGGAGGAGGAGGAAGAAATAAAAGGAAGGACGGGCTGAGGGAGAGGAGAGCGCGCGGCATTGTCGCCCCTCCGCTCCAACAACGGAAGGCGGCAGGAGGAGGCTGGGGGCAGCGGCGCCCCCGCTCTTTGCTTTGTCCGCTGCTGGGGGGTGGAGAGGGGCTCCCTCCCCCTTCTTCTTTTTTTTCCGGGGGCGGGGGGAGCGGCGGCGGAGGTGGCCAGCGGCGGGGGCAGGGGCGCTTCTTCTTTTCCGGGGGCGGGGGGAGCGGCGGCCAAGGCGGCGGAGGTGGCCGGCGGCGGGGGCAGGGGCGCTTCGCGCCCCTGCCCCCGTGCTTGGCCTTGTAAGCAGTAATGGCGGAGGTGGCCGGCGGCTTGGCCTTGTAAGCAGTAATGGCGGCAGCGGGAGCCTCTAGTAAAGGCAGCGGCGGAAGTGGTCTCTGCTGTCCAAATCCCTGCGTCCCCTCTGTGACATGCGCAGAACGCATTTCCGTGACACACAGAAAGTGGACGCAGGGACATAGCAAGATTATTATATAGGATTGGGCTAAGGATGTGGGGCACAACATCATGATGGAGGATTGGGGAAAAGTGTGGAAATCGGGCATTAAATTTTCAGCATGTAATATTCTTAGAGAGAACGTTATGAAGTATTTAACACCGGTTAGATTGGCAAACATGTATCATGCACAGAGTAATAAATGCTGGAAATTTAAGGAAGTAGAAGGACCCTTTTTTCCATATGTGGTGGACGTGCCCAAAGGTGAAAGACTTCTGGGAAAGGATTTATAATGAATTGAAAAAGGTGTTGAGAAACACATTTAGTAAAAAAACAGAAGCCTTTTTTACTTGGAATTGTAAAACAGGAAATCCCAAAAGTTGATAGGACTTTCTTTATGTATGCTACAACAGCAGCTAGAATTTTGTTAGCTAAAAACTGGAAATCAGAGGAAATACCAACGATAGAAGAATGGCAGATGAAAATGATGGACTATATGGAACTTGCTGAGCTGACCGGGAAACTTTATGATCAGAGGGAGGAAGCGGTGGAGGAAAATTGGAAGAAATTTAAGGTATATCTAAAAAAGTATTGTAAGATTAAAGAGTAGAAGTAAGCTGGAAGATTAAGGAGGCTGTAGACTTAGAGGATAGATTTAAGGTTTATAATTGTTGGAATAAATGATATTGACACTAGGATAGAAGAAATATTTGAGGTTAATTAATTAAAAATGTTTTCAATGATGTCAAGAAATTACTAAAGATGATATACAAGGAACGCAGGAAGAGAGGATGGGAGGGAGTCAACCCACAATGATAAGAAGGATCAATAGGTTAAAAGGAATTATGTATGGTTTTATGTGTATTTTTGTTGTTTGTTTAATATTGTTTGTTTTTTAATGGTATTATTTTGTTAAAACAATAAAAAAATTTTGGAAAAAAAATAATTCTGAAATTGGGCTCAGTAAACCTTTCTAAAGGAAAGGAGTGGCACTCTGGAAGACTGATGGCATGGTCTACTCAGAAGTAAATCCTATTTATTTCTGTGAAGGCTTACTTCCAAGTAAGTGTGCATAGGAAGGTCAGTTTCTAAACATAACACACAGTCCTAAACCCCCCTCTCCCCATATGGGGCACATGTAGGAAGGAAGAAAAACAATATAGCCTTAACATAAGCCCTGCCTTGTGACACTAGACCATTGGGTCTATCTTGCTCTGTATTGTCTACACTGACTGGCAGGGGCTCTCCAGCTTTTCAGGCAGGGCTCTCTTCTCTCCCAGCCTTACCTGTAGATACTGCCAGGGATTGAACCGAGGACCTCCTGCATGCAAGGAAGATGCTCTGGCTTGAGGAGCCTCCCCTCCAGCAGCCCAACTGGGACAGCCCCCAGAGAACCTCTCTCAAAAGGCAGGCCGCTCTCCTTTTTTGGAAAACACCCACTAAGACCCAGAAACTGTCTGATTAAAAAAGCGAAAAAGCAAAAAAAGGGCTGCCGGGAATCCCGAGTGGTAGAGCAGGCCCAGGAGCGAGCCTGGGATGGAAGAGAAGGAAGGCAGGAAAGGAAGCCGCCAGGCGCTTGCCTGCCTAGCCGCCGCGGATCTGGTCTGCTTCCTGGCGGCGCCCGGCGTCTCCTGGAAGCCCCGAGCGGGTTGTTCCGAGAGGGCATCGCGCGAGCCATTGATCTCCAGCGTGTTTTTCGTTAGGGAAGAAATGTCCGTGATGGAGGCGGGAGAGGAGAGGGAGCGCCTGGCCGGAGCCTGGAGCTTGGAGGCAACATCTAAGGAAGTTCCCTGGCTGAGGGCGGCTTCGTGCGTTTCTCGCGCGGCCTTCCTCACCCGCGGGCAGCAGAGGAGAGAGCGAGAGCCCAGCGCTGGGTAGGGCTGCAAGGAGGCAATGGGCGCCTCGACGGACTCCACTCTGCCGCCTCTCTGCCCACACTTCCGCAGGAGGGAGGGAGGCAGGCAGGCAGCCCCACGGAAATCAAGCCAACCTGCCTTGGATGGAGCGAAAGCGGGGGCGAGACTTGGACCCGTCCCCAACGCTGCTTCTGCTCAGCGGTAGATAGTCCGCCTTGCAAGCAGAAGGTCCGCGTTTCAGTCCCCAGCACCTACGGGCTCAGGTGGGAAAGGATCCTGCCTGAAATCCTGGAGAGCCGCTGCCAGTCAGTGTAGGCAGTACTGATGGACCCACGGTCTGTCTGGGTAAAAGTCAGGTTCCGATGTTCAAACCAGCCCAGTCTCCAACTGCTTCTGAGGTATAAGGGAGGAGGAGACTTCAGACAGAGGCACCCCCACTTTAAGAGCCAAATGCTGAAGTGATGGAGGGAGGGGGGGTTGCTGCGCCACTGCACGCCTCCCCCTCCCCTCCCCCTGACGGGACCCCAGCAAAGTTGTTCCCAGAAGCTGCTCAGGTTTCTCTCCGGCCTCTGTCCCGCCGCGGGCAGCGGGCACACGTCCGCACACACAGACTCAAACGCGGGCGCAGCGCGAGCAATCCGCCTCTTCCCCCAGTTTATCCCTCGCTTGTCCCAGTAAAAAAGACAGATAGGGGTGGGGCGCAATAACCCCCCCCCCCCCATTGCACCGTGTTGGAAGTTTGAGCGCCAGCTTGCAAGGCGGGGGGGGGCGAAGCTCCAGCGCACAGGTAAGCGGCGGGTGACTCCCGAACACCCTCCCAGCACAGCGCTGCTTCCCAATGGCAACGGCACGTCCCCCTTCCTCGGGGACAAAGACCGAGCAGAGAAGCAGGACCCCCCCTTCCAAGTCGCCCTTCTTCCTGGTCCGCAGGTCCTACCTTGGGGGCGCCTGGCCGCGTGGGTGCCCAGCAGGAGGAAGAGGAGGAGCAGGGCGAGCCCTCGTGGGGCCGGCATGGTGCTGGGTCCCGGTCCCGGTCCGGTTCGAGCTGCTGCCCAGCCCAGCGGACCGCTCCCTCTCTTCCCAGCCTGGCTCGGTAGTGCGGCGGCAGCGACGAAGTCCCTCCTTTGCAAATCCGCGCTGGAGCTGGGAGGGGAGGGGAGGGGGGAAGGAGGGAGGGAGGGAGGGAAGGAGGGGATGATCAGGGCTGTCGATCTGCCCCGGCTTTTGCCACCCCAACAGGAAAATACCCCACCCGCCGCTCGATGAGAGGCTCCAGGATGTAATTCCAACCCACGACCCTCTTCTCCCAGTGCCTGGGCGCACAATTGAGGAGCAGGGGAAGCAGCAGCCGAAGAGCGCCTCTGAGCACGTGCAGAGTGCATTTCCCTCTTGAATCATGGCAGGATTTAAGTCCTCCACGAAGTTTCCTTTTGTCAGCCCGAAGCGTCTCTGACACCTCGTAAGACCCCCACACCATGTCCACACATCCCTCCGTCCTATTGATCGCCAGACCTCCTCACTGTACATCTCAGGAAAGGACGCGTGAGCCCCAAGGACCTTCAGCAGAGACCCTCTCCGCCCACCCGCCACTCAGGGAAATCCAGCCTCGGTCCCACCCAACCCACTCGCTTCCCCGCCGCCATATCCCTGTCCAGAGCATTCAGACAGCACCGAGGCGCTGCTAAAACTCCCGAATGTCCTCTGCGCGGGGACCCGAACAGCAATCCTGTGACCCCGCCTAGCCACCCAAACATAGCCTACCCCCCGCCACCCCCGCAGAGTGCTTACTCTGCAACTAGGTTGAACCCTTCAAAGGCCTCGAACGGTGGGGGGGGGGGCGAACCCAGGACCCTGAGATTAAGAATCTAATGCTCTACCGACCAGAAGCCGTTACATGTGACACCAGCCAGTTTCGCCCCTTGTGCGAAGTATCCTAATCTCTCTCTCTCTCTCTCTCTCTCTCTCTCTCTCTCTCTCTCACACACACACACACAGACACGCACGCACGCACGCACGCACGCACGCACAGAGAGGGGGGGGGGGGTCCCTGACAGTCCAGGATAAATCCTGCAGCTTTTTTACAACCCAGGCATTACCCCAACTGTTTGATCGATGTTATCTAGATAGGCAAATTCATGGAGGAGGAGAGGACTATTGGTGGCTCCAAGCCAGGATGGCTCTGCACTGCCTCCACAGTCAGAGGCAGGGATGCTGGAAGTCACAGGAGGGGAGGAGGCTGCTCTTGTGCTTGGATCCTGCTTGTGGGCTTCCTAGGGGCACCTGGTTGGCCACTGTGAGAAGAGGAGGCTGGACTAGGTGGGCCCCCATTGGCCTAATCCAGCAGCCAGGCTCTGCTTATGTTCTTCTCCAACATGGTGCTCCAAAGTGGGACTACAGATCCCATCAGTCCAGCCAGCACTGGACTCTTCTGGTTGGGGCTGATAGAAGCTGTGTCCAAGAGATCTGGAGGGCACCAGGTTGGGGAAGACTGGCACAGATCCTGCCCTGTCTGTTTCTGGGCTGTGTTGGATCCTACACTATGATAATAGGTGTAGAAAGCAAATCCCTCAACAGTGTGCTCTGACACATATGATAATGGTAGCTATGTTGGCACTGCTGTCTAATAAAACTACTGGATTAAAAAGAAGCAGCAGCAATTATGCTGACTTTGGTTACCTCAGCAACAGTCATCACAAAGCAGGATCACCCAGGATGTCAATATAAAAGATGAGTCAAGAGAAGAGACAGCTGAGCTGTTTCCCAGGCAGGGAGGGAGTCCCTGTTCTTGGGTTTCAGCAAAAGTGTGTGGCTCTTGCACTCTGCAAATAGCGGAGGAAGAAGGAAGGCCGCATGTCTACATGCTCAAAATCAGGTGTATTGCTAGGTATATAAAGGACTTAGGGAGCAGGTCCATGGTGCATATTTGCATGCGCTAATTTGTATGTATAGGTGCCGCTGGGCAAAGTTAATGGGGCTGTGACTGAGGACTCAACAGCACTGCTCTTTGCATCCCAAGATGTTGGGTTTTTTAAACCGTAAGGTCAGGGCAGGCCCCATGATTTGCTGGACACCTGGCTGCACCCAAACTGAAATCCCTAGCATCTAATTGCTGGTGGGGGGGGGGAGAGTCCCAGGTTGCAAAGATTGAATCACCTCTCTGGTAATTTTCCTGCGATATCACAGAATCATAGAATCATAGAGTTGGAAGAGACCACAAGGGCCATCCAGTCCAACCCCCCTGCCAAGCAGGAAACACCATCAAAGCATTCTGACAGGTGGCTGTCAAGCCTCTGCTTAAAGGATATATCTGCATATATCAGATATCGCTTTATCTGATATATGCCTACTTGACTACTTTGAGCTGAGAAACTGGCTCTGTTACAGGTGCCACATAATATGCGTTCTGCATTTGGAAGAAATCAATACTTTAGTGTGGCAGCACCAGCTCTTTGGAACTCCCTGCATATTGACACCAGGCAGGCACCTTCACTGTACTCTTTGGCACCTGCTAAAAACATTTTTGTTTAGACAAGCCTATCCAGACATGGAGAAAGCTGGTGTTTTTAGCTTATTGTTGATTTTACCTTTTGAATGTTTTAAAGAGTTGTTCTTACTGATCATTTCATTTTTTTCATTGCCTTGCATAGGTCCAGGCTCTCTGAAAGTTTGTGTCCGTTCATGTGAACCTGCTCAGGTTCTGAGATCTTTGGGGAAGGCCCTTCTCTTGGTCTAGCCACCCTCTTGGGCACATTTGGTGGGGAAGCAGGAGAGGGCCTTCTTGGTGGCTGCTCCCAGGCAACTTGGGAACTCCCTCCCAAGAGAAGCTAGACTGGCCCCCTTCTTGCTGTGCTTCCACTGGCAGGTGTCATCAATATCTTCCTCTTTCAAGAGGCCTTGGATAACTGATTGCATTTAGTGAGGCGCCTGCTGCCATGCTGTTTTTGTTGTAATTATCCGTATGTGTGTGTGTGTAATTTGTGTTTAATTGCTTGTTTCCCCCCCCCCTCTATGTTTAACTGTTTTTATTTTATCTGTAAGTCACCTTGAGCCCTGATCTGGTGAAAAAGCACTATTATTATTATTATTATTATTATTATTATTATTATTATTATTATTATTTCATCCTCTGTGTCAACCTCTTTGGGGCTTTAAAAAATAATTTTTTAATGAAATAAATAAATGCTGCAAATAAATTTCCAGTGCAGCCACAGCAGCTGGCTAGTTGTGTGCAGAGCCCAGGCAGCCCAGTTCTTATACACATGCCAGCCTCTGCTTGCTCTTGGAGACACGTCATGCCTTCATCAAGCAGCAGCTCTTCTCTGAGCTGCAGGGGCTCTGCGTGTCCTTCACTAAAATCCCTGCTGACTCGACTGGGAGGACAGAGCAACACACAGAGAGAGGAAATCGATAGCTGGGATGCAGCAAAAGATGGGCTTTGTTGTCCCATTTTCTGTAGGCCAAATTGTCTTGCTGAGGAAAGCGCTTGGGATTTGCCAAAGGAGTGATGCAGACATCCTACCAGGGTCATTGCTGCCATCTCAACATCTATTTTCTGTTAACACACTGTAAAATAAAATGAAATAAAACCTCTCCTTTCACTCCAGTACTTCTTATGTTGCTCATTCATATCCTGTAAACAAGTAAAAATAATACAGGTAACAGTATTTTATTTTGCTTTAAAAGCAGAAAACATCAATGTCACCGTAGCAAATGCACATTGCATCTCTTAAGCTAGGGATGGGAAACCTTTTCCAACCTGAGGGCCACCTTCCCTTCTAGGTGACTTTTTAAGGGCCACGTGACAGAGGCAAAAGTGGGTGGAGGAAAGAAGTACGCTCATTTCTACACACATGGTGGCATCCCTTTCTAGCCTCCATCCAGCGAGAAGCACAATCCGAGTTCCAGGACCCATTTATGGGGAAAGACTGCATGTGTTCTAGTGGCAGAGTGTCTGCCTTGCATGCAGAAGGTCTCGGGTTTAATCCCTGGTGTCTCCAGGTACAGCTGGGGAAAGCTCCTGTTGGAAACCCTGGAAAGATTATGCCAGTCAGAGTAGACAGGACGGAGCAAGAGAGGCCTATGGTCTGACTTGGGACAGACAGCTTCCTTTGTTCCTATTCTAACCAAGCAGCAACTCTCAGGAGAGTACATAGAGCAAGGCCAGGGAGGGGTCTAGCTTAGGAAGAGTCGTGAGCCAGATAGAGAGAAATGGGGAGGGGGGCACAGTGAAGTTTTCCATCAAGCCAATAAAGAGCCCAAACATCATCAAAGAAGCCTGCTAAAGTTTTTCAGAGAACTTACATCTGTGTTAGTCTACTGCAGCAAAAGCACCAAAGAATACCTTAACACCAGGTGGGGGTGGGATATGCCAAGTTTGGGGACCTGATAATAAATCTGCATCTGATGAAGTAGACTGTAGTCCAGGGAAGCTGATGCCATAATAAATGTGCTAATCTTTAAAGTGCAACAATACTCCTGGTGGTTTTTGCTGCCAGAATGAGTCTCTTGCCATTGGCCTGTATCCTAGCTTCACTTGATTGGCCTAACAGGCTTGCCTTCAAAGTGAGAAGATGGAGGAATTTCTCTCTTGAGGAGCATTGTGGCCTCAGGTGGGAGCAGGATCTCAGAGTGAATTCATGTGACCAGGTTGCGGTTCAGGGAATGATGCAACATGCACTGATAAATCTAGTTCTCTCTCATGTGCCCAATTTGCCACAGAGATGCCTTGCACGCTCCATACCTTCAACAGGAGCTTCTGAGACCCACCTTGCACACCAGGCTGTGCCTTGACAGCACTTTAAGTTTTGTGCCACTTTTGCAGGAAATGTATATTTTCTGTGCATTCTGCAATTTGCATTTTGTGCTGTGCATGTCCCTGCCAGTTCCCCATGTTTTCTCCAACATGATCTAGTCTAGGTTAGAACTGGGTCACTAGACTCCCACCCCACTCAATGAGAATGCTTGCTCACCTCTGGGCCCAGCTTGTGACCACTTTCCATCAGATTTCACTATGGTTTCCCCTCCCCACTCTTTATTATCTTCTCTCTGGCATTGTGTGAGTTACGCTTTTCTTTTTAAGAACATCTTGCTTTGTTTTTTCTCTTGTTTTGAGTAGTGATGCCGTTTTGTTTTTCCTTTCCTGAAGAAATCCATAGTCTTGAACACATATTTCCTGGCTCTGACTGCATATTTTCAGAGCTCCTGATGACTCAATTGATTCACCTGCAAAAGGCCTGACAAGAAATCAAACCTGGTGCTTGTAAGTTTTCAGCAGGACTGCCTTTAGATCACCACCTTGCTTTAAGAAACCCTTTAAGTCCTCCCTCTCCTTTCCCCACCAAAGTGTGCATGAAGCAGGCAGAGTGCACTTGACTCCTCTTTCCTTTTGTTTCTAACTTAAAGCTTCTGAACTATTCCTTTGCAGTGGATGTAGAAGCCAGTCCAAGAACTCTGCAACTGCACAGCAACCTCGAAGAATTTCGCAGGACTCAGCCCAATAGGTCTCATCCACCAGGCAGTTCTGGACAGAGTCTGTACCCCTGTTCTCAGTGTTCCCATCTTCTTTCTGCGGGATCCCCAATGACTGTTGCACACTGTAGGTTCCTGTAGCTCAGTCAATTATGCACGGACTGGCAGCAGCTCTCCAGGGTTCAAACCGAAGCCTTTCCCAACCCTTCCAGGAAATGCTGCTGGGCACTGCCCTGTCTGCAGGCAGGCAGGTGTTCAGCCACCAAGCTCCACCCATGAGGTCTCCCATTCTTGTTTTCTCCACCTGGATAAACAAACAAACTCTGTGGGTGAACATCCATGGCCCTGCCCTTTGTGACAAAGGCAAATAAGATGAAAAAGACTTTGCATGTGGGGAAGGCCTTTCAACATATCTATCTATCTATATCTGTCTATCTATCTATCTATCTATCTATCTATCTATCTATCATCTATCTATCTATCTATCTATCTATCTATCTATATCTATCTATCATCTATCTATCTATCTATCTATCTATCTATCTATCTATCTATCTATCTATCTATCTATCTCTATCTATCTATCTATCTATCATCTATCTATCTATCTATCTATCTATCTATATCTATCTATCTATCTATCTATCTATCTATCTATCTATCATCTATCTATCTATCATCTCTATCTATCTCTATCTATCCATCCAGCTTAGGCCAAGGGTATCTGAAAGACCGTATTCCCTCACACAAACCTGCCTAGGCACTGAAATATTTTGGGGGCGGGGGCGGGGGGGGCTTCTTTTAGCCCTGCCACTCTCACAGGGATGGTTGGAGAGGACCTTCTTAGTGAGCTGCTCCTTCCTTGGAGAAGCCAGACTGGCTCCCTCCTTGCTGTCCTGCTGGCAGGGGAAGACCTTCTTGTTCCAACAAGCTTTGGGGAATCAACTGCTTTTCAGAAAAGGGCTGCTGCAGTGCTGTTTTCGCTGTGATTACCTGTATCTTTTAAGCAGATTATATATCTTTCTATTAATGTTTAATTGTTTTTTAATGATTCCCCCTGATGTTTTTAGTTGTTCTTATTTTATCTGTATGCTGCCTTGAATCCCTGTCAGGAAAAATGGTGGGGTATATTATATTTATTTCCCCCCATTTTCCCCTTGATGGGACTCAAGGTAGCTTACAGAAAAAAGCAAGAATCACTAAAAACATTTTTTATATCATTAAAAAACAATCAAACATTAATAGAATTAAAACTAGATATATCTGTTTAAAACATACAAATAATTACAACAGCAATCATCTATCTAGATATAGTAAGTAAGTATTCTTTATTACGGTCACCGACCAGCATAGTAAAATGCATTACAACTATCTAGATATAATATCCCAACGCAAAAAAGGAACTGCCTTCTCTCTGCCTTCTAGCCACTGCCACTAGCCCAATGCATCAGCCAAGCTTTGGAGATGAATTCCTGGCTCAAAGGGCTGTACAAAGCCAGAGGAGAAACAGGTGAGTTGCCTTGTCAGACTCCAGTTCCATCCTGATATTTTATGTCATCATCATCAAACCTTTTATTGGCATCACATACAAACATCGAAAACAAATCAATACAGAATTACCACTTCCCCAGTGGCACAAAAGATTTACTAAAAGAAAGGATGCAGAGCAGTCTATCGTCACATCTCTAGGTCTCCAGGGGGATCAGACGTCTGCAGTGTATTTCGACGACAAAAAACCAAATAGAGATATTTAGCCACCAACTTGGTGAGCTCCTGATCTTTCCCCAGTAATAGGAAATGTATGACCTCCAACTCTGGTTTCCATTTGGGGATGCAGAGTTGATCTAGAAACTATATGCTGACGGAGATCAGCATATAGTTTACAATTAAGAACCATATGTGTAAGGCTTTCCACCAGGTGGTCTTCACATTGGCAAGTTCTTTCTCCTTCCACCCTGCCTGAGAACCTTCTCCAAAGGAGGTTTGATGGATTTGAATTAAACCTGGCCAGTGAAAATGCCCTTCTTTCTTGACGGTTAAGCAGAAATTCAAGGTAATTGTGGTTAGTTTCATGTGCCCAAGAAAGTTGACAATAAAGAGGGGAACATGTTTTCTCTTCTGCTACTGTGAGTCCACAGCAGAAGTGCAAGCAGAGTAAACTGGATGATTTTGTAAGAGCCCAGAATTCAGAACCTGCCACATCAAACAGAGTTCATTCCCAGGTAGGTGGGGACGCTTTAACGGGAGGAGACCACCCAGGGGAGAACACTGAGATGAGTGCCCATGAACTATTTCATGAACTACTTACCTGAGAGGGCACCACTCTATGCGGAAATACTCACAGACCACTGCCTGCTGACTGCAAGAACAGTGGAGGAAATTAACACCAAACTAGAAAAGGTAACGTCACTCCTGGCTGAGTTGGTGCTTTTGGCAGCCAGAAATAGCTCCCTCCCTAAAGAGACTGACTGCAGTGTTGCCCTCCCCCAAGACCTCTGTGCACAGGGGTGTAACCGGTCTGGACCTGACAACCGAGAGACTACAAATAGCAAAAATAACAAAAGTGGAAGTAGGGACTTGATCCTTCAAAGCGCCCAAGTAGCTCTCGATATATATCCCTTCAACGGTATGCTGCCTTACTGGAAATCAATCGCTAGCATGAAGAGAAACTTTAAGCTTTTACTAAATATGCAGTGCGACAATCTGATTGCGATAAACCTGCTTGCACGGACTTCCAGCACACTAGACTCATGCTGACATTTTCCAACTCGGCTACTCCTAAAAAGCGCCTGAATTTTAGGGCCCTCTTACAGGACTATAATATTGAGTTGAGGCAAGTTTTTAAAGACACAGAATGAAAACAACTACTGCCAAATTTGTCATATTGCCTGACTGACCCCAGGCAATCAACGCCCTCTTTGTCGGAGGGCACTTGCCATAGGCCCATGGTTCATTTGGCAGGGCCGTTAAGAATGGATTTTATGTGAAATATTAACACCTACACACAGGCAGAGTCTAAAGACCTGTATCAGAAAACCTGTTTTTGATGCTAATCTGTTGTTTTGTGAGGATATTTAGTGCCCAGAGCAAGAATTTTGGATTTCTCCTCCATGGATGCTTATGGACAGCTCTCACCTCCATCCCACAGAAGGGCTACCGAGGAGGGAGGAGGGGAGGCGCCTGCAGCTGTGTGTTGGTCTAGCCATTCAGGTCATGGTCCCAAGCCTGCTGCTAGCCAGCTTCATTTTTGGGTGACTTCAAGTTCTAGAAGGAATAATGGGGGGGGGGGAGTCACAGATGGCAGTGCCATGGGGGAGGAGATGTGTTGCGCTTTAATCCATGAACCTCAGTATCCTATCCCAGGGCCAGGATAAGAGCACTCACACCTTTTCCAGTGCAGATGGACTTGTTAAAATGCTCAGTGGGTCACAAAGGAATCTTTAATAAAAATACATTTAAAACAAAACAAAACAAAGGAATTTATAGCAGTGGTGTCTCTTCTAAAACCCCAGACCAGAACTGCAACGAAGTCTAGGAGGTGGTGGGGGCTGGAGCGGGAAAAGCACATGAGTGACTGAGCCAGGGAAATGCCCTGGAAAAGCAAGATGGGCTCAGCTAATGTACTGAAAAGGATGCCAGCCATCTCCCAAGGAAAATGTCTTTCCACTCCCACCAAATGTAAATCTTTTACTGCCTCATTGGCTGGTTAATGTGTGCCTTTAACTCTTTGCTTGCCCTTAGCTGAGAAAATGCTAGATGAGGTTCGGAAGCTGCTGTAAGTAAATGTTTGGAAGAGAAGATCCGGGGAAGAGCTCACAAGCAAAAGCTCTTTGGGTCTTGCAGTTGGAGCCTTGCTGGTTCAGGCACCTGAGAGGGGACAAGAGTCCATGAAATACAGGGTGCCAATCTGAACTTTTTACATGGCTTATTACTGCAGACCATGACATTGGTACAGTTGGGATCATTCAATATAAAATGTACCCTTAAATGAACTTTCCTGACTGACCTAGTTCTTATCTCACTGGAGGCCTGGGAAAGACTTCCTGAGCTCCAAAGATTTTATGTAAAGATCAGCACAAGTAATCTGGTTACCAGCAAAATTTAATTAACACCTCCTTTAAACAGTGGGTTCCACATATACAATAATAAGATAACCTTAAAACAAAGATAGCCAGTTTAGTTATTTCTCACTAGGATGAGATTTTTTCAACTCCCAATTCAGCAGAGCAAATGAAATGGGAAATAAGCAGAAACCTGCAGAGACAGTAGAACAATAAAATTATAAACTACTTACTCATGTCAAAGACCAGGGATGCCAACTTGAATAAAATATTGGAGGGGGGGGCAATAAGCCCCGTTCCATAAAATCGATCACATGACATGGCACACAAACACCATTTGAATAGCAATGCCCATCAAGGGGGGGACTGTCACCTTAAATTTTAGGGGGGGCTGAAGGGTCCTCAGCCCCTAGGAGTTGGTTCCTCTCCATAGGGATGCATTGGCTAAAATGAGTACACCCCCAATGGTTCCTCCAGCAAGAAATTCCATTTACTCAAGTCCCTCAGGGGACCAACACACATTTACCACACAGGGCAAGTTCCCCCCACCTCTCTTTCTCACTTTGTTGTTAGTTTGGATTCTGTGCCAATATTGTCACACACTTTCTTTAAGCTTTGGGGAATAGTTAGTGGCTATTTTACTTTTCAGATCAAGGCATGTTTGTGTTCTAAGATTTGCTGCCTGCTTATATTGTCATTTTGCTGTAAATCCAGGACTGCCCCTGGAAAATAGGAACATTTGGAGGGTCAGCTTCTGAGCTTGTGTGCAGGGCCTGTTCTTACAGGATCAGGATTTACCCCCCCCCCCAATAGTATATTTAAAAAAGAAGAAGAAACAAAAATATAAGAGCCTGGTTCAGCATCCTGTTCTCACAGCAGCCAGCCAGATGCCTCAGGGGGAAACCAGCAAGCAGGAGCCAAGAAGATGAGCCTTCTCCCCTCCTGAAATTCTCAGGAACTGGTAGGAAGGTAGGAAGAAATATTTTTGGAGGGTTGGGGGTTTTTTTAAGGGGGGATTATAGGGTTCAGGGACATTTCTAGGTTGTTTTGTGACAGGGCCATGCTACAAATTTGCAAAAAGTTTGCCTGTGTGAATTTATATGCATTGATGTCTCTCAGAAATTGAGATGGCATGTGTCTAAGGTCTCTGTGTTTTGCAAACAGTTGCTCTATAAGGATAGGGTGTTGTGTGTGTTTTTGGTTTTTTTTAAAAAGAATTTATGTTTCATAAAAGGGAGGAGGGCATGCAATCATAAATAATATTAATTATTTTTATTGTTGCAAAGCCTACTGGTTTGACATGGCCTTTGGAACTGGGGCTTTAGCTGAAGGAAAGGGTGGGGAATTTCATGGAGCCACATCCCTCCTTCCACTGCCTCCTTTAACAGCAACCTGACACAGAAAAGGATAAGAATTGGAAAGTGAGCCACCTGCTCCCTCATCTCTCCCACATGAACTCTCCCTTCTGTTCTTAATCAGCATCCATTTCCCTGAGCTTCGGCTGAATGTTGGAGGACTCAGGACAGAGAAAACAAAACCCTTCTTCAGACAACTATGGAACTCGCTATAGTCTGCGATCTAGGTGCAGGGATGCCCCCCCCCCCAACCTGGATGGCTTTCAAAGAGGATTGGGCAAACACATGCAGGAGAAGGCAGTCAATGGCTACTAGCCAGGCTGGCTGAGCTCTCCTCAAGGATCACAGGAAGCAATGCTTCTGAACACCAGTTGCTGGAAACCACAGGAAGATGGGAGAGGGCTCTTGCTTGCAGAAATAACAGAGACCAGACCAGAATTCTAGTGAAAAGCAAGGTGGCTAATTAAGCCTGATCTTTATTCAAAGCTGTTGCAACAGGGTGCTCCCCACACACACAGGAGGGAGGAGGAGGGACCTTGAGCACAGGCACGCAAGCCCTTATGTACGGTAGACATTTGATATTGCCCTCCCTGGAGAACAAGACCACCCCCAGAAGCATCATAAATACATCACTGAATACATCACAGAAGGGGTGTAGCTCAGACCACCCCCTTAATACATCAGAGAAGGAGCAGAAATCTGGGTGTGTTGTTTCTTCCTGTCTGGGAGGTTAGCTGATTGGATTAAATGGCATCCTGGCCACTCTTTTGTTATCCTCTATAATAAAGTGCCTGTGTCCGTGCGTACGTTCTGTGTGTCAGTGGAAATTTTCCACTGCGCATGTCCCACAGGGACGCAGAGACCAATAGGCGATGACAGGGGGCGTGTCCGAGAGGCAGCGACGGTGCACGCATGTCGTCAGTTGGCTCAGTGCCGCTGCCTCGCACGGAGCTGAGCGCGCTGCCGGAGTGCCCCTGTCCACCTGCGCTCACCCGCTGCCGTCGCCTCCGAGGCTGCCCTCACTCGGCAGGCTCTGGCTGCGGCTCCGGCAGCGCCTTGACGATGGGCCGCCGCCGCCGGGCCTGGCACTGCCCGGGGACGGGGAGCTCCGCGGCGGAGCGCAGAGGCCGCCGCCGCCGCTTCCCTCCTCGTGCCTGCCGGGAACGAGGGAGGGTGGGATGCGCGGTGCCCCGGCCCTCCTCTCCGTTCTAGCGCCCGTTATTAACGGGCTAAATTCAACTAGTGATAACTAATTCCTGAATCTAGGCCACAGGTCACAGGCTCACACCCTGTTCATATCTTGAATGTGCCCTTGTGAGGAAAGAGACAATGGGGAGATTTCTTACTTTGACCTTTCAGAGAAATATTTGAGGTCAATTTGTTCTGGGCCTAATCTGTGGGGTTTCAGACATGTGGTTTATATATACAGTTATGAACATTTAATTTTTTATATATGATCTTATAATTCTTATAACAATTGCATTCGCCCTTTTTTGCTGCTGCATCACACTGATGACTCATGTGAAGTCACGACCCATTTATACACATGCCATCTTTAGGTTGCAGGAGAAGCAGGAGCTTTCTTTTCAGGAAGGCTCACTGCTCTACCAGCTCAGCAACCAAGCTGGTACGGAGACCGTGGTGGTGCTGTGGTTAAGAGTGCTGGACTAGGGCCTGGGAGAGACCTGGGTTCAAATCTCCCACTTGGCCATGAAGCTCAGTGACCACCTGTCTCAGTCTAGTTTCTGACAGGAAGAGCTGTCTGGCAGTAGAACAGACTACGGAGGGCGGGGGGGGGAAACTCTCCTTCCTTGGAAGTTTGGGATACCTTCCAACTCTACAAATCTATGATTCTATGAAATGCAGCAAAGCATCCAGGATGAATAATCTTCTTCTCAGGGCTCTGCATTTGTGCTCTCAATCTCCCCTATTCCTGTACCCCAAATTCAGCAGACCAAAATCCAGATGTTCCATACTGAGGATAACATTTTTGCAGATTGGGAGCAATTAATTTAACACTCATTTTGATGCATGTTGAATTTGCACAATGGAGAGTTCCGCCTGCAAAACGCACCTCCATGATCAAGTGTGCCCTTTGGTGCACAAATATTGACCCCATGTAAACTGCTAGCAGATGATTGCTCTAATGCATAGCTAAGCCCTGCACAGAGAGTCATGCAACCTCCAGCTGAGAACCACTGCCTCCCTCTGTGGGCTTTTCAGCCGGGTCCACGATGAAAGCAGCCTCCTCTCCTGAAGCGTGACTTTCTATGGTTGGCTGAGCCCACCCCCTGAAAGCCAACATTAGCAGTACATCCCTGAACACACTGAACAGAAAGCAAATTAAGGGTGAGACATTCCCCGCCCCCTCCTACAAATAGGCTGGAGGTTTAGTGCTGCTTCTTTCAGGCAAATTCAGGCTCTTGCAACTTTATTTGTTTATGTATAAGGTGTGTGTGTGTGGGGGGGGGCTTTGGAGGTGCTAAATCAGCAGGCTCTGTGCTGCATCCGTGGTTTGAAACTGGGACAAGCTGGGCTATTGCTCTCCTCTTCTGTTTCTCCTCCTCAGTTTTCAAACACAAACTGGCAGCCGACCCACAAAGTCTTGGCTGATGTCCGTTCCTATTATCATGGGTTGTAAATCTCTCTGTTTAATGAAAAAGTGTGTTGTATTGCCAATTTGAGGCGAAGTGCCTATATGAAGGAGATTGAAAGCATCAACTCCTTTTAGTAAAATGAGAAAGGCGGGAGGGGGAAGAAAGAATATATTGTTTTCAAGTGAAACTGGCAAATCTATCAATTACTGCAGCAAGATATTATCTTTATGGAATTCTAAATATGTTTGTTTCATCACTTCAAGAAAGCTCTTGTAGAAATGTGCATGTTCCCTGCTCCCCTTTCCGTTGACATCTCAGTAAATAACATTTCCCTGAGCCTTCCACTTGGCTGAGTCTTCAGTGGTAAGGATGGAGGCAGTGGCCGTGGTGGTGATGGGGGGTTTCTCACAAAAAATGACTGTCTCTCTCTAGGTGTGACGCACACAGGCAGCACCAGCAGGCTGCTTTTGAATGCTGCCTTGTGTCTGGGGCTGCAAATGCAAGAAGACCACTCAGCAGTCCCACTGTTCCCATGGCAACCCCATCACTAGGCGAAATGGCAATTAAGAGGACATGCACCTGTCTTGGCAATGCGATGCAAACAAGCCATCTCTGTTGTTAAAACTAGGGCACCTTTCCCATCTCCCCAGCCCCCACCCCCACCCCCGCTATCACTGCTATCTCTTTCATAGCATTAAGAAAACAACCACCACCCAGGAATTGAGACAGAAGCAGGGTCTCTTCAACTGGAGGTGGGGAAAGAGAAGAGGGATGTGCTATTGTTCAGAAGAATCAAACAAGGGAGGGGATTTTGCTTTCTCTTTTCCTTCAGGGTTCCTTGATGGTGGAAAGGAGAAAAAGACCTGACCCTAGAACCGCTGTGCATCCTGAGAACCAAACCCAGTGGTGGGGCAGCCCCTGGCTTCATCCTGCAAGAATCCCCCCACCTTCCCATGGTTGCACGGATGGGTGGGGATCCAAAAGGGTGGTGAAGACAGCAGGTATTGACTATTTATTTATTTATTTGGAGGGACACTTTTCAAATAACTAAATATATTGACATCTCATTCGTTTTTGTTTTTAAAAATAAGCAGTCATATTCCACACATCATACCCTGCCTTCTCAGCCCACTTCTAAACTCCCACTTCCAGACAACAGACACTGTAATTGGGAATACTGTCAACATAAAATTGTTTTGACTCTGCCTCCTGATTTCAAAGTCTCTTTCCCAATCAAATATGACACTTTCAGATGTGGGCAATTAATCCTGGTTGTGAGTCCTCATCCTCATCCTTGGGTGGAGAGAGGGGGGCTGTGGGTCCATCTTCCACAGAGTTCATTATATTCATTATCTACACGAACCATCACCAACCTGCAGATGCTTTGGACTACAGTTCTCATCAGCCACAGCCAGCATAGCCATGACTTCACTGGCTCTCCAGGGCTTCAGACACACCACATTCCCAACCCTACCGGAAGAGAGGCAGTGTGGTATAGTGGTCGGAGTGTTAGACTCGGACCTGGGAGAGACCAGGGTTCCAATTTCCACTCGGCCAAGAAGCTCTTGGGTGACCTTGGGCCTGTCACTGCCTTTCAACCTAACCTACCTCACAGGGATGTTGTGGGGATTAAATGATGAGGGGGAGAGCCATGTGCTCCACCTTTAGCTCCTTGGAGAAAAGGGTGAGATAGAAATGAATAAATAAAAAAGTAAGATTTTGTGGGAATGTTTTGGAACGTGGATGGAGATTTATAATTTAATATATCTCATCCTAACTTGTGCTAACAAGTTCAACTAGCAGAGTAACATTCCCTTTTAAAATACACACAGCGGAAGTTGCTTTGATTCGCTAGAATCAACTTAATCTAGTTTCCTGGTTTGTCACTATATTTCCCCTTTGTCCCTCTTCAAATAAGACACAACACACGTCTTCTATAAAAAGATATAAAATGTTTACTCACATGTATCCAGCTCAAGACAAATCCCAAAGAAGGCAGGCTTATTCTTAGTAAAGATATTTACAATTGGAATCTCCCCATGTGGGAGAGAAGTCCAGGCCCCAGTTGGCTGGAAGCCAACTGAGCATCCTCCTCACAGTTCGAGTGAGAGAGTAGAATGGAATGGAATGGCCGCTGACCTGTGAGGTTCTTTGTTCATACCTTCCCAGGTGAAGCCACTCCCACATCTAGTTGCAAGAGGAAATTGCCTCAATCCATGTGACCAGGAAGTTGTGGCTGGAGGACTGAGGCAATCTCCACTGTCTGCTCTAGCATTGTTGTACTTGACTGCTCTAGTGTTTACATCCCACAAACCCCTTCTCAGGCAAATACAACATACAAAACATAAACAACTTTATTCAACCACCCAGAGTCCCAGCTTGACACGTAGATTCTGGAAACTCTCTTTTGGCAAGGGTTTTGTCAAGATGTCGGCAGTCATCTCTTTGGTGCAGCAATAAGACAGTTCCACAAGTCCATCTTGCACCATCTGGCGTATATAGTGGTACCTGACCCCAATGTGTTTGGTTCTGGCTAGGAACTTTTCACTCTGCGTCAGCTTCAGGCAACTTTGATTGTCCTCTAGCAGGCTGACAGGTTCCCTTCTCACCAGTCCAAAGTCTTTGATGAGTTCATCAAGCCAGGCAATTTCTCTGCATGCTTCCGTTGCAGCAACATATTCGGACTCTGTTGAAGACAAAGCTACACAACTCTGTTTATAGCTGCCCCACACAACAGGTCCATCCCCAAACATAAAAACATGACCGCTTGTGGATTTATAGTCAGCATTATCCCCGGCCCAATCTGCATCAGTGTACCCAACCAACTTAGGGTCTCTGACAGCTGGCAACTTTAATTTACAATTTATTGTACCTTTCAGGTATCTAACCACCCTTTTCAGCCCCGCTAAATCATGCTCAGTGGGAGAATTCACTTTTCTACTCAGAATCCCCACAGCATTAGCTAAGTCAGGTCTACATGTGGTAACCATATACAAAAGTTTACCAATTACCGACCTATATTGACTGTTATCTGGCAACAGCTTCGAATCCTGCTGATTCTTCAAGAAGTCTGTAGCCATGGGCGTTGCAACCGGGTGTGCGTCTTGCATCTGCAAATACTCAATCAGTTCATGAATCTTTTGCTTCTGGCTGAGAAGAAATGAGCCGTCTTCTTCTCTTTCCACTTGAATTCCTAGGTAGTACTTGACATCTCCAAGTTCTTTTACTTGTACCTCCTTGCTGAGGTGTTTTACTATTTGTGTATAGTCTCTATTATTTGCAGTAGCAATAATCAAGTCATCGGCAAAAGCCAATATGTATGAATATTGTCCATTACTTGACTTGGTGTACAAGCACTTGTCTGCGTTTCCTTGCTTGTACCCAAGTTGCACAAGCATGCTGTGCAATTTCTGATTCCAGGCTCTAGCCGCTTGTTTAAGCCCATAGATTCCTTTCTGGAGTCGACATACTAGATGCGCCTCATTTGGTTTTGTGAAACCTTTAGGTTGTTTCATGTATATTTCTTCAGAAATTCTCCCATGTAAAAACGCAGTGCATATGTCAACGTGCTTCACGTCCAATCGTTTAGAGGCTGCAATGCTCAAAAGCATTCGGACGGTACTATATCTTACGGTTGGTGCGAAAACTTCGTCGTAATCTTCACCAAAACGTTGTGAAAAACCTTGTGCTACTAGCCTTGCTTTGTAGCGTTCCACTTCCCCTTCTGACCCCTTCTTAACCTTGAACACCCACTTGCACCCAATGGCCTTCTTACCAGGAGGGAGCTCTGTCAGGGTCCACGTCTGGTTCTGATGCAGTGCATCCATCTCCTCCTGAGCGGCCTTCTTCCAGAGACTGGCTTGCGCAGATGACATCTTCAGAATCTCTTCCCATGTGGAAGGTTCCTGTGGAGACACCGACCCTGCAAGGTAGGACAGTCTTGCTGGTGGGACACCTCTGTTGGTTCTGGATGAGCGTCTGACCTCTGGTTCTGGTTCCTGAACCGCATCAGCTTCCTCACCATCCTCCAACGCTTCCATGTCCCCATCTGAGTCCTCCTCTTCGTCTCTGGAGCCGCCAGGGGTCTGGTCATCTGCGTCTTCTGGTGCGTCGCCTGTAGGGGGTGCTATGACACTAGAAGGCAGATTAGTACCATGTGGGGTTTCAGAAGGAAAGTTTATGAGTTCTTGAGTCCATTCTGACTCCTTGGAGCAGCCAATAACAGTGTTCTTTGTGTCTGCTTTTGCGTGTTCATCAAAATAAATTGCATGGTGCGCACTCACTTTGCCTGTCTGTAAGTCCATTACTCTGTATCCTTTGCCTCCAGCAGCATATCCCACTAAGATACCTGCTTGTGCTCTGGAGTCAAGCTTGTGCCTCTGTTCCTTGGGCACGTGGTAGTAACATATACTGCCAAATACACGTATGTGTGACAGACTAGGCACCTTTCCATGCCAAAGTTCAAATGGTGTGCGCTGTGTTGCCTTAGTAGGCAACCTGTTCTGGAGATAGACAGCCGTGTAAGCAGCATCTCCCCACATCTTCCTAGGCAGGGACGCTTCCTTAAGCATACACCTTGTCATTTCCATAATGGATCTGAACTTCCTTTCAGCTATGGAATTCTGTTGTGGCGTGTAAGGAACTGTGGTTACATGTGTAATTCCTTCCTTTGCCATAAGGGCTTTCATCTCATGTGAGCAGTATTCTCCTCCATTGTCAGACATTAAGACACCTGGAGCTCTTTGGAACTTGTTCCTAACCATGGCAATGTAATTCCTGAACATTTCTACTGTCTCACTTTTATCTTTGATGAAATATGCCACACAATATCTCGAAAAATCATCAAGAAAAATCAAAATATATTTGTTGTGTCCAAGTGATGGAACACTGAGTGGCCCACACAAATCTGAATGCACGATATCCAGAACTTTAGTACTCCTTTGTTCTGTGCAACGTGTAAAAGAAGGTTTTACTGCCTTTTCAGTAACACAAGTTATGCATTTTGTTGGAGCTTGGTTGCTGCTTCCTTTTACCTGCAAACCTGTGACAAGATCACTTCCCTGTAGACTCTTAATGATGGTGGTGTCTCTGTGTGCAAGTCTTCTATGCCACAGCGTCAAATCTGCGTCATCCTTCTGGCTGGAGCGTGCCACTTTTGCAGACTGGTTCTCTGAAAGATTAACCTCATAAACACCATTTATTAATTTTGCTTCAATGTACACTTCACCATCTTTAGTTACACAGCACTGTCCATTCTCAAATGTGATCTTGAAACCTTTCTTGTCCAAAGTAGAGACACTGAGTAAATTGCAGCTCAGTTCTGGTACATACACAACATTGGACATTCTGGTCCTAAAAGATTCATTGTTTACATTGAATTCCAAATGCATTGAACCTTCACCTTTGGACTTTAAAACATTTCCATCTGCAACCTCAATTTCAGTCTCTTTATCATTTAATTCATTAAAACAGTCTTTTTCAAAACAATAGTGGCTGCTGGCTCCAGAATCTAATAACCACTTATTGCGTGTGTTTTCTTGGCTCTGGACAGCTAAACTCCTTTCTTGCAACAGCAAGTTGCGCTCAAATTTCCCTTTTCTTTCTCCTTTACGCTGAAAGGCTTGGGAATCTTTCTCTTTAGCTTTAGGCGCTCTACAATTTCTGGCTATATGGCCGATTTTATTACAATTGTGACATGTGACCTTCTTGTGTCCATCTCTGGACTGTGCAGGCTGTTTAAAAACATAATTGCTGCCTTTATTTCTAGTGCTCCTTTCTGGGGAATCAAATCTCTTTCTGCATTCCTCTCTTAATTCACTGGTCAGTTCCTTAAAAGTTAGATTCTCTTTATGATCCATCAAACTAACAAATGCATCAAAATGTGGCCCTAATGAGGCTAACAGAAATGATACCTTTGTTACTTCATCAAAAGATTGTGGAGTAAGTTCAAGCTTTTGAATAATTTCTGTGAATTTATCAATATGCTCTGTGAATTCTTCTTTTGAATTCATTCTCAGTCTAGTTAATTTGCCCATCAATGTTCTGTAGGAGTTCTTTGTAGATTCTCCATACATGCGCTCAATATCTTTTAGGATCTGAGATGCATCATCTTTGCTATTTATTAACGATAGATGCTTATTGCGAAGTCCACTCAAAATTATGTGCTTGGCCTCGCTGTTCTGCCTTTTCCAGACTTTAACCTTGGCTTCATCATCTGCACCTTGGGGCTTTGGTGTCTCAATCGCATCCAAAACATCCCTTGCTTCTAAATATGCTATTAAGCGCGTTTTCCAGTGCACAAAATTGTCCTCATCTAGCAGCATTAAGCCTGGCTTTGCTTCACTATAAAAACTGGCACTAGCCATCTTAAAATCCAAAATTTGGAAAAAATTTCAAAATTCAAAAATTTGTCAAAATTCAAAATCAAAATCTCAAAAATCTCAAAATGCAAAAAGCAAAAGCCTCAAAATAAATCTTCACTGCCTTTGGGTCTTTTGTGAGCTCTGAGGGAGGGGAGGGGTAGCTTAATCCCCCTTTCTCTAGACAATAGGACAAAAGACCATGCGGTCTGACCAGGAAATGCTCTCAGAAAAATCCTACTCAGCTCAAAAATGCAATCCAACGCAATCCTTCAAAAATACACAAAATACGTAGCGCTGGGCATACATAACCCTTTGTGGGAATGTTTTGGAACGTGGATGGAGATTTATAATTTAATATATCTCATCCTAACTTGTGCTAACAAGTTCAACTAGCAGAGTAACATTCCCTTTTAAAATACACACAGCGGAAGTTGCTTTGATTCGCTAGAATCAACTTAATCTAGTTTCCTGGTTTGTCACTATATTTCCCCTTTGTCCCTCTTCAAATAAGACACAACACACGTCTTCTATAAAAAGATATAAAATGTTTACTCACATGTATCCAGCTCAAGACAAATCCCAAAGAAGGCAGGCTTATTCTTAGTAAAGATATTTACAATTGGAATCTCCCCATGTGGGAGAGAAGTCCAGGCCCCAGTTGGCTGGAAGCCAACTGAGCATCCTCCTCACAGTTCGAGTGAGAGAGTAGAATGGAATGGAATGGCCGCTGACCTGTCAGGTTCTTTGTTCATACCTTCCCAGGTGAAGCCACTCCCACATCTAGTTGCAAGAGGAAATTGCCTCAATCCATGTGACCAGGAAGTTGTGGCTGGAGGACTGAGGCAATCTCCACTGTCTGCTCTAGCATTGTTGTACTTGACTGCTCTAGTGTTTACATCCCACAAGATGCTGCTGGGAATTCATCCTGGGATCTGCCTGCACAGCAGGTCCTCTGCCACTGACCTTTCCTCTAGCTGCACATGTCTTTCTCTACATTCAGAAAGCATCTGAGTGTGGTAGGTACATTCACACACAGACACACACACGCAACTCCTGCCATCTCTTTCCCGGGTCTAAGCAGATAACACAAACAGTCGCCTGGATAACTGTACTGCTTAATGCTACCCCAATATCTGAGCAGTGAGAGAGTCCAGGCTGCCTGAGCTTCGATTTCCTTGGAATGAAGGCCAGCAGACACTGTGGTGTCATAGAACTGTAGAGCTGGAAGGGGCCCAAAGGTTCAGCTAGCCCAACCCTCTGCATTGCAGCCAGGCAATCCTGCTTTGCCATTCTGTGTCCTAAGGAGCCCCAAATCCAGCACAGAGCAAGACAGGCTTCTCTGTGTCCAGCTTCCAGCATCAGCCCAGACTTTCTCCCATACACAGCCCCCCACCCTTTACCTAATTGCTCTCCATCGAAGGATGAGGGTGCATCCAGGCAGGGGAAGTGCAAAAAGGCCCACCCATTTCATAAACTCTGTAGAGTTGGAAGGAACCCTGAGGGTCTTGTAGTTCAATGCTCTGTAATGGAGGAATCTCAACTACATCATACATGACAGTTGGCCAGCCAACCTCAGTTTATAAACCTCCAAGGAGGGAGAGTGCACAACTTCTCGTAGGAGTCTGCTCCACTGCTAGGCAGCTATTGCTGTCAGAAAGGTCTTCCTGACAGCAAGAATATTATTTCTTATAACTTGAAGCCATTGGTTTGACTCCTACCCTCCAGAGCAGGACAGTCCTTGAGGTATTTGAAGATGGCTCTCATATCTCCTCTCAGTCTCCTCTCTACCAGGCTAAACCTACCCAGCTCCTTCAACCGCTCCTCATAAGGCTTGGTCTAGACCAGCCTTTCTCAACCTTGGGTCCCCATATGTTTTTGGGCTACAAGTCCCATCATCCCTAGGTAGCAGGACCAGTGGTCACGGATGATGGGAGTTGTAGGCCAAAAACATCTGGGGACCCAAGGTTGAGAAAGGCTGGTCTTTGATCATCTTGGTTGCCCTCCTTTGCACACCTTCCAGCTTGTCAACATCCTTCTTAAATTGGGGTGCCCAGAATTGAACACTGGACTCCAGGTGTGATCTGACAACGGCAGCAGAGCAACCTCTTTCTAAAGTTAAATTGCAGTACTGTACTTAACTGGCTGGCCAAAGCCATTGCCTTCCAAAGAAACTTGTCCAAACAGTTCAGGGGCCTCTTCTGCTACATTCTAAGCCTCCTTGATACAGAATCACAAACCACTGATATCATCCACCGAAACTCATAATAATATTTTAAAAGGATCAGTCAAGAGCAGGTGCCACACATAAGCTGCAAGAGCCCCCCCCTACATAGCTCCTGCTCCTTTCTGCTCCACAGCCAGCTAAGCCAGACTCCTCTGCACTTCAAATCCCCACATGTCCATCCCTTGTCCTTAAGAGCCCTTGACTCATAAGGCCAGGCTTGTAAGTCTCCATCCTGGGCTAAATCCTCTGGGCTTCTCTCTCTCCCCCACCTCTCCTTCATTCATTCTTCCCTAGCAAAAGGAGTGTGGCATGCCCATGTGTTCTCCTGCTGCTCTCTCACATTTCTGTGAAGCATTCACCTCAGGCGGCGGAAGTGCCAGAGGTCCCAGCACACTGCTTCTGCTGCCGATGGTGAGAGGGAGGAATTCCAGTGCTCTATGTTGTTGTTTGTCTCCCTACCTCCTGGGCAGAGAAGCCAAGCCGCAATGCTTTGCCCAATGTCCTGGCTCTCACGGAGTTCCAGTGGCGGAGGTGATGGAGGAGCAAACAGTGGGGGTGGGGTGTGTTTGTTTGCAGTAGTTTGTTTGCAATTGCAGTTTCAGAGGTGAATTGGGATGGCTGCCCCTGGTTCACACCACACCCCTTTTGCATCTGTGAAAACAATCTGTTGCCTTCAGAAACTGGTAGAACCACCACAAAATAGGTGGCAGCAGCATTTGTTTATTTATTTATTTATTTATTTAACTGCTACCTCACACTGTCTAAAATGCACAACTGGGAGGAGATGAGATAGAGACATAGAATTGGAAGAGACCACGAGTATAATCGAGCTCAACCCCTTGCAATGCAGGGATCTTTTGCCTAATGTGGGGCTTGAACCCATGACCCCAAGATTAAGAGTCTCATATCAGAGCACACTGGGACTCTGCTTCCCAGGCATGCACCAGCATGATTTGCTCAAACAGAGCCAAGCTGCACCAAGGACCCAGGCAGCCACCCTAGGAGGTAGCAGAGGGAACAGGAGGGAGCAGCAGCCGGAAGTGACCACTTTGCTTGGCCTCATCTGCACGAGACTTTCTGTCAAACAGGAAAAGGCAGCCTCAACAGAGCAGGAGAACCATGGCATGCCTCATGTGCCTGTGCACATGGAACTGTGGAAGTGAAGGAGGGCTTCGGTGGAGTGTTTCTCAAGCAGGGTTGACCTGAAGTCTCCAAGTTTGTCTGGCCTCCCCAAGGGGGCAGGGAGAGGGCTTGAATCTCCAGGTGGCTGGTAGCACCTTATTCATTCATTTACTTTTAAAAAGGAAGAATGTGCACCACTTCTGAACTTCAGCCTAACAATCTTTTGAAGTGGAGTGCAGACTGGAAAGGTCATTTCAGGGGGGGAGTGGGGGAGGCTGCCTCGGTGGCAGTAAGGGAGGAAAAGCTGAATTTGGGCATTTCCCAAACCCCTTCCAGCACTTCCGCTATTCTGCCTCCAGGCAGCCCCCCCTCACTCTTCCAAATGGGAACCCTAGGAATGAGAGCTCCTTCCCCACCCAGGCTCCCTAAGCAGGTGAGGATCTTGTTACTTCAGCAGGAACTGGGAGCACCCCCTTTGGCCAAGGCTTCTCTCTTAATTTCCAGCCAGTGACACCATACCTTCCAACATTTCTCCAATAAAAATAGGGACGTCCTATTCTATCATCATCATCATCACCACCACCATCATCATCAACATGTTACTATTTATACCCCGCCCTTCTGACTGGGTTGCCCCAGCCACTCTGGGCAGCTTCCAACATACCTTGGTTGTCAAACGGCTTGTCTCCTGAACAAATCTGTTCCCAAACACCACAAACCTGGAAGTGAGTGTTCCGGTTTGCGAACGTTTTTCAGAAGCCAATCATCCAACACAGCTTCCGCAGCTTCTGATTGACTGCAGGAAGCTCCTGCAGCCAGTCAGAAGCTGCGCCGTGGTTTTCAAACCATTCCGGAAGTCGAACGGACTCCCGGAACGGATTAAGTTCGACAACCAAGGTACCACTGTATATAAAAACATAATTAAACATTAAAAAACTTCCCTATACGGGATTGCCTTCAGACAGCTTGGGAGCTGAATACCCTTCCACATTTCTCCAATGAAAATAGGGACATCCTAAGGAAAAGTGGGACATTCCGGGATCAAATCAGAAACTGGGACAGCATCTCTAAATCAAGGACGTCCCTGGAAAATACGGACATTTGGAGAGTCTGTGACACATCAGCTCCCTTGCTATACTTTGTCCTTTCTGTTGGATTGACATGCTTAATGATGTCAACAGGGACCACACCAAGGTCTAAGGATTGGGCCCTGAAATCTCAGGGTCTGGTCTGTTTCTGACCTGGCAACCTGAGTTCTGAGGCCACACTCTGCTTCCTGGAGTACTGGTACATTTGTCCGAGACAGAAGAGAGGCCTTTGGATTCACTGCTGCACGCAGAGCCTCCCTCCTTGGAGAGTCCTGTTCAGCCCCCTCTGCTCAAGGTCCCCTTTGCCAAACAGGGCGCCTTCCTGGGACTATAACTCCCACCAGCTTCTGCCTACATGCAGCCATGGAATGTCAGTCACTCTGCAGCCTCCAGGCCTTTGGACTTTGCGGCATCTTCTACAACTGGGAATTGATTGAGAAATGCAGGATGCAGAACACACCAGGAGGAACAACCACAGACCCAAGCGGAGAATTTAATCACTTGCATTATCAGCTTAATTGTTCTGGCAAGTGAGCTGCTTCCAAAACCTCTGTGGTAATTGTCTGTAAAACCTCCTCCTCTCCTCCTCCTTCTCTTTTCTAAAAATATAGTTGCTCCAAGCAGGATGCCGTCATCCAAGTGTCCCTTTATGCGCTGCAGAGGGAGAAGCAGGAGATTGGAATGACCACGGAAGCAGTGGGGGAGGGGAGGGCTCCCAATAGCACACCCGGGTGTGTGTGTGTGTGTGTGTGTGTGTGCTTAGCTCAGGAACTTAGCTCAGGGCTTCCCCTCCCAGCAGCCCCAGCAGGGCCAATGCTCAAGAGATTCTAGGAGCCGTGGTTCACAACCTCTGTAGCCACAGGTTGCCCATCCCTGTGGGGGTGTGTGTGAGGGGACACTAGCCAGGCCCCCCAAGTCTAAGTATGTGCATGAAGGGGTGGTGATGTCAATCATGACACCAGAGGAAATTGGAAATTAAGCTCTGCCCCCAAATAATTAGTGGGGTTGAAGGTGGCAATGGATACAACATTAGAGTGTTCAACAAGTACCCAGGACAGACCAGGGTTCAAATTTCCCCTCAGCCATGAAGCTCACTGGGTGGCTGGGACCAGTGGCGCCTGCTTGCCCCCATGACTGTGGGTGCTCAGGGTTGCGTGCCATCTCTGGGGCCCATGGGCATGCCACAGGCCGCGCCACACTTTGTGGATACCTTGCCCCCTCATTCAAAATGTTGTGGGAGCCACAGCACACAGGGCCCCTGGGACCTGGCGCCTATGGCTCGGACAGAGGCGTAGCAAGCCCAGGTGGTACCCGGGGCGGAATTTTTTTTGTCACCCCCCACCACTTTAATTTAAAAAAAAATTAAAAAAATTAAAAAGTGTCACCCCTCTCTGATGGTGCCACTTTGTGAGGTGTGGGGGTTTTGTGTGTGTGTGTCTATTATCTCTTTCCCCCCCAATAAAGTTAAAATAAAATAAAAAATAAAAAATAAAAATGTAAATAATAATAATAATAATAATAATAATAAGTGTCACCCCCCTCTGATGGTGCCACTTTGTGAGGTGTGGGGTTTTTGTGTGTGTGTGTCTATTATCTCTTTTTTTTCAATAAAGTTAAAATAAAATAATAATAATAATAATAATAATAATAATAATAATAATAATAAATTAAAAAGTGTCACCCCCCTCTGATGGTGCCACTTTGTGAGGTGTGGGGGGTTGTGTGTGTGTCTATTATCTCTGTCTCTTTTTTTTTTTTTCATTCCCAAATATACATCTAGTACCTCCAGCGGCGGCACAAGTAAAAGATGACTCCACGATTGATTCACCATACTGCTTTGCCAGGGTCGGAGGGGCCCCGAGATCCCAAATAAATACAAACTATAAATTGTCCATGGTACCCTGGAACATCGCGGGGTGGGGAACCAAAAGTAAAGACCCGCACCTAATGGAGTTTCTAACTTCGCACGACATCATGTTTATACAAGAAACCTGGATAACGGGTGAGTTGCAACTGGATAACTACCACACATGTGCAACTAGCGCGACTCCTAGTCTAAAAGGAGGTAGATCGAAAGGCGGTATCGCCCTATTCATTGCAACGCACCTACAGACGGACATTACTCAGTTACCGGCGTACGCGGACTCTGCGACTAGCCATGAGGCCTCTTCTCGGCGGCTCCAGTAGCTACTACTCAGAAGGAGGAGGAGGTGGCAGCAAGATGATCAGCACCAGCAGCAACCTGAACGCAGACTCCTCCTTGGTGCCTGCCCAGGCGATCAACGTGGACATCATCAACAACTAAATTTGGGGGTGCTGGGTGGATCTTTGCACCCCAGTGCCACATATGCTAAAGACGCCCCTGCAAAAGTGATGTGTGTCTTATCTCCCTGCCCACACAGCCACCTCTACTTTTGGTTTGACCAAGACCAGGGGTAGGCAACCTACCCATGGATGCAGCCCATGGGCCTTCTCAATCCGGCCCGTGAACGGTCCGGGAATCGGCGTGTTTTTACATGAGTAGAATGTGTCCTTTTCTTTAAAATGCATCTCTGGGTTATTTGTGGGGCATAGGAATTCGTTCATTCCCCCCCCCCAAAAAAAAATATAGTCCGGCCCACCACATGGTCTGAGGGACAGTGGACCGTCCCACGGCTGGAAAAGGTTGCTGATCCCTGACCAAGACTCTTGGGAGGACGCAACATCCTTTCGCCTTTCTTGCTAGGAGTGCTGATCGGATGACGGCCAGCAGCAGTAAGAAATCCAGAGAGGAATTCAAACAAATAGCCAGCACATGTAGAGACAAAGTCAGAAAAGCTAAAGCACAGAATGAACTTAGGCTTGCTAGAGAGGTTAAAAGCAATAAAAAGGGTTTTTATGGGTATGTCCGTAGCAAAAGGAAGAAAAAGGAAACAGTGGGGTCACTTAGAGGAGAAGAAGGTGAAATGCGAACAGGGGACGCAGAAAGGGCAGAACTCCTCAATACCTTCTTTGCCTCAGTCTTCTCCAAAAAAGAAAACAATGCCCGACCTGAAGAATATGGAGCAGATGATTCAGCAGGGGAAACACAGCCCAGAATAAGTAAGGAAGTAGTACAAGAACACTTGGCTAGTTTAGATGTATTCAAGTCTCCAGGGCCAGATGAACTACATCCCAGAGTATTAAAAGAACTGGCAGAGGTGATTTCAGAACCAAAGGCAGTAATCTTTGAGAATTCCTGGAAAACAGGTGAAGTCCCAGCAGACTGGAGGAGGGCAAATGTTGTCCCTATTTTCAAAAAGGGGAAAAGAGAGGACCCAAACAATTACCGCCCAGTCAGCCTGACATCAATACCAGGAAAGATTCTAGAGCAGATCATTAAGCAAACGGTCTGTGAGCACCTAGAAAGGAACGCTGTGATCACTAAAAGTCAGCATGGGTTTCTGAAAAATAAGTCATGTCAGACTAATCTGATCTCATTTTTTGACAGAATTACAAGCCTGGTAGATGAAGGGAACACTGTGGATGTAGCCTATCTTGATTTCAGCAAGGCCTTTGACAAGGTGCCCCACGATATTCTTGTAAAGAAGCTGGTAAAATGCGGGCTAGACAATGCTACCATTCAGTGGATTTGTAACTGGCTGACTGACCGAACCCAAAGGGTGCTCATCAATGGCTCCTCTTCATCCTGGAGAGAAGTGACTAGTGGGGTGCCACAGGGTTCTGTCTTAGGCCCAGTCTTATTCAACATCTTTATCAATGACTTGGATGATGGGCTTGAGGGCATCCTGATCAAGTTTGCAGATGACACCAAATTGGGAGGGGTGGCTAATACCCCAGAGGACAGGATCACACTTCAAAATGACCTTAACAGATTAGAGAACTGGGCCAAGGCAAACAGGATGAATTTTAACAGGGAGAAATGTAAAGTACTACACTTGGGCAAAAAAAATGAAAGGCACAAATACAGGATGGGTGACACCTGGCTTGAGAGCAGTACATGTGAAAAGGTTCTAGGAGTCTTGGTAGACCACAAACTCGACATGAGTCAACAGTGTGATGCAGCAGCTAAAAAAGCCAATGCAATTCTGGGCTGCATCAATAGGAGTATAGCATCTAGATCAAGGGAAGTAATAGTACCACTGCTCTGGTCAGACCTCACCTGGAATACTGTGTCCAGTTCTGGGCACCACAGTTCAAGAAGGATACTGACAAGCTGGAACGTGTCCAGAGGAGGGCAACCAAAATGGTCAAAGGCCTGGAAACGATGCCTTATGAGGAACGGCTTAGGGAGCTGGGTATGTTTAGCCTGGAGAAGAGAAGGTTAAGGGGTGATATGATAGCCATGTTCAAATATATCAAAGGATGTCATATAGAGGAGGGAGAAAGGTTGTTTTCTGCTGCTCCAGAGAAGCAGACACGGAGCAATGGATTCAAACTACAAGAAAGAAGATTCCACCTAAACATTAGGAAGAATTTCTTGACAGTAAGAGCTGTTCGACAGTGGAATTTGCTGCCAAGGAGTGTGGTGGAGTCTCCTTCTTTGGAGGTCTTTAAGCAGAGGCTTGACAGCCACCTGTCAGGAATGCTTTGATGGTGTTTCCTGCTTGGCAGGGGGTTGGACTGGATGGCCCTTGTGGTCTCTTCCAACTCTATGATTCTATGATTCTAGGCCAGCCATACAATGTGCAAGCTTTAAAATCCACCAGGCCAAATAGTAAGCAAGGCAGTGAGTCTTCTGCTTCCTATGACCAGCCCCAGGCCAAGAGAAACTCTTTGAGCCAGTCAAAGTTTCTGAGCCCTTTTCAGAGGCAGTGCCATGTGAGGCAGGAACAGGTGCAGCTGGCACTCTAGCCTCACTTGTGCAGATGTCCTCCTGGCCACTGCAGAAACCGGAGCATCCCCACTCAGGGCTGAGTCCAGGAGCACATCCAAACTGCAATCTTGTTTCTTCAGTACAGGCTGACTCTGTTCCCACAGAGAACCTTTGTCTTGTATGGACTAATTTAAATGTCTCCACCCTCATCCAGTCCATTACTTTGGGTTAGAACTGGGACAGCTTCCTGGGATTTAGGCATGGCGTGAAGAAGGACTTTATTGTCTCTTCCAACATTCAGCTTCATTGGATGGCCATGAGTTCCAGTGTTATGGGAGAGAGAGAAAACATTTTCTCCGTCTACTTTCTCCATGCCCATGCACAGCATTTTATAAAACCCTACCATGTCAGCCAGAAAAGCTGCCTGAGGTGTGGATGGAAGCTGCTCTTCCATGTGAGGGGAGACAGAAGACATTCAAACGAGTTCCGTCAGACGGCCAATTTCATATGCTCAAAAAGACGTGTCCCCATCCTTAGCCTAAAAACAAACAGGTTCCTTGGCAGGCAGAAAGCAAGAATAAGGAGAAACGAGGTGGTTTATGTTAACAGAGCTGGAGATTAGTGTCAGGTGGTGTGCTCCGTAATTAAACAAAGCCGCTAGAAGCCTAGTTGTGCTGCTGGTGGGGTTGTCTGTGTTTAATGCCTGTGTTTGGGAAACAGGACTTGGTGTTCAGCTATTAAGGTGCTGTTGAAAATCAAACCTTACATTTCTTTGCTTTCAAGCATGAAACCTACAGCAATTAATTTAAAGAACTGAAATAATTTGGTGGGGTGTGTGTGCAGGACAAGGAGAGAGAGAAGCAAATTCTTCCCTGTCTTTCTCAGGTTCCAGGTTCAATATGTGGCACTTCTGGGTTTGTTTGTTTTTAAAAAAAGAAAAAGAAAAAAGGGCCATGTAATGGGCAAGAGACTTCCATTTGCCAGAAACCCTGGAAAACCACTGCTGATCAAAAGAGATAGGCAAATACTGCAAAATAGCAGCTTATCGAATCATAGAGTTGGAAGGGATCCCCAAGGGTCATTTCCCCTCCAATGAGGGTAAAGCCATCAGGGGAGTCCATCTCGCTGTGAAATGGCTCTTACCATCAGAAAGTTCTTCCTAAAATTTAGTTGGAATCTCCTTTCTTTTAATTTGAATCCATTGGTTCAGGTCCCACTCTCTGCAGCAGCAGAAAACAAGGTGGCTCCATTGTGACAGCCCTTCTTAAGATGGCTATTACAGTATCTCACCTCTCAGTCTTCTCTAGGCTAAACATCCCCCGTTCCCTCACATGTTCCAACTAAGGCTTGGTTTCCAGACCCTTGATCATCTTGGTTGCTTTCCTCTGCATCCAATCCAGCTTGTCAATATCCAATGCGCACAGGACTTCAGGTGGGGTCTGACCAAGGGAGAAAAGTGTAGGACTATGACTTCCCTTGACGGGGACACTGGACTTCTGTTGATAGAGTCTAGAATACCATTAGCTTTTCTTGCTGCTGTATCACTATCTTGAGTCATGTTAAGCTTATGGTCTACTAAGACCTCCAGATCCTTTCCAAATGGTCTGCTGTCAAGCTAGGGGTTCCCCATTAGGGTTAGGGTTAGGGTAAGTCCTAGGAGAAGGGATAAATGACAGATATGATGTGTATAAAAATTGAAAAAAATGTATTTTAAAAGAAATATATGTAGGCACTGAGCCCACCAGAAGAGCATGATAGGAGCTAATCAGGGTCCATTAATGGCTGCAATAGACTTGGACAGAATCCGTCATATCAATATTTTCCAAGCTGGCTCAAGGGAACCTCAGTTCTAGATTTTGGGAGCAGGGGCGTTCCCAGCCCCTTGGCTACCCGGGGCGGTAAGCCAAGAGGCACCCCCGGGGGCGGGGCGTCACGGCGTGTGCGTGCGTCATGACATCATGACGCACACGCACAGCACGATGCCCCGCCCCCGGGGATGGCGGGCGCCGGCTTCAGGAGACTCCCGAAGCCAGCGCCCGGCATCCCTTGGTGCAGCGGCTGCTCGTGCCGGCGCACCAAGGGGGTGCCGGGCAGCAGCTTCGGGAGACTCTGCCTGCAGCGGCTTCGGGAGACTCTGCCCCCTTGGTGCGCCGGCAGGAGCAGCCGCCGCACCAAGGGGTGCCGGGTGGGCGGCGGCTTCGGGAGTCTCTGCAGCCCGCAGAGATCCCCGAAGCCGCCGCCGGGGCTCCGCCGGCGGAGCGCAAGTCAGGGCAGGGAGAGTGGCGGGCCAGCGAGGAGGGGTGTCACCCCTCCTCGCTGGCCCGCCCATCTCCATTCCCCGGCTCTGCAAGCCAGCCAGCGCCGCGGCGGAAAAAGCCGCTGGGAGGGGGGGGGCTATTTTCGGCGCTGCCGGGGCGGAGCCGCAGGGGCGGCCAGCGAGGGTGGGGTGACACCGCTCCTCGCTGGCCGCCCCTGCGGCTCCACCCCGGCAGTGCCGAAAATAGCCTTAAAAAAATAAAAAATAAAATTAAAATAAAAAAAAAATCTTTTTTTTAAAAAAACGCCCAAATTGTCACCCCCAGCAGGGCGCTGCCCGGGGCGGCCCGCCCCCGCCCCCCTTGCTACGCCCCTGTTCGGGAGCCTGGAACCTGGTGGCATGTTACCTGAATTGAAAATGTAACTCACTGGAAATGTCCTTACCCCCACTAAGTACAGCCATGTTTCATTTCCATTTTTCATCCCACTTTATCAAGTGTGGCAGCACAGTTGCTAGGATCCAGGGGTAGCAGAAGAGTTCCCCCAAACAATCAAGTCTAATAGACTGTGAAAGAGGAGGCACTGTGTTGGGTGGGTCTCTCACATTATTGAGCAAAAGGAAGGCTCCAGCCCTGGATGAAAGATGCTCCTGGGAGACAGGGAGACGGGAAGCTGCCTTCTGCTGAGTCAGCTAGTTCAGTATTATCTACACACATTGACTGGCAGCAACTTTCCATGATTCCAGGCAAGGGGCTCTCCTAGACCTACCTAGAGATGACAGAAATTGAACCTGAGCATTATGAACATAAGAAAATAAGGAGAGCCTGCTGGATCAAGCCAACAGCGTATCTAGTCCAGCATCCTGTTCTCACAGTGACCAACCAGATGCCCCTATGGGAAACTCGCAAGCACAAGAGCACACTCTCTCCCCAGGCCTTTGGGTTTGCATCAACTGATATCCAGAAGCATGGCTGCCTCCAACTGTGGAGGCAGAGAAGAGCTCCCCAGGGCCGTCTTAAGCATATCCGGCGCCATGGTGCGAAGTTCCCTCCGGCGCGCCCCCCCCCCCCGGTATCCCAGAGTAGGCGGAGTGCACCAGATCCTGAGTTGAGGAAGCAGGGGTGCCCAGCAGCTGGTCCGCCACTCTCCGACGACTCCTTGGGTCGCCTTGGAAGGGAGGCACCACGCAGAAAGCCCTACAGAGGCAGGGTGGGCGGGCAGGCGCTGGCTGCTTCCCCTGAGGGGGCAGGGTAGGGATGGGTGAAGGGTGGGTAGCAGGGGTGGGTGCAGCGTGGGTGGGTTGCATCTGAGGTTGCAGAGAAGGACCATGCAATTGACCAGAAACAAACCTGAGTTGAGGGAGCAGGGGCGCCCAGTAGCAGGTCCGCCGCTCTCCACCGACTCTGGTGTCTCCTTGGGTCTTCTCGGAGGAGGAGGAGCCACGCTGCTCTGTAGGGCTTTCGGTGTGGCGCCTCCTCCGAGGAGACCCGAGGAGACTCCCGAGTCCGCAGAGGGTGGCGGACCAGCTGCTGGGAACCCCTGCTGGGTGGGCGCTGTGGCGGGAAAGATGCCTCTGAGCAGCATGTGCCGCCAGCAGCTGTTCCCAGACATCAGCTGTCTGGCGCAGCAGCCAAGCCTTAAAGACGGGCTTTATGTGTTGGGTCTGGGATGCTCCCACAAAATTTTGTGGGAACTCGGAAGGCCCCATGAAATTTTGCAAGAGCATTCAGAGCCTGGTGCAAAGAGAGAACCTTGCTCCCTAAGCAAGGCAAAGAGCTTTAAAGCTCTTTTTTGCGCTGGGGAAAACTTGTTTGGGAGAGGGGAGGCAAACCATTATCTATGTTATTAAACCGCTGACTCAGTTATTAAACCGCTTCTTAAAAAAACATCTTTAGACCTGGCCAATATGGCCAACTATCGCCCAGTCTCAAATCTACCATTCTTGGGCAAGGTGATTGAGCGGGTGGTTGCCGAACAACTCCAAGCATGCCTGGAGGATGCGGACCATTTGGATCCCTTCCAATTGGGATTCAGGCCTCATCATGGGACTGAAACTGCCTTGGTCGCGCTGGTTGATGATCTCCGGCGAGCTAGGGACAAGGTGAGAGCTGTTTCCTAGTTCTGCTGGATCTCTCAGCGGCCTTTAACACCATTGACCATAACATCCTTCTGGACCGTCTAGAGGGGTTGGGAGCTGGGGGCACTGTTATACAGTGGTTCCGCTCCTTCCTCCTGGGCCGTGTTCAGAAAGTGGTGGTGGGGGATGAGTGTTCAGACCCCTGGGCTCTCACTTGTGGGGTGCCTCAGGGTTCTGTCCTCTCCCCCATGCTTTTTAATATCTATATGAAGCCGCTGGGAGAGATCATCAGGGGGTTTGGGCTGGGTGTTCATCAGTATGCGGATGATACCCAGCTCTACCTCTCTTTCAAATCAGAACCAGTGAAGGCGGTGAAGGTCCTGTGTGAGTGCCTGGAGGCGGTTGGAGGATGGATGGCAGTTAACAGATTGAGGTTGAATCCTGACAAGACAGAAGTACTGTTTTGGGGGGACAGGGTGCGAGCGGGCATGGAGGACTCCCTGGTCCTGAATGGGGTAACTGTGCCCCTGAAGGACCAGGTGCGCAGCCTGGGAGTCATTTTGGACTCACAGCTGTCCATGGAGGCGTAGGTTAATTCTGTATCCAGGGCGGCTGTCTACCAGCTCCATCTGGTACGCAGGCTGAGACCCTACCTGCCCGCAGACTGTCTCGCCAGAGTGGTGCATGCTCTGGTTATCTCCCGCTTGGACTACTGCAATGCGCTCTACGTGGGGCTACCTTTGAAGGTGACCCGGAAACTGCAATTAATCCAGAATGCGGCAGCTAGACTGGTGACTGGGAGTAGCCGCTGGGACCACATAACACCAGTCCTGAGAGAACTACATTGGCTCCCAGTACATTTCCGAGCACAATTCAAAGTGTTGGCGCTGACCTTTAAAGCCCTAAACGGCCTCGGTCCTGTATACCTGAAGGAGCATCTCCACCCCCACCATTCAGCCCGGACACTGAGATCCAGCGCCGAGGGCCTTCTGGTGGTTCCCTCATTGCGAGAAGCAAAGCTACAGGGAACCAGGCCTTCTCGGTAGTGGCGCCCGCCCTGTGGAACGCCCTCCCATCAGAGGTCAGAGTGATAAACAATTATCTGACATACAGAAAATACCTCAAGGCAGCCCTATTTAGGGAAGTTTTTAATTTGTGATATTTTAATGCGTTTTGGTGTCTGTTGGAAGCCGCCCAGAGTGGCTGAGGGGACCCGGCCAGATGGGCGGGGTACAAATAAAAAATTATTATTATTATTATTATTATTATTATTATTATTATTATTATCATCATCATCATCATCATGAAATCGTGATTGCACGATTCATGATGTCTACGTGAAATGATATATCATGATTTCATGATTACACACTGTGATTTCATGATCATCTCATGATTTTATGATTGCAACATCGTGATTTTCAATTTCATGATTGTGATATCATGAGTTTCAATTTCATGATTGTGGGATCATGATTTCATGAAATCATGGTGCGTGATCAACAGATCGTGATTTCACGATTGTGGTATCATGATTTCATGATTTCATGAGTTTCATGATTGTGGTATCATGATTTCATAATTGCAGTATCCTGATTTTTATGTTTGTGCGGCAGCATGATTCCATGACGCATGACATATGATTTCGTGACATCGTGACATCATGATTTCATGATTGTGGTATCATGATTTCATGATTGCGGTATCGTGATTTTCATGATTGTGCGACAACATGATCCCATGATGCCTGGCATATCATGATTTTGTGAGAACGTGATATCATGATTTCATGATTGTGGTATCGTGATTTCATGATTGTGGTATCGTGATTTCATTGATTGTGGTATCATAATTTCATGATTGTGGTATCGTGATTTTCATGGTTGTGCGACAGCACAATTCCATGACGCATGACATGTCATGATTCCGTGAGAACGGGATATCATGATTTCATCATTGTGGTATCATGATTTCATGAAATCATGGCGCGGGGTCAAGAGATCATGATTTCATGATGCTGTGGTATCATGATTCGTATGTCACAGATTGGAATTGATCCCATGCAACTTGACTAGACAGGGCTCTAGCACTCTCCTGCCCAGGCCCTGCTCCCATGGTGGAGTCTACCTCTTTTTGAATCTGAGCAACTTTATCTGCAAAACACTTTGCAAAATCAGTGCAGGAGATCTTAGGGTCCTTACCAGGGCCTGCTGGTGCATGTGGTTCTGTTAGATTGTGAACCACCTGAAAGAGTCTCCTGCTGCTCTTTTCTGCAGATGCAACAGAGGCGGTTCGCCATTGCTATTGCCACTTGGTAGGCTCGACGTTCAGCTCTAACCCGTGTCCGGTCAGATTCAGAGTGAGTTTTCCAGAGTGAGCGTTCCAGTCGTCTCAACAAGTGTGTCATCGCCTTCAGCACTGGGGAAAACCATGGGGCTGTCTGGGTTCCATGCAATTGGAGAGGGCGCTTCAGAGCCAGACAGTTGATAGCCCTGGTTAGCTCCGCATTCCAGCAGGCCACCAGGGATAAAACAGGGGTGGCCAACTTCCAAGAGACTGCGATCTACTCACAGAGTTAAAAACTGGCAGTGATCTACCGCCTTTTGGGGTGTTCAGGTCGAGGTTGTTGAGCTTTTTTTAGGAAGGAAACCATCCATGTTTTGGGGGGTTCGGGTCAAAGTTGAGATTTTTTTAGGAAGGCAAAGATGTTGAGCTTTTTTTTAAGGGGAGCCAAAGTTGCTGAGCTTCTTTGTGATCCAGTGATCTACCACAGATGACCAGTGATCTACCAGTAGATCACGATCTACCTGTTGGACATGCCTGATCTACAGACCACAGGGCTTGTTTATTAGCCATTGGCATTATTTTTTCACTTTGAATTGGATTGCCAAGCTATATAGCACTACTGCCGTTTTAGTCCCTAACCACATCCCCAATATAAAAGGAGGACTTTATCAGCATATGAACCAAGCATTCAGGAAATGTATATTAGCATGCAGGTGCTTCAAAGAGCTGGAGAACATAGGAAGAAGTCTTATTCAGGGCCATTTCAGTTCTTCATTGCGCCTGGGCAGAGTGTGTGCCTCAATGAGCGCACCTGAAGATGTGTCGCTTTCCGTCTGACAACGCAGTGCAGGTATCTCCACGTTACGTTGTTGTTTAGTCGTTTAGTCGTGTCCGACTCTTCGTGACCCCATGGACCAGAGCACGCCAGGCACTCCTGTCTTCCACTGCCTTCCGCAGTTTGGTCAGACTCATGTTGGTCGCTTAGATAACACTGTCCAACCATCTCGTCCTCTGTCGTCCCCTTCTCCTTGTGCCCTCCATCTTTCCCAACATCAGGGTTTTTTTCCAGGGAGTCTTCTCTTCTCATGAGGTGGCCAAAGTCTTGGAGCCTCAGCTTCAGGATCTGTCCTTCCAGTGAGCACTCAGGGTTGATTTCCTTCAGAATGGATCGGTGTGATGTTCTTGCAGTCCATGGGACTCTCAAGAGTCTCATCCAGCACCATAATTCAAAAGCATCCTTTCTTCGGCGATCAGTCTTCTTGATGGTCCAGCTCTCACTTCCATACATCACTACTCTCCACGTTATAGTTAAAATGAATATGAAACCCCCTCCCACTTTTCTATCTCAGACCCCACCGCCCCGTTTGCCCAGCTCCAGGGGCGGCAGCCTCTCTTTCCCGCCTCCGCTCTTTCCCGCCTCGTCGCCTCCTTCGAAACCCACTCGGCTTGCATTCCCTTTTCAGGCCGCCCCCGGGCCTGCCATCGTTTGTACCCCCTTACTTGCTCCCCTTTATTTCATTTCTAAACACACACACCCCATCCTCATCACCGCGTGTTGCTCCTTTTTCGCTTCGTCCTCCTCCCCTCACTAAAGGCCAGGGCAGTGCTCGGGTGCAAATATCCACCCATCGCCCCCAAATTACCATGGATAGTGGGGGGGGGGTGAAGCTGTGCACTGCCAGACATGGGGGGGGGCGCAACTGTCACCCATGCTGCTGCAGGAGAGCAATCCCCACAAAGGCTTGGGAGGGAAGCTGCGCGCCTGCCAGCCATATAGTTGGCGGGGCGCAGCTTCCATCCTAAGCCTCTGCGGGGATTGCTCTCCTCCCGTGGATGCTTGGGAGGCAAGCTGCATGCCCGCCAGCCATATGGTTGACGGGGAGCAGCTGGTGGGTGCAGGGAAAGGGGAGGCCACCAGCAAAGCCGCGTAGCTCCCCCACTCGCTGCGGCGCCCCTGAGAGGCCGGCGCCCTGGTGCAACGCACCACTAAGTCCTATGGGAAAGACGGCTCTGCATGGCCCTCTCCTCCTCCATGGATTTGTCTAATCCTCTTTTAAAGCCATAAGGCTCCCCTGGTGGGAGCCTCACATCTCCATGCCACAAGCTGGATATATGGAAGATAAAAACCAGACTTCAGATGCATTTGGCTGCCTGGGAACTGATGAACACTTAGCATCAGAAGGCTGTCAGTAAACTCTTGAGAAGGTCTTCCCCTCCATCCAGCTCCGTGAGGGCTTCCCTCCCATCCTCTCTCTCCTGGCTTAGCACTTTTTTGTGACTTCCTTCTGAGGAGCACAGTCCCATTGGCTGATTTCTGTATTTCACTAAGTATGAAAGAGCACCCTGGGCATTCTCTCCTCTCTGAGACCCATCACCTTCCCTGGCTTTGCAGCCTTATCCAGCTACCCTACTTTTCCCCAGCAGTGAGCTTAAGAGATGAGGTGGTAGCCAATGCCAGTCCTACTCAGAGTAGATCCATTGAAACTAATGGGAATGAGTAACAGGTCCTTTTAGTTCCATACCACATCTTCTGTGACGAGCCCCCCCCTCCAAGGTGGGGGTGCAGGTTCAGGTTTTCCAGCCTTGCATCCCCGGCAGATGTTTCAAAGCACATGGCACTTTTACAAGGCTGTAATTCCAGCCTTGTTGCAGATATGTAGTTGCAGATATAGAATCATAGAATCATAGAATCATAGAATCATAGAGTTGGAAGAGACCACAAGGGCCATCCAGTCCAACCCCCTGCCAAGCAGGAAACACCATCAAAGCATTCCTGACAGGTGGCTGTCAAGCCTCTGCTTAAAGACCTCCAAAGAAGGAGACTCCACCACACTCCTTGGCAGCAAATTCCACTGTCGAACAGCTCTTACTGTCAAGAAATTCTTCCTAATGTTTAGGTGGAATCTTCTTTCTTGTAGTTTGAATCCATTGCTCCGTGTCCGCTTCTCTGGAGCAGCAGAAAACAACCTTTCTCCCTCCTCTATATGACATCCTTTTATATATTTGAACATGGCTATCATATCACCCCTTAACCTTCTCTTCTCCAGGCTAAACATACCCAGCTCCCTAAGCCGTTCCTCATAAGGCATCGTTTCCAGGCCTTTGACCATTTTGGTTGCCCTCCTCTGGACACGTTCCAGCTTGTCAATATCCTTCTTGAACTGTGGTGCCCAGAACTGGACACAGTATTCCAGGTGAGGTCTGACCAGAGCGGAATACAGTGGTACTATTACTTCCCTTGATCTAGATGCTATACTCCTATTGATGCAGCCCAGAATTGCATTGGCTTTTTTAGCTGCTGCATCACACTGTTGACTCATGTCAAGTTTGTGGTCTACCAAGACTCCTAGATCCTTTTCACTTGTACTGCTCTCAAGCCAGGTATCACCCATCCTGTATCTGTGCCTTTCATTTTTTTTGCCCAAGTGTAGTACTTTACATTTCTCCCTGTTAAAATTCATCCTGTTTGCCTTGGCCCAGTTCTCTAATCTGTTAAGGTCATTTTGAAGTGTGATCCTGTCCTCTAGGGTATTAGCCACCCCTCCCAATTTGGTGTCATCTGCAAACTTGATCAGGATGCCCTCAAGCCCATCATCCAAGTCATTGATAAAGATGTTGAATAAGACTGGGCCCAAGACAGAACCCTGTGGCACCCCACTAGTCACTTCTCTCCAGGATGAAGAGGAGCCATTGATGAGCACCCTTTGGGTTCGGTCAGTCAGCCAGTTACAAATCCACTGAATGGTAGCATTGTCTAGCCCGCATTTTACCAGCTTCTTTACAAGAATATCATGGGGCACCTTGTCAAAGGCCTTGCTGAAATCAAGATAGGCTACATCCACAGTGTTCCCTTCGTCTACCAGGCTTGTAATTCTGTCAAAAAATGAGATCAGATTAGTCTGACATGACTTATTTTTCAGAAACCCATGCTGACTTTTAGTGATCACAGCGTTCCTTTCTAGGTGCTCACAGACCGTTTGCTTAATGATCTGCTCTAGAATCTTTCCTGGTATTGATGTCAGGCTGACTGGGTGGTAATTGTTTGGGTCCTCTCTTTTCCCCTTTTTGAAAATAGGGACAACATTTGCCCTCCTCCAGTCTGCTGGGACTTCACCTGTTTTCCAAGAATTCTCAAAGATTACTGCCAGTGGTTCTGAAATCACCTCTGCCAGTTCTTTTAATACTCTGGGATGTAGTTCATCTGGCCCTGGAGACTTGAATACATCTAAACTAGCCAAGTGTGCTTGTACTACCTCCTTACTTATTCTGGGCTGTGTTTCCCCTGCTGAATCATCTGCTCCATATTCTTCAGGTCGGGCATTGTTTTCTTTTTTGGAGAAGACTGAGGCAAAGAAGGTATTGAGGAGTTCTGCCCTTTCTGCGTCCCCTGTTCGCATTTCACCTTCTTCTCCTCTAAGTGACCCCACTGTTTCCTTGTTCTTCCTTTTGCTACGGACATACCCATAAAAACTCTTTTTATTGCTTTTAACCTTAGCAAGCCTGAGTTCATTCTGTGCTTTAGCTTTTCTGACTTTGTCTCTACATGTGCTGGCTATTTGTTTGAATTCCTCTCTGGTGGTTTCCCCCTTTTTCCATTTCTTGTACATATCCCTTTTAAATCTTAACTCAGTTAAAAGTTCATTAGATAGCCACCCTGGCTTCTTTAGGCACCTTCCATGTTTTCGTCTCATTGGTACTGCTTGAAGTTGTGCTTTTAATATCTCCCTTTTAACAAACTCCCATCCATCATGAACTCCCTTCCCTTTTAGTATTACTGACCATGGGATCACACCCAGCATTTCCCTAAGTTTTCTGAAGTCGGCTTTCTTAAAGTCTAGAATTTGAGTCTTAGTATGCTTGGTTGCTCCTTTCTGATGTATAATAAACTCCAGAAGAGCATGATCACTCCCACCTAATGATCCTACCACTTCTACCCCACTAACCAGGTCATCACTATTGGTTAGAACCAGATCTAAAATGGCTGATCCTCTTGTTGCTTCTCCCACTTTCTGGACAATGAAATTGTCTGCAAGGCCCGTGAGGAATCTGTTCGACCTTATGCTCTTGGCTGAGTTTGACATCCAACAAATATCAGGATAGTTGAAATCCCCCATTACTACTATCTCATTTCCTTTTGAATGCTTGGTCATCTGTTCCAGGAAGGCATCATCTATGTCCTCAGTTTGGCTTGGGGATCTATAGTATGCCTGAAAGCGAAAGGAAAGTCCAATGCTGTAAAGAAAAGTATTGCATAGGAACCTGGAATGTAAGAACCATGAACCTTGGTAAGCTGGATGTGGTAAAAAATGAGATGGCAAGAATAAACATTGACATCCTGGGCATCAGTGAACTGAAATGGACGGGAATCATAGAATCATAGAATCATAGAATCATAGAATCATAGAATCATAGAATCATAGAATCATAGAGTTGGAAGAGACCACAAGGGCCATCCAGTCCAACCCCCTGCCAAGCAGGAAACACCATCAAAGCATTCCTGACAGGTGGCTGTCAAGCCTCTGCTTAAAGACCTCCAAAGAAGGAGACTCCACCACACTCCTTGGCAGCAAATTCCACTGTCGAACAGCTCTTACTGTCAAGAAATTCTTCCTAATGTTTAGGTGGAATCTTCTTTCTTGTAGTTTGAATCCATTGCTCCGTGTCCGCTTCTCTGGAGCAGCAGAAAACAACCTTTCTCCCTCCTCTATATGACATCCTTTTATATATTTGAACATGGCTATCATATCACCCCTTAACCTTCTCTTCTCCAGGCTAAACATACCCAGCTCCCTAAGCCGTTCCTCATAAGGCATCGTTTCCAGGCCTTTGACCATTTTGGTTGCCCTCCTCTGGACACGTTCCAGCTTGTCAATATCCTTCTTGAACTGTGGTGCCCAGAACTGGACACAGTATTCCAGGTGAGGTCTGACCAGAGCGGAATACAGTGGTACTATTACTTCCCTTGATCTAGATGCTATACACCTATTGATGCAGCCCAGAATTGCATTGGCTTTTTTAGCTGCTGCATCACACTGTTGACTCATGTCAAGTTTGTGGTCTACCAAGACTCCTAGATCCTTTTCACTTGTACTGCTCTCAAGCCAGGTATCACCCATCCTGTATTTGTGCTTTTCATTTTTTTTGCCCAAGTGTAGTACTTTACATTTCTCCCTGTTAAAATTCATCCTGTTTGCCTTGGCCCAGTTCTCTAATCTGTTAAGGTCATTTTGAAGTGTGATCCTGTCCTCTGGGGTATTAGCCTCCCCTCCCAATTTGGTGTCATCTGCAAACTTGATCAGGATGCCCTCAAGCCCATCATCCAAGTCATTGATAAAGATGTTGAATAAGACTGGGCCCAAGACAGAACCCTGTGGCACCCCACTAGTCACTTCTCTCCAGGATGAAGAGGAGCCATTGATGAGCACCCTTTGGGTTCGGTCAGTCAGCCAGTTACAAATCCAATGAATGGTAGCATTGTCTAGCCCGCATTTTACCAGCTTCTTTACAAGAATATCATGGGGCACCTTGTCAAAGGCCTTGCTGAAATCAAGATAGGCTACATCCACAGTGTTCCCTTCGTCTACCAGGCTTGTAATTCTGTCAAAAAATGAGATCAGATTAGTCTGACATGACTTATTTTTCAGAAACCCATGCTGACTTTTAGTGATCACAGCGTTCCTTTCTAGGTGCTCACAGACCGTTTGCTTAATGATCTGCTCTAGAATCTTTCCTGGTATTGATGTCAGGCTGACTGGGCGGTAATTGTTTGGGTCCTCTCTTTTCCCCTTTTTGAAAATAGGGACAACATTTGCCCTCCTCCAGTCTGCTGGGACTTCACCTGTTTTCCAAGAATTCTCAAAGATTACTGCCAGTGGTTCTGAAATCACCTCTGCCAGTTCTTTTAATACTCTGGGATGTAGTTCATCTGGCCCTGGAGACTTGAATACATCTAAACTAGCCAAGTGTGCTTGTACTACCTCCTTACTTATTCTGGGCTGTGTTTCCCCTGCTGAATCATCTGCTCCATATTCTTCAGGTCGGGCATTGTTTTCTTTTTTGGAGAAGACTGAGGCAAAGAAGGTATTGAGGAGTTCTGCCCTTTCTGCGTCCCCTGTTCGCATTTCACCTTCTTCTCCTCTAAGTGACCCCACTGTTTCCTTGTTCTTCCTTTTGCTACGGACATACCCATAAAAACTCTTTTTATTGCTTTTAACCTCTCTAGCAAGCCTGAGTTCATTCTGTGCTTTAGCTTTTCTGACTTTGTCTCTACATGTGCTGGCTATTTGTTTGAATTCCTCTCTGGTGGTTTCCCCCTTTTTCCATTTCTTGTACATATCCCTTTTAAATCTTAACTCAGTTAAAAGTTCATTAGATAGCCACCCTGGCTTCTTTAGGCACCTTCCATGTTTTCGTCTCATTGGTACTGCTTGAAGTTGTGCTTTTAATATCTCCCCTTTAACAAACTCCCACCCATCATGAACTCCCTTCCCTTTTAGTATTACTGACCATGGGATCACACCCAGCATTTCCCTAAGTTTTCTGAAGTCGGCTTTCTTAAAGTCTAGAATTTGAGTCTTAGTATGCTTGGTTGCTCCTTTCTGATGTATAATAAACTCCAGAAGAGCATGATCACTCCCACCTAATGATCCTACCACTTCTACCCCACTAACCAGGTCATCACTATTGGTTAGGACCAGATCTAAAATGGCTGATCCTCTTGTTGCTTCTCCCACTTTCTGGACAATGAAATTGTCTGCAAGGCCAGTGAGGAATCTGTTCGACCTTATGCTCTTGGCTGAGTTTGACATCCAACAAATATCAGGATAGTTGAAATCCCCCATTACTACTATCTCATTTCCTTTTGAATGCTTGGTCATCTGTTCCAGGAAGGCATCATCTATGTCCTCAGTTTGGCTTGGGGATCTATAGTAAACTCCCACCATGAGATCACTGTTATTTTTCTCTCCCTTAATTTTGACCCAGATACTCTCAATTTGGCTTTGAAGTTTTAAATCATGGATCTCTTCACAGGTATACACATCCCTGACATATAACGCCACTCCTCCTCCTTTCCTGTTTGGTCTATTTCTCTTAAATAGATTGTATCCCTCTATTACTACATTCCAATCATGAGACTCATCCCACCAGGTTTCAGTGATGCCTATTATGTCGTATTTAGTTTGCTGTACCAAGAGCTCAAGTTCATCTTGTTTATTTCCCATGCTCTGTGCATTTGTATACAGACATTGAAAACCATTGATCATTCCCCCTAGTCTCCTACTTAAGGATTTTTTCCTCCCACCACTAGGTCTGTGCGCTGTTTGCTCCATTTGGTCCTTGACATTTGGATGATCATCTTCAGCATTTGATAGACTCCTACCTTCAGGACCACTGTCTCCCTCCCCCACATAAGTCAGTTTAAAGCCCTCCTGATGAGGTTTTTGAGATTGTTGGCAAAAACATTCCTCCCAACCCTTGTGAGGTGCAGCCCATCACTTGCCAGAAGTCCATCTTCAAGAAACTGCAGACCGTGATCTAAGAAACCAAACCGTTCCTGCCGGCACCATTTGCGAAGCCAGTTGTTCACTTCTCCTATTTTCCTCTCTCTTCCTGGGCCACGGCGTTCAACTGGGAGGACAGATGAGATGACAGATGAGATGGGAATGGGCGAATTCAGTTCGGATGACTATCATATCTACTACTGTGGGCAGGAATCCCGTAAAAGAAATGGAGTGGCCCTCATAGTTAACAAAAGAGTGGCGAAAGCTGTACTGGGATGCAATCTCAAAAATGATAGAATGATCTCGATACGAATCCAAGGCAGACCTTTTAACATCACAGTAATCCAAGTTTATGCAACAACTACCGTACCAGTGCTGAAGAAACTGAAATCGACCAATTCTATGAAGACTTACAACACCTTATAGAAATGACACCAAGGAAGGATGTTCTTCTCATTATAGGGGACTGGAATGCTAAAGTAGGGAGTCAAGAGATAAAAGGAACAACTGGCAAGTTTGGCCTTGGAGTTCAAAATGAAGCAGGGCAAAGGCTAATAGAGTTCTGTCAAGAGAATAAACTGGTCATCACAAACACTCTTTTCCAACAACACAAGAGACGACTCTACACATGGACATCACCAGATGGGCAACATCGAAATCAGATTGATTATATTCTCTGCAGCCAAAGATGGAGAAGCTCTATACACTCAGCAAAAACAAGACCTGGAGCTGACTGTGGCTCAGATCATCAGCTTCTTATAGCAAAATTCCAGCTTAAACTGAAGAAAGTAGGAAAAACCACTGGGCCAGTAAGATACAATCTAAATCAAATTCCTTATGAATACACAGTTGAAGTGAAGAACAGGTTTAAGGATTTAGATTTGGTGGATAGAGTGCCTGAAGAACTGTGGATGGAGGCTCGTAACATTATACAGGAGGCAGCAACGAAAACCATCCCAATGAAAAAGAAATGCAAGAAAGCAAAGTGGCTGTCAAATGAGGCCTTACAAATAGCGGGGGAGAGAAGGCAAGCAAAATGTGAGGGAGATAGTGAAAGATACAGGAAATTGAATGCAGATTTCCAAAAAATAGCAAGGAGAGACAAGAGGGCCTTTTTAAACAAGCAATGCAAAGAAATAGAGGAAAACAACAGAATGGGAAAAACCAGAGATCTGTTCAAGAAAATTGGAGATATGAAAGGAACATTTCGTACAAAGATTACCACAATTAAGGACAAAAGTGGAAAGGACCTAACAGAAGCAGAAGACATCAAGAAGAGGTGGCAAGAATACACAGAAGAATTATACCAGAAAGATATGGAGGTCTCATACACCCCAGGCAGTGTGGTTGCTGACCTTGAGCCAGACATCCTGGAGAGTGAAGTCAAATGGGCCTTAGAAAGCCTTGCTAACAACAAGGCCAGTGGAAGTGATGATATTCCAGCCGAACTATTTAAAATTTTAAAAGATGATGCTGTTAAGGTGCTACACTCAATATGCCAGCAAGTTTGGAAAACTCAGCAGTGGCCAGAGGATTGGAGAAGATCAGTCTACATCCCAATCCCAAAGAAGGGCAGTGCCAAAGAATGCTCCAACTACCACACAATTGCACTCATTTCACACGCTAGCAAGGTTTTGCTAAAAATTCTACAAGGCAGGCTTAAGCAGTATGTGGACCGAGAACTCCCAGAAGTGCAAGCTGGATTTCGAAGGGGCAGAGGAACCAGAGACCAAATTGCAAACATGCGCTGGATTATGGAGAAAGCTAGAGAGTTCCAGAAAAACATTTACTTCTGCTTCATTGACTACACAAAAGCTTTTGACTGTGTCGACCACAGCAAACTATGGCAAGTTCTTAAAGAAATGGGAGTGCCTGATCACCTCATCCGTCTCCTGAGAAATCTCTATGTGGGACAAGAAGCTACAGTTAGAACTGGATATGGAATAACTGATTGGTTCAAAATTGGGAAAGGAGTACGACAAGGCTGTATATTGTCACCCCTAAAATGCGGGCTAGACAATGCTACCATTCAGTGGATTTGTAACTGGCTGACTGACCGAACCCAAAGGGTGCTCATCAATGGCTCCTCTTCATCCTGGAGAGAAGTGACTAGTGGGGTGCCACAGGGTTCTGTCTTGGGCCCAGTCTTATTCAACATCTTTATCAATGACTTGGATGATGGGCTTGAGGGCATCCTGATCAAGTTTGCAGATGACACCAAATTGGGAGGGGTGGCTAATACCCCAGAGGACAGGATCACACTTCAAAATGACCTTAACAGATTAGAGAACTGGGCCAAGGCAAACAGGATGAATTTTAACAGGGAGAAATGTAAAGTACTACACTTGGGCAAAAAAAATGAAAGGCACAAATACAGGATGGGTGATACCTGGCTTGAGAGCAGTACAAGTGAAAAGGATCTAGGAGTCTTGGTAGACCACAAACTTGACATGAGTCAACAGTGTGATGCAGCAGCTAAAAAAGCCAATGCAATTCTGGGCTGCATCAATAGGAGTATAGCATCTAGATCAAGGGAAGTAATAGTACCACTGTATTCCGCTCTGGTCAGACCCCACCTGGAATACTGTGTCCAGTTCTGGGCACCACAGTTCAAGAAGGATATTGACAAGCTGGAACGTGTCCAGAGGAGGGCAACCAAAATGGTCAAAGGCCTGGAAACGATGCCTTATGAGGAACGGCTTAGGGAGCTGGGTATGTTTAGCCTGGAGAAGAGACGGTTAAGGGGTGATATGATAGCCATGTTCAAATATATAAAAGGATGTCATATAGAGGAGGGAGAAAGGTTGTTTTCTGCTGCTCCAGAGAAGCGGACACGGAGCAATGGATTCAAACTACAAGAAAGAAGATTCCACCTAAACATTAGGAAGAATTTCTTGACAGTAAGAGCTGTTCGACAATGGAATTTGCTGCCAAGGAGTGTGGTGGAGTCTCCTTCTTTGGAGGTCTTTAAGCAGAGGCTTGACAGCCACCTGTCAGGAATGCTTTGATGGTGTTTCCTGCTTGGCAGGGGGTTGGACTGGATGGCCCTTGTGGTCTCTTCCAACTCTATGATTCTGTGATTCTGTGATTCTGTGATTCTGCTTATTTAACTTATATGCAGAATTCATCATGCGAAAGGCTGGACTGGATGAATCCCAAACCGGAATTAAGATTGCCGGAAGAAATATAAATAACCTCAGATATACTGATGATACAACCTTGATGGCAGAAAGTGAGGAGGAATTAAAGAACCTTTTAATGAGGGTTAAAGAGGAGAGCGCAAAATATGGTCTGAAGCTCAACATCAAAAAAACTAAGATCATGGCCACTGGTCCCATCACCTCCTGGCAAATAGAAGGGGAAGAAATGGAGGCAGTGAGAGATTTCACTTTCTTGGGTTCCATGATCACTGCAGATGGTGACAGCAGTCACGAAATTAGAAGACGTCTGCTTCTTGGGAGAAAAGCAATGACAAACCTAGACAGCATCTTAAAAAGCAAAGACATCACCTTGCCAACAAAGGTCCGTATAGTTAAAGCTATGGTTTTCCCAGTAGTAATGTACGGAAGTGAGAGCTGGACCATAAAGAAGGCTGATTGCCGAAGAATGGATGCTTTTGAATTATGGTGCTGGAGGAGACTCTTGAGAGTCCCATGGACTGCAAGAAGATCAAACCTATCCATTCTTAAAGAAATCAACCCTGAGTGCTCATTAGAAGGACAGATCCTGAAGTTGAGGCTCCAGTACTTTGGCCACCTCATGAGAAGAGAAGACTCCCTAGAAAAGACCCTGATGTTGGGAAGGATTGAGGGCACAAGGAGAAGGGGACGACAGAAGATGAGATGGTTGGACAGTGTTCTCGAAGCTACTAACATGAGTTTGGCCAAACTGCGAGAGGCAGTGAAGGATAGGCGTGCCTGGCGTGCTCTGGTCCATGGGGTCACGAAGAGTCGGACACGACTGAACGACTGAACAACAACAACAATTCCATTTCCGTGCTCAAATTAAATGCCTGGGGTTTGGTTTGCATAATTTTTCAGCACATGGAACTGCTTTATAGTCTCCAATTAGTGAATTAATCAGGTTCCAGTTTCGGAACCACACCCCTGGTTTACCACGCTGTGGGAATTGTAGAATAGCAAGGCCCTTTTAATCTTCTCGCTTGGCTGCCGAGGGCTTCTGAAATGGACCTGGACTGAGAGATCAGATCTTATTTTCAAGAAAGGTGACTAATTTCTTTCCTCTCTTAACTATGGTTCTTCCAATAACTGTTGTGTGTAATTGCATTCTATTGCAGTCATGTAGAAGTTGTCCACATGGAAGTCTGGCTAGGGCAATCCAGACACCTTCAAGAAGATTTCCACAGGCCATTCTGCAGTCCAGACAGCCATTCCTTAGATCCATGCCATATTAACTTAGTATACAGATAGACTGCTTCTGAACATGGGGAACTATTCCTGGATATTTCAGCCATCAACCACTGTTATTTTACTTGGGACTGACTTACTGATGGGCTTATCAAAATGACGATAGAGCTGCAGCCCTGAAATTTGGTATAAAATCTTGTCTCAATGACTTTCCTGTCATGTGTGGACCAGCAGGCATTGGGACATTTCTTTTTCTTTTTCAGTTTTTATGTTACCTGCCATGATGCTTCCTCCATACACCTCCATATTCACAGCTTTTAAAATTAGTTTGCTGCCTTTTCAGGAAGGATGATGTTTCCTAGTGGAGAGCCAGGGTGGTGTAGTGATTAGAGTGTCAGACCCAGGGAGACCAGGGTTTGAATCCCCCCTCAGCCATGTAGCTCACTGGGTGACTTCACTGTCTCACAGTGTCTCACAGTGTAACCTACCTCACAGTGAGGTTGATTGTTTGGGGAATTTAATGCTCAATTGGAGCAAATGGAAACTCGAGTTTTATGGGTCTGAATGAGCACTAGAGAGCAGGTTTTCCTTGGTTTAGTGGGGTTGAGTGGTTGAGTGGGGCAAGAAGTAAACGACTCAGACCCATAAGGCATGGGTCAAGTGGGAAACAGCTTGGACCTGTGCTTTCTAGGCTCAGGACAAGTGTGGATGAGCCCAAAGCTCTGACTTCATATAAGGTACCTAACTTCAAGTTATTAAAGTTAACTTTCATCCAGGGTGCGGGTGTTGGGAGAGTGTTGGAGACTAATCTCCACTCAGCCATTGGGCCACTCACTGACTCTCAGCCTAATGTCCCTCACAGAAGCTGCAGGGACTCCATGCTAACATAGCTTTATTCCATCAGCCTGAATCAGATGGCTCAGGGTCGTTTGTGGGTTTGACCCCCACATTGGGCAAAGGATTCCTGCATTGCAGGCAGTTGGACTTGATTACCCTTGTGATCCCTTCCAAGTCTACAATTCTATGATTCTAGGAATCATCTCTTGCCCCATGTCCTGCATATGTTCATTTTAACTTTGTGGCTTTCCCCACCAACTTTTGATCTGGCCTGCTGGGAGCCTGAAGGTCCCATTCCTGCCTCTCTCCACCTGGCCCAGGGCAGGGCCTGACAGGCTTCATAAGAATTGCTGCTGCTGCTGCCCAGCAAGGACTGGTGTATTTTGGGGGAAGTTTTGTAGGGAGTTTTTGCTGTTATTGATATTAATTCTTTGTATCTTTATTTTTATGTGGAAATTGTTTGGTTTGGTTTGGTTATGTAGTTTTTTGATGTGTTTTATTTATTTTTATGACTACTTTGCTATGTTTGTAACTATGTAAATCTTTTCATAATGTAAACCGCCTTGAGCATTGTATTAACTGTGGAAAGGAGGCATACAAATAAAATGACGGTGATGATGGTGATGATCTTTACCATATACAAGCATTAGTTTTTATGTCTCTTAACATTGCAAGCTCCATGGCATGTTGTGTTGCTACTTGCACTTATGATGTTCCTGCTTCTCAGTCCAGTTCTATGCTCCATGACACATCACAGGCAATATAACACTTTAGATTTCAAATACAGTGGTACCTCAGGTTACAAACTTAATTTGTTCTGGAGGTCCGTTCTTAACCTGAAACCGTTCTTAAACTGAGGTACCACTTTAGCTAATGGGGCCTCCCGCTGCTGCCAGCGCACGATTTCTGTTCTCATCCTGGGGCAAAGTTCTTAACCCAAGGTACTACTTCCAGGTTAGCGGAGATTGTAACCCGAAGTGTTTGTAACCCAAGGTGTTTGTAACCTGAGGTACCACAGTATAAGGAAATATTGTTGTTTTTCATTATGAAGCTGGGTTTTCCTAAGGCAATAAATAAATAATAAATGAATAAAAAAAAGGTTTTTGTTGTAAAGGGAAAAACGCAACAACAATGAATTTTTTTGGCTTTGGCTTTGTATCAAGCAACCACTCGCTGGCTGGAGCTCTGCCAACAGGCAAGCAGTGCTGCAGACAGAAGTCAGGCACAGGAATAACTCTCCGTGATTTAAACAAAGCACATCACTGCTAAGCAAAGCTGGGCAATTTTTGTCTCCGTCAGAAACCCTTTGGCAAGAGGCCCTGGCTTGGCTCTGTTCCTCCCAGTGATGCTCATAGATACACACCAACCTTTCCCTTCACCCCATTGCTAAGCCCTGCTTTAATACATAGGACAGTGACAGATTACCTCATTATGCCAGGTGTGCTGCATAGTGCAGGTACAAATAGCTTGGCAATTTCTTGCAGGCTTGGCAAGAATGATACGAGATACATTTGCTCCTTGGAAAAGTACCGGGATTGCTCTGAGACATTGGTCATGGCCCATCCCCAATCCTGGAGAGACAAAAATGGACAACTCTCTTTCCAGCTGAACCATTTCCGCTTCCTGCATAACTCACTTAGGATGCAACTCACATCCTAAGTGGTTGAGGGATGCGGGGGGAGTGCACCGCCCCCGACAGCGTGTTCCTGGTGGGGTGCCATCGCGGCTGCCTTCCTGCCTGTGCTGGGTGCTACGCTCCCACAGGCGGCGTGCCATGCCCCCAGGACACATGCCACACCCCTGCGGGCAGCGCACCACCTGCCCCCGCCTGCTCTCTGCTCCCCGGTGCCGGAACATGAAGCTCCACCACTGCATCACGGTGTCCAGTTGCAGCAGAAGCGGTTTAGTCCTGCTGGCCACATGACCCAGAAAGCTGTCTGTGGACAAATGCCAGCTCCCTCAGCCTGAAAAGCAAGATGAGCGCTGCACCCCATAGTCACCTTTGACTGAACCATCCAGGGGTCCTTTACCTTTGCCTAAGTGGTTAGAAGTCTGGAATGATGAAATCACCCCCTCTTACCTTTAATGCACTCTCCAATAAGATGATCCCTGCTGGATCAGGCCCTTCGAGTCCAGCACCCTGTTCTCACAGTGGCCCAGCTGTCCATTATGGGAAGATCACAAGCAGGATCCAATCACAACACCCCTCCTCCCCCCTGCAGTTTCCAGCAACTGGGATTCAGAAGCATAACTGCCTCCGACTGGAGGCCATTGTGGCCAGTTATCATTGATCGTCCTCACCTTCATGAATTGGTGGCATAGCATGGGTTGCCAGCATCTGGGGTCATGTGGAGGGCAGGTGGGAGGGAGGGAAACAGACAGAGGACGCACGTGCATTCAACTGGCTAGTCCATGTCACCCAGGAGACCACAGCCACAGAGATAAGAAAAGAAGAGTCATTCCATTGTCTGGAGACGTCACTTTCTGGTTCGCATGGAAAAGCTGTTTTCAATAGAACCCAGTGACGGAAGCGCCCAGCTGTATTGAGGCAGCACCGGGTGTTGAAATTTTGTGCCCCTAACAATTTTGCACTTGGGCAACTGCCCTTGTGGCCCTCTCATGCTATGCCACTGGTCTTATCCCCTTTTAAAGCCATCTAGGTTGCTGGCCAGGGATGCGGGTGGTGCTGTGGTCTAAACCACTGAGCCTAGGGCTTGCCAATCAGAAGGTCAGCAGTTCGAATCCCCGCAACGGGGTGAGCTCCTGTTGCTCGTTCCCTGCTCCTGCCCACCTAGCAGTTCGAAAGCACGTCAAAGTGCAAGTAGATAAATAGGTACCACTCCGGCAGGAAGGTAAACGGCGTTTCCATGCGCTGCTCTGGTTCACCAGAAGAGGCTTTGTCATGCTGGCCACATGACCCGGAAGCTGTACGCTGGCTCCCTCAGCCAGTAAAGCAAGATGAGCACCGCAATCCCAGAGTTGTCCGCGACTGGACCTAATGGTCAGGGGTCCCTTTACCTTTACCTTTAGGTTGCTGGCCATCACTGCCTCCTGTGGGAGGGAGTTCCATGGTTTCACTTAAGGATGAGCTGTGTGATAATTGTTATAAACAAAACTCTGCCCTTATTCCCTTATGGGGTACACAAGAGCCCTTTGTAGGTCCTCCATCGGTAGGGGAATATAACAGAGGCCAACCAGAGAAGATTGAGAAGCAAAGTCTTTATTATCGCTGTTGCAACAGGGTGACTCCCCTCACAAACACAAGCAGGGGCATAGCGTACTGCTTGGCTACCGGGGGCGGCAAGCCAAGCGGCACCCCTGGGGGCGGGGCGTCACTCCATGCGCATGATGTCACAATGCGCATGCGCACGGAGCGACATCCTTGCCCCATGCCGCGGCGAAAAAAGCCGCTGAAAAAAACCCTTTCAGCGGTTTTTTTCGCCGCTGGGCTATCTGGGCAGAGCCACGGCATGGAGGAGAGGGGCGGGCCAGCTGACCACAAACTTGACATGAGTCAACAGTGTGATGCAGCAGCTAAAAAAGCCAATGCAATTCTGGGCTGCATCAATAGGAGCATAGCATCTAGATCAAGGGAAGTAATAGTACCACTGTATTCTGCTCTGGTCAGACCTCACCTGGAATACTGTGTCCAGTTCTGGGCACCACAGTTCAAGAAGGATACTGACAAGCTGGAACATGTCCAGAGGAGGGCAACCAAAATGGTCAAAGGCCTGGAAACGATGCCTTATGAGGAACGGCTTAGGGAACTGGGTATGTTTAGCCTGGAGAAGAGAAGGTTAAGGGGTGATATGATAGCCATGTTCAAATATATCAAAGGATGTCATATAGAGGAGGGAGAAAGGTTGTTTTCTGCTGCTCCAGAGAAGCAGACACGGAGCAATGGATTCAAACTACAAGAAAGAAGATTCCACCTAAACATTAGGAAGAATTTCCTGACAGTAAGAGCTGTTCGACAGTGGAATTTGCTGCCAAGGAGTGTGGTGGAGTCTCCTTCTTTGGAGGTCTTTAAGCAGAGGCTTGACAGCCACCTGTCAGGAATGCTTTGATGGTGTTTCCTGCTTGGCAGGGGGTTGGACTGGATGGCCCTTGTGGTCTCTTCCAACTCTATGATTCTATGATTCTATGATTCTAGCTCACAGAAATTCTTCATGTTCCCCTTAGGCTTCGGAACAAACCTTTCCAATGTGACCACCAAGGCATCTGAGCTTCTGGATGCAGATGCCAATGGCTCTCTGCCAGCTTTCTGTGTTGATTATAGATGTGGGCAAATAAGAGTGCGAATCTACTCCCCCCTTCTTCTGGGCTTTGGATTGGGCCCCTGTTTGAGTCGCTTCAGTGAGGGAGGGGCTCGCCTCATCCAAAGCAATAACTGGAAAAACAGTTCTTCTGTTGATGCACTGGGAAAGAAAGCAGGGGAAAATGGCATTTCTGGTCTTGTTCCACACCCCTCCTGCAAGTAGGACCCATGTCCTGCTGGAACATCCACAGGCCTGTGTGACAGAATAACAATGCATAAACTTCCCAGGCTGTTTCTCCTACACATTGCTGATAGGAAAGAGAGCAAGTGCAATTATTTCTATTTTTAAAAGCACAGGAGGCGTCAGGGAGCATCTTGAACAAGTTCCTATAAACAAGGGAGTGTGCGGGTGGGACAGAGAGAAGAGTGGCAACTTGCTTTTGTGCTTGCGTCTTCCTTAATTGTGTAAGTGAATCCAGAGGGTCTGGAACACCATGAAAGGGAAGTCAGAAAAAAGACAGCAGCTGGCAGCTGTGTCTGCAGTGGTGAACCCATGAACCTCTCTAGTCTGGGGCCCTGAATGCAGCTCTCTGAGCCTCTTCATCTGGCTCTCAGACTCTTCCCAGTCCCATGGCCACTGCTCCACCTTGAATGGCCGTCTAGAAGAAGGAACATGGAGCCCTGTTCTCTTGTTTCACCCAAACAGGCGGCTCTCTCAGAATCCCTGTTTTCGCACAGGGGGTGGGGATCTCACTTAGTGGTAGAGGCCAAGTGCATCATCTTATAGAATCAGAGAACTGTAGAGTTGAACTTGAAGTCATCATCCAGCCCCCTGCAATGCAGAAACACAGCTAAAGAATCTTGGAAGATACGAAGCAGCAATGCAGGACAGAGTTTCTCCAAGTCCTACTTCTTTTTTCCTGGTAGCCAACCCTCATCCTCCAGGCATCTGGCAAGTTGACTTGAAGGAAGTTTCTGTGTCACTCGATGGAGGGGGACCTTGAACCACAGCAGTCATGCCCAATCCCACATGTGGTGAGGAAGCGTTTTTGCAAATTCCCCTTCCAGGATAAATTTCATTTCATTTCATTTCTCTCAATGGAGGGGTGAGAAGTGCCAAATCTGCCTCCACCTCTCTGAAATGGGTTGGCCCAAACAATGCCAGCTGCAATCAGTACACTCAGTTTCTCCCCTTGCAAACTGCACTATTTATTCTGAAGAAATGTGCTTACAATAGCAAAAAGTGATTCACTTAATTGAAAGCACAGCCAGCATCTGAATACAGCCAGCTATAAAGAGGATGTAAATACGCACATTAAAAAAGGGAGTGGGAAGTTTCATCTTGGGAGAATGGCTTTGTGCTGCTCACAATTGGGTTGAGTGACTCCTGAACACACCAAACAGATACAAGCCTGGTGCTTGTATCTAGAGCATCCTAGACCAGGCAGGTCTAGGATGCCTTCCTGCCAGGCTTGTTTGTCAACAGAAGCTGCTATTCAGAGACAGGCCGAGCCAGCCCACCCAGGAAGCAAAGTGAGGCGACTGCCTTGGGGAGCAGGATCCACAGGGGCAGCAGATCCAGCTGTGGTCACCTCTTTGGAAGCCAGGTCTGGTTCCTCGGTATTAAATATAATTGTTCAATCGACATTGAAAGTAGCTCTGCTTGCAATTGAATGTGTATTGACATGGGTTTTTCCATTATAGCATCCTGAGGCTCTCTCTGAGCTTCCACAGGTTGTTGCTGCTCTCTGCTCTGTTGGGTGCCTGACTCAGATCACATGAAAGAGATAGGAAGAAGAAGAAGAAGAAGAGGAGGAGGAGGAGGAGGAGTTTGGATTTGATATCCCGCTTTATCACTACCCGAAGGAGTCTCAAAGCGGCTCACATTCTCCTTTCCCTTCCTCCCCCACAACAAACACTCTGTGAGGTGAGTGGGGCTGAGAGACTTCAGAGAAGTGTGACTAGCCCAAGGTCACCCAGCAGCTGCATGTGGAGGAGCGGGGAATCGAACCCAGTTTACCAGATTACGAGTCCACTGCTCTTAACCACTACACCATACTGGCTAATGTGTTAATCTGTGGGTCTCCATTTTGTGTGAGTTAAGTCTTTTTTCTCAAGCAACCGAACCCAAAGGATGTGACAATGAGCCTTTCTTGGAGTAAACGGCCTTGGGCTGGAAGGCAGACTAAGGGCGTCTGTTTGTGGAGAGAGAGATCTCTGCTTTTCGGTCTCTTAGATTATTTCATAATTTGTAAAAAGCTGAGCCTGTGCTGGACACACACAAGATATTGTATGCGACTGTTTTGGATGTATAGTTATTGCTTTTGTTCTGTTTTGAAGGAAGTTCTGCAGGTAATGTTTTGAAAAACATATATGGGTCTGGACTCTGGACATTTTTTGTTCCAAAAGGAGTCTGATGCATCTGATTGCTTCATGCTGTGAAATATTAATATTGGCAATGCCCTGCCCACAATGCTGCCTCTACAGTGGCCTCTTGGTGCTGTTGGCTCCTCTCACCCTTGCTCCTGACGTAGACCTTCACTCTTCTTCCCTAGTGGAGCAGTAGGAAGGCGGGGTAGGCAGTACCATTTTATGGTTCCCCTCAGATGTTCACCTCATGTCTTGATCCAGCCATGGAGGCAAATAGAGGCACCTGACAATTTCACATTCCACTGCACACCCAATTTTGCACATTGTCCCACCATCCTGTGGTTTCCAGCAACTGGCATTCAGAGGCTCACTGCCTTTGATCATGGAGGGAGAGCACAATTGTAACTATTGATAGACTGAATTTGTATAATCCTCTTGTAGAACCAGGGACCCAGGTGGTGCTGTGGGTTAAACCACAGAGCCTAGGGCTTGCTGATCAGAAGGTTGGCGGTTTGAATCCCTGTGACGGGGTGAGCTCCCGTTGCTCGGTCCCAGCTCCTGCCAACCTAGCAGTTCGAGAGCACGTCAAAGTGCAAGTAGATAAATAGAAACCGCTCTGGCGGGAAGGTAAACGGCGTTTCCGTGCGCTGCTCTGGTTCGCCAGAAGCGGCTGTGTCATGCTGGCCACATGACCTGGAAGCTGTACGCCGGCTCTCGGCCAATAAAGTGAGATGAGCGCCGCAACCCCAGAGTCAGACACGACTGGACCCTTTACCTTTACCTTACCTTGTAGAACCATCCTTTGTGGGAGCAAGTTTAACTGCATGCTGTGCTTTCTTTTGTCAGTCCTGAGTTGTCCAACACTCCAACAGCTTCCCTGGGGTGTCCCTGAATTCTTGTGTCACCAGAAAGGGAGAAAAACTTTTCTCTATCCAGTTTTTCTGCACCATGCATCATTGTATACACTTCTAACATGTTCCTCTTACCTTTTCTCTAAAATAAAATGCCCCCAAACTCTTCCTCATAGGAGAGTTGCTCCATTCACTTGATCCTTTGGGCTGCTCTTTTTTGAACCTTTTCCAGCTACACAAGATCCTTTTTGAGATGAGGTGACCAGAGCTGCACACAGTATTCCAAACACTACAGATTTAATGACATTATTCTATTGGCAATTTTATTCTCAACTCCAGCCAGATGGGTGGGGTATAAATAATAAATTATTATTATTATTATTATTATTATTATTATTATTATTATTATTATTATTACGATCCCTAGCATGAAATTTACCTTCCTCACAGGGGAACACAGACCCCATGAGCATTTATGTGAAATTAAGATTTTTTTTTCTCCTGATGTGGATTTACAAGGATTTACAAGGAATAGTGCTTGCCATTTTACTCAGCTTGGAAATATTTTTTTTGTAACTCTTTGAAATCCTCTTTTCAGTTTAACACTTTTGTTTATAAAATTTGGGCTGCAGGATTGAAGTTCCACATCCCTTAGACCCAGGATTTTTGGCCCTGGGACTTTTTGGCCCAGAGGGACGCCATTGAGGCTACCAGCCTGTGTGTGTGTGCACAATGGGTGTGGGACTTTGACTGGGCCTTTGACCTGGGTGAAAATGAGCCTCGTTTCACCCCTGCCTTATGAACCAAAGGAAGGTGCTTTTCAGTTTAGTTAGGTGCCAAGTATTTGTATAACTGAAAAACTTACATGTCCAAAGTATCTTTGCAAAGGAGGAGGATGGTGAGAAAACCTGCCCCACATGACTTCATAACAGTCCGATCAGACTTAGTGAGGCCCAGCTGGACGGATTACTAGCAAAGGAAAAAGAGATATAACCAAAAGGTGGATGGCAAGATCCAGAGGTCTTTTGCTTAAGCCCTTCTCCCAGACTAAACTCCCTTAGAATCCACATAGGCAGAGCAGATCACTCCAGAGGATTTAGCTGGATCAAGGAGCTTGGTTAATTTATATTTTTTAAGTCATATCACATCTGGACTAATTTGTTATTCAAATCTGTGGCATTAAAACCCTCTGGCTTTGTCTGTGTCTCTGCAGCACCAGATGGGAATGGCGAAGGGCTTAGATGCTGCCGTCCCTTTGCAGGCAGCTTTATGCTGGGCTCAAGCGGATTGTGGGTGTGCGGATGGTAAGAGAGGGAGAGGGCAACTGGTTCATCCAAAGTTGTCCAGGTCATTTCCTATGAGGGCAGCAACAGCCACAGCAAAAGCCTAGACATGTCTACTCATGAGTAAATCCCACACCTAATTATATTTAATTATTTAATGGGTTAGATTAAATTAATTTTTAAAACTGAATTGATTAAAAATAAATTTAAAATTAATCAAGCAGCAGACCTTCCATGTCATTCCCATCTGATGTGCTTGAGCAAGTTGTGATTGCCTACTTAGCTTTTCACAAAGTACCTCAGCAAAGACTCCCGAGTAAGCTTAACAGTGTCACAGGAGAAGAAAAGAGTAATAATAATAATAATAATAATAATAATAATTTTTTATTTATACCCCACCTATCTGTTATTTGGTAACTGGTTAGGAAACAGGGATCAGAGAGCAGGAATAAATGGGCCATTCTCCCAATGGAAGCGGGCATTTGTTCACAAATGAGCTGGCATTAGGAGTAACCAGTAGGTGACCAAGTCTGCTGAGGATGTCCAATTGTTTGGGACGATGAAGACAAAAAGGGATTGTGAAGAGCTGCAAAAACATCTTTCTAGCTGAGTGTATGGGCAATAAAATGAAATTCAGTGGCAACAAGTATAAAAGGATGCACAAGGCAGGGTAGGGAATTTAAATTTCAAGGAGCTCTTTTGGCCAGCTGGGACCCAGAGAAGCAGGAACTGAAGGAGAGCCCGAGGAGTCAGACCCAGAGGCAGCGAAGGAAGAGCAGAGAGAGATAAGAAAGTGATTTGCAGCAGACAACATGAACTTCAACCAAATTATTCCAAGACCAAGGTTATGGTCTTCTCCGCCCGACTGAAACTCCACCGATGGTCGATGAATGGGACTCCTCTAGAGCAGGTTAACTGCTTTTAATATCTGGGACAAATAATTCGATCAAACAGATCCTTTTTGGCCCATAGAGACTATATAACTGCTAATGCATCTAAAGCCGCTATACAGATTAGATCTCTATATGCTAAGAAGCAGGCCCAATCAGTGAAAGTAGCCTTGAGACTTTTCCAAATGAAAGTCCTCCCTCTTCTTTTGGTGGGCATCTCCTTAGGCTCCCGTAGGGATTTCCTGAAATTGGACTGTATCCAAACACACTTTCTTAGAGCCATCCTTAGGATCCCCCCCTCGGTGGCAGGCGCGGTTATGAGACTTGAGGTCGGCTGGCAAGCCTTACGATGTGTGGCCTTGAAGATGAAGCTTTGGCTATGGCTCAAGCTTTGTTTTAAACCAGTGGGCATCGCTCCTTGACATTGAGGGATGATTTCCAGTCATCATGGGAAAGGGAGGTCATAAAAGAGGTGCAGTCCTGTGGATTGTCACACCTCTACCTGGAGTCCATGACTTGGAGTCCAAGCTAGAACTGCAATCTCCCGGAGATTGAGTGATATTGCCAGACAAGAGGACATAGCTCAAGTGAAACCAGGGATGTTCCTAGGGGACCAGATATAGCAAATGACACCAGCCCCCTATCTCGCGGAAATCCACTATGTGGCAGACTTCTTACAGCTGCTAGACTAAACGCCATTGATTCCGCGGTATTGTGGGGAAGGTACAAGGGAGTTCCATATGCCCAGAGAATCTGTCACTGTGTTATGGCCGTGGTTGAGTCTACCGAACAAATCCTTCTGTCTTGTCCTCTCTATGTAGAACATAGGCAAAACCTTATAACTCCACTTTTACGTCAATCTAGCTTTCTACCCAGAGAAAGACAGGTTTTATATTTACTGAATAATATTACTAGAAATACAGCCTCCCTGGTGGCTAAATTTCTTTTTTTAGCTTCTAAGCGTCGCAAGATTTTAATTGATTGTATCGATGTGGGGCTATTTGTTTAGTTCCATTCTATTGTGGATTATGTTTCCTTTTTTCAAAGTTCTCTCAGATGCTTTTAATTCTGTACTAATGTATTCTTCTGACTGACGGTCGAATAAAAGAATGATGATGATGATTTGCAGCAGGAGTGGAGCTAAGCAAACAGAACAAGGAGTGGGCCAGAAGTCCAGCATTTAGACCTTTCTGGACAAAAGCTTCAAAGCAAATTCACAAATGGATTGTTGTCATTTCTGGACCACCTTTCCTTTCCTATGCTTGGTACAGCAGGGCACTTATTGACAGGATGGGGAAGGTTGATTAAATGTGGATATGAACTTTAGACTCGCCTCTCAAGAGGCCTCCTCTTGTGCTGATGGCTTAACTGGATCATCTAGGCTACATCCATGTACCGGTAGCTATTTGGACACCACTCTCACTCATGCAGCTATGAGTCTCCCTGCTTTGCAAAGGAAGCTGTGCTGAAGAAACTTTAAAAATCATGTGGACAATATTGGAGTAGAGAGCCTCCCAGGGTCTTGTAGGTTGGGCCTCCTAACCAGAAGATGATGCCTCACCTGCCCACCCACCAGCCAATTCCACATACAGAAGCTAACTGGATTGGTGGTTGAATCTGACTTCAGCACTGGTAAGAAGATCAGAAGAGCCTGCTGGATCTGGCCAATGGCCCATTTAGTCCAGCATCTTGTGAAAAACCTGCAAGCAGGATTTGAGTACAAGAACCTGCAGTTCCTCCTGCTTCCCACTGTGGCCAACCAGATGCCTCCTCTGGGAAGCCAACAGTGAGGCTCTGAGTGCTCTCTCTCCCTGTGGCTTGAGAAGCATAAATAAACAAGGTCATGTTCTGGGGGTGTCCACTCCCAGGTACTGCTGCTCACTAAGTTTCCCTCTCCCTCTGGGCCAGGTCTGCATGACTTCTCCAAGGGAGCTCTGGCTCCATCTTCCTCACCTGTACCTTGGAGAAGGCAGGCAACAAAATGGAAGACATGAGCAGGACCCACAGGACCCAGAGACTGGGCAGTGGGATTGGGCAGGAGCGGGTGCCATGGCAGATGCCGGGTGATGCCGACTTGGCACCAGCCCTGCCTATGAGGATGCAAGTGGTCATTTGTAAAATTTGCTGTAAGCAGCAAGATTCCTTTGGGATAAGCCACCGTCTGCTTCAACGGAATTTATAGAACATCCTGCAGAGCTGGGAGCTTTCCAAAGAAGAAGCCAGTTCTCTGATGGACATTCTCTGAAAGTGAATCCATTGCAGACAAGCATGGTCCTTAATGGTGTTAATTAATTAGAAATTTGGCAGGCTCCAGTAGCTGGCCTTTTATTTTTCAGTCTGATGGGGGTGACATTTCACATCTCTGACGTGTCTGCCTTCCTGGACCTGGAGTGTGAATCATGATGGAGGCTGTTATGTGATTAATTACATGGCGGTTCTTCTTCCTTCATATATATATATATTTGATTTTCAAAAATAAAGAAAGAAAAAGAACAAAGAGAAGAAATAAAGTTACAGCAAAATATAAAAATTCCACATGTCAAGATTACTCTCAATCTCCTGACTTCCCCCATCCCATCCATGGGTCCTATTGATTCTATTTTCAACTGCATGTCAATACTTCTCCAATTTTTCATATTCCTAAATTATCTATACTTTCTGTTACATTACAAGTGTATTTAGAATCCTGCTAATGTTTTGACCTGTTTACAATGATTTTGTACATACATAACAAACATTTCCCATTCTTTTTTGAATTGATTGTCTGCGATTCTTCTTCTTTCTGACTGGGTCCAGATACCATACTGGCTGACAATATTAGCATCCATGAATGTAGGGATAGGAAATTTAAAAAATACACCTAATGAAGGAGACAGATGAAGGTCCTAAAAGAAACAGAGAATAACAAAATCCCTGTATTTCCATTGTTATGAGAATTATAAGGTCTAAGATATGAAACAAATGTTCATCAATGTACCAGGCAAACACATACATAAATATATAAACCACATGTCTGAAACAGTACAGGAAAAAAGTCCTGAAACCATTTTGACTCTCTCAAATTGACCTCAAATGTTTCTCTGCAAGGACAAAGGAAATGGTAAAACCTCCCCATTGTCTTTGCTCACAAATCCTGTCTTAAGGGTGTATCTGTGTATGAATAGGGTGAGCCTGTGACGTAGATTCAGGAACTGAGTATTTACCATCACAAAAGAATGGCCAGACTGCCCAAGTAATGCAATCAGTGACCATTATCAGGTACTCTGGCAGACAGCTTTTCTGCTGTAGACCGCCTCCTGTGATGTATTTCTGCTGTAGGCCGCCTCATCTGTGATGTATGTATGATGTATGGGGGGTTGTCTTGAGGTAAAGGTAAAGGTAAATGTACCCCTGACCATTAGTTCCAGTCGTGACCGACTCTGGGGTTGCGTCGCTCATCTCGCTTTAGTGGCCGAGGGAGCCGGTGTACAGCTTCCGGGTCATGTGGCCAGCATGACAAAGCCGCTTCTGGCAAACCAGAGCAGCGCACGGAAACGCTGTTTACCTTCCCACCAGAGCGGTACCTATTTACCTACTTGCACTTTGACGTGCTTTCGAACTGCTAGGTGGGCAGGAGCTGGGACCAAGCAACAGGAGCTCACCCCGTCACGGGGATTCGAACCGCCGACCTTCTGATCAGCAAGCCCTAGGCTCTGTGGTTTAACCCACAGTGCCACCCGTGTCTTGAGTTAGAGGGTGGCAATTTCAAAAGTCTGTATAAGGGCTTCCACACCATTGTTCTGGGTTCCTCCTGCCTCCTGCATGTGGTGAGTGAGGACCCTGTTGCAACAGTTGAATACAGATCAGGCTTACTAGCTGCTTTGCTTCTCAATATTCTCTGGTTGGCATCTGTTACCAGTATTTTCTCCAACTGATAAGGACTTCCCACCTACATAAGGACTTTATATGGGCTCTTGGGTACCCCATAAGGCAGGCATGTCCAAAGTCTGTTTCAGGGGCCTAATCCAGCCTGCCGGTCGTTTTGATCCGGCCCCCACGGTTGTAGATGTCCTGGGGTAAAATCCTAAAAAAAACCTCAACAACTTTGGGGTAAAATTGTATAAAAAGCTCAACAACTTCAATCCTAAAAAAATCTCAACAACTTCATTAAACCTGGCCCTCTTTGAAAAAAGTTTGGAGCAGTGGATTGTAGCAGTTAAGAGTGCTGGATTTACACTACAGAAGAGGTGGATTCAAATCCCCATATGCAGCTATGATGACCCTGGACAATTGCTAAGAAAGTCCAGCACAGTCACATTTGATGTCAAAAGAAGAGACTTTTAAAAAGAAAATGAGGGGACTAATAAAAGGGAAGCTGAAAGTCAAGAGGGTCCAACCTCCCCAAAAGGCTTTGAAATTATTCTAAACCACAATCATAGGAGGTCAGCTAGAATGCTTACTGCAGATCCGGGAAGGAAGCCCAGGGCCAAGAGGAAGGCAGTGTGGTTAATGGGCAGAGGCAAGGAAGAGACTGGAGGCAAAATGGAAGTCTTGCCAAAATGTGAACAAAAATACATGCACACTTGGGGGAAAGAAAAGCAGATAAAGAAGAAGGGATGCAGAACCACAAAACTGAGGAGCACATTGCTAAAAGCTTTAAGACCAACAGTTAAAAAATAAATACATTAGAAGCAGGAAACCAGCTGAAGAGACCTTTGGATGGAGGGGAGTCAGAGATGTGCTAAAGGAAGAAAAAGCAGATGATGTTAGGGCAAATGCATGAACTCATCTTTACAGGGAGTCTGAGGCAGAAATGGAAGACAGATGAAGTTCTAGGCCTCAGATGGTTATAACAGCTACTGCTACGCAGTAACTTTACTTTAACTTTACTTTGTGCATCCTCCTCAGTTCTAACTCCCCCCCCCCCCAACCTTCCCAGATGCTCCCCATTAGCTCTTGTAGTGGCTGCGGGCAGCCTCTTGCCTGCCTGGCCTCCTCCAGCCACTGGACTTTCGTGTCTGGTCCATTGACAACACAGGATGCTGGCAGATGCCAAGTCAGTCCATTGGTCCAACTAACTCTCTAATGTCAACTCTCTAATGACTGGCAGTGTCTCTCCAGACAATTTTTTAAACAAGGAAATATGAGAGGCTATATCTCCCTTCCCTGCCCTTCTCGGTTCCCAGCTTCTACAAGGGGAAAAATCTAAGAATGCCACCTCCTGTCAAATCCCTAATTGGTTGAGTTTGCGTGACATCCTCAGTGTCCAAGACCAGCTCCATACAGAAGAGCTGCATTAAAAATAAAAACGCCAAATGTCACTTCTTGCAAAAACCAGTCTAAAAAGGCAGCTGCCATACTTTCGTTTGGACTGATGGAAGCAGAATGGAAGGTCAGTGTAGACGCCAGGAGGGGGAAACTGAGGCACACACAGCTTTCAATCCACATTATCCCCAGTGTGGACAAAGCCACGTGGTCCACACAGCATGCAGTTCCTTTAGCCCAGCCTTTGCCAACCAGGTGCCCGACATACGCTTTGGACTCAAGCATTTTTCAGTGCCAGCCAGAACAGTCACCAGCTGCCACAAACATTCTGAAGTTCCTGAAAGCTTGCAGATATTTTCTGGGATGTTTTCAGAAACTTTTAGAAAATATGTTTTCTTCTTCTTTATTTCTGCAAGCCTGTGGAGCCCCCTGAATATTTAAATACAATGCTCTTATTTTGGGGGTATTTTGTTTTTTGTGTGTATCTATCTATCTATCTATCTATCTATCTATCATCTATCTATCTCTATCTATCTATCTCTATCTATCTATCTATCTATCTATTCTTTTTTTACAACAATAACAAAACAAACAAAACAAAACCAACATAACAAAACGAAAACCACATTCATATACATTCTTGCAAGTATATTTATATTTTAATACTTAACATTATTCAAAAGAAGAAAAATATATATAACACATATATCCCATTCATTTTAACAATTCCATTCATCACAAAAAGTATATAAACATTTGACTTCCCTAATCCAACTCTCCATTGATTCAATATAGAAAGACTAAAGAAAAAGGTAAGCATAACGCTAACCCCCTTTGTCATGAAATTATTTCTGTAGCTTGTATTCTCACAAATTATTTCATCACTCTTTTTTCCAAATTATACAAGAGTTATTCCAATGCGTGAACCGCGTTTAAGTCGCACCTCTTTTTTAAATAACATAGAAAACTATTCCACTCTTCAACAAACTTACTTCTCGGGTTATCTTTTAGTTTCTCTGATAAGAAGGCCAACTTGATGTATTCCACAGTTTTATAAAGCCATTCTTTTTTGCTAGGTATTTTATCACTCTTCCAATAAGATGACACCAAACTTCTTGCTGCCGTGGAGGTGTATAATTTTTTCCCCTTCATTTTATTTGGTATATCTGGATTTGTAAACCCTAATAAGTAAGCTTCTGGTGACTTAAAAAAATTGATTGATAGAATTACTTCTGAATGTATTTCCAATTCTGAATGTATTTCACTCCAAAATAATTCATTTTTTTTTTTTACATTTCCACCAGATATGATATAGGTCTCCAACTTCCTCACACCTCCAGCATGTATTTCGCACATTTTTATACATTTTGGACAACTTATATGGAGTAATGTACCATCTATAGAACATTTTTAATAGGCTTTCTCTAATTGCACTGCAGGAGGTAAAGTTCCAACTTACTTTCCATAGTTGTTCCCATCTTCACATCAGTATGTTATGCCCCACACCCTGTGCCCAAGGAGTCATTACGGATTTCACTTCCTCCTCCATTGAGGGTATTTTTTTTAAAAAAAAAACTTAATTACACTGTTAGTGGTAATGATGATGTATGTAAATGAACATAATATAAAATCAGGAATGACATCTGATTTTGTCGTCAAAACACACATCCTTAAATATGCAGACGTTTTAAAGAAATGGTCTTCTGCATCCTTGGAGACTGTTATTTTACAAGGGACTGTTCCATCAATGTGACAGGGAAGGTGAGATGCCTCTTCTGAGCTGCTGACTACCCTCTTTTATTTGAAGTACTTACAATGGCAATTGGTTGCTTTTAAAAAAATACATGTGCTGCCCAAGAAATCTGGAGCATTTTATAATCAATTAAAAAATGCAATTGGTTCTTCTCACCAATTCTCATTGACTAAACATCCTCACCCTATTTTGTTTTTATACCTTGGCCTCTGTTTACCCATCAGGCAATCGCCATCCCTCTCAGCCTTGATTTATCCCTCTCACCCAGAGCTTTGATCAGGTTCTTTGATGTTTTATGTAACAGCCTCTGCATTGCCAGAGAAATGAGCAGAGACTATTTAAAGTTTAATCAGATTATATCGGCTTTCCCAGCTCTGGGCCATGGATCAATCAACTTAACAAGGTCTACCACTAGGGGCTCTCGCAATGGGTGCTCATGCAAAAAAATAAAAATAAAAATTCCTGGCCATTGACGCCAGCTCATATTTTGAGAGAACTTTGCACAGCATACAGCACACCAGGAACCAGCCTGTTGCTCCCAAATAACAACTGATTTGGCAAAGATATACAGGGGGAGATGGATGTGAAAGCATTTGAGGTTACTAGACAGCAAATGCCAAGGGAAAGGAAGTTTGTTTAGCTCACAGCCATATTAACCATGTCAACGTCATTGGCCTGAGGGTGTTAGAGGTGCAGCAAGGCACATGCCCACAGAAGGACATCCTACAACGGATGCCCTGTCCTCTGCTTAGGAGCTAAGCCAGGGAAGAGCACACAAGTTGGCATCCAGGAAGCGCTCAAGGCATCAAGGACATTTCTCTTTAGAGAACATGGGCAAGTCACAATTGTTGTTTGTGCATCTTTCCTCCTCAAAGGTTTCAATAGGTGAAGATGACGGTTTGTATATACATGTTGGGAAATACACGGTTTATACACGGTTTGTATATACATGTTCATCAATAGGTGAAGATATACGGTTTGTATATACATGTTGGGAAAAGAGTTGCCTCAGGAGATGGCATCATGGCCCCTGCTTCCTCCCTGCCCCTCCCCCCCCGGCACATTTTCCACATAGCTCTTGGCACATTCTCTTAGGCTGCAATCCTATATCCATTTTCCCGGGAGCAGAACCCACTGAACACAAAGAGACCTTCTTCTGAGTCTCAGTGTATATCAGGGGTCAGCAAACGTTTTCAGCAGGGGGGTGGTCCACTGTCCCTCGGACCTTGTGGGGGGCCAGACTATTTTTTTGGGGGGGGGATGAACAAATTCCTATGCCCCACAAAAAATGTTATTTAAAATGCACCCAGAGATGCATTTTAAATAAAAGGACACATTCTACTCATGTAAAAACACGCTGATTCCCAGACCGTCCGCGGGCCGGATTGAGAAGGCGATTGGGCTGGATCCGGCCCCTGGACCTTAGTTTGCCTACCCATGGTGTATATGATTGTTTTTGAAGTGCAAAAGCAGGGATCATTCAGTTTGTAACAGAAAGGTTAATTCTGTAAGTTTCTTGTGAGTAGGCCTGTATACACTGTCTATGTAAATACCGGTAATAAGAATAATAGTATCTCCTGCTTATTCAAAAAATATGTTTCACTCAGGCTGTAGGTTTAAGAATACCATCATCATATTATCAGATGATGAGTTCTGTGTCCTTGCCCATGAATAGACTATTCAGCCAATTGCTCAAGTGATGTACAGCAAAGTCCCAATCTGCATAATGCCCATATGTCCTTTTGAAAACAAGTGTCACAGGGACTGCTGCTGTCACTGTTTGTGGCCTGGCCTGATTCTTGCTTTTGATCCAGCTGCTGGCGTCTTGCTTCCGGGGGAAATGCTTTAGGGAAGGATGGATTTTGCATGTCCTGAAAACAGCCCCATAAGCTCAACTAAAGGATGCATCTCCAGTGGTCCCTGGAATCAGAACAGCAGCAAAGGTGGGCCTGAACAGATGCCCTGCTTTTCTCAGTGCTCTGGATTTAGTGAGCTTCTTGAGAAATCCCAGGCATGCTTTTGCTTCTGCTCTAATGCCAATAGAATTGCTGCAGCCCTGCCTTCAGCAAACCCTTCACGCTCCCCTGCAAGATGGATCTGTCCGTCCGTCCCATCCTGAGCTTGTGGAAGCCTCTCCCTGCTGCAATGTATTTTCTTATTCAATCTGACTGGAGCAATATTCTGGCCTGATGTGTATGTTCTTCTGCGGAGAGAAAAAGCAAAAGAAAAGGAAGCAGGATTCTCCAGTGGGTCACGGTGATTGATTGATCTACTGACAAACATGTGTGTGTGTGTGTGATAATGCCACAGTAAGCAATGAAACACAGACACAAGTTGCATCATTTCAGCAGGACTGCAAATCAGGATGGTCCAATGAGGAAGCAGCATTATCTATATATATATAATCATTCAAGTTGGATGTTTGTTAACAATTGCCTTTGTCCATAACCCTTTGATCGATTCCGTTCAAATTTGGACACAACGTTCCATGCCCATATGGGAGTGATCACATGTACTTACATTGCACAGATAGATAGATAGATAGATAGATAACTTTATTGCAGCTATAAGCTCAAACATTGCACAGATACCACACCTTTCCAAGGTAAAAATGTGATTTTGTGCAAAAAATAGCGCCCTCCAGTGGACGTTAAACAGCACAGCACAACACACCTGTTTCTGACCCCTCCTCCTCCTTTCCCGACGTCACTACCACCATCCAATCAACAGACAGACTGCCCACAAACACTACTGCTGCCTCCGCCGGCGGGTATAGAGCCACGCCGGGAGGAATCGCCATTTTCCCGGATTGCGACGCTACCTCGACCGGCTGTAGAGAGAGGTCGGATGGCAACGCCGCTACTCACATTTCGGGCCACATACCACACTTTCCACAGATACAAATGTGCTCCTATAAAAACAAACATACAGCCCACCACTACACGTCAACAACATCGAAGAAGGCCATTGACAAAATCAGGACAAAGAACCTCATAGACTATAATAATAGTAATAAACAGTTGTAGAAATGAAGACAAAAACGGGAGGGACAAATGGAGAACACATAGACTCCAACGAGATAAGGTGTAAGTAAACATACGCTGTCTCTTTCATACTGTATCTTACTTTTGCATTTCACCAAATCAGCCACAGCAAGGCGTGGCCAGGTCAGCTAGTACTGAATAAAACCATCTAACTCAGTACTGCCAACACTGATTGGCAGCAGCTCTCCAAAAGTTTCAGGCAGGGGGCTTCTCCCAGCCATGCCTGAAGATGACAGCCCAAGGACCTGTGCCCATCTGCAGGTAAAGCAGGTGAGCTGCAGCCCTTCTGCCATCTTGTCCCTGTATTTGAACTCCTCCAGTCCTTCATTCTCTGGCCACTTGTCACCCCACCCCACCCCACCCCTGCCACCACCAACTTCATCCCTCCCACCCTTAACTGCCATATCTCTATCATGAGCTTCCATGAACCATAACCCTCCAATTATGAGTTTTCATTTTAAAAAAACACAGAATCACAGAATCACAGAATCATAGAGTTGGAAGAGACCACAAGGGCCATCCAGTCCAGCCCCCTGCCAAGCAGGAAACACCATCAAAGCATTCCTGACAGGTGGCTGTCAAGCCTCTGCTTAAAGACCTCCAAAGAAGGAGACTCCACCACACTCCTTGGCAGCAAATTCCATTGTCGAACAGCTCTTACTGTCAAGAAATTCTTCCTAATGTTTAGGTGGAATCTTCTTTCTTGTAGTTTGAATCCATTGCTCCGTGTCCGCTTCTCTGGAGCAGCAGAAAACAACCTTTCTCCCTCCTCTATATGACATCCTTTTATATATTTGAACATGGCTATCATATCACCCCTTAACCGTCTCTTCTCCAGGCTAAACATACCCAGCTCCCTAAGCCGTTCCTCATAAGGCATCGTTTCCAGGCCTTTGACCATTTTGGTTGCCCTCCTCTGGACACGTTCCAGCTTGTCAATATCCTTCTTGAACTGTGGTGCCCAGAACTGGACACAGTATTCCAGGTGGGGTCTGACCAGAGCGGAATACAGTGGTACTATTACTTCCCTTGATCTAGATGCTATACTCCTATTGATGCAGCCCAGAATTGCATTGGCTTTTTTAGCTGCTGCATCACACTGTTGACTCATGTCAAGTTTGTGGTCTACCAAGACTCCTAGATCCTTTTCACTTGTACTGCTCTCAAGCCAGGTATCACCCATCCTGTATTTGTGCCTTTCATTTTTTTTGCCCAAATGTAGTACTTTACATTTCTCCCTGTTAAAATTCATCCTGTTTGCCTTGGCCCAGTTCTCTAATCTGTTAAGGTCATTTTGAAGTGTGATCCTGTCCTCTGGGGTATTAGCCACCCCTCCCAATTTGGTGTCATCTGCAAACTTGATCAGGATGCCCTCAAGCCCATCATCCAAGTCATTGATAAAGATGTTGAATAAGACTGGGCCCAAGACAGAACCCTGTGGCACCCCACTAGTCACTTCTCTCCAGGATGAAGAGGAGCCATTGATGAGCACCCTTTGGGTTCGGTCAGTCAGCCAGTTACAAATCCACTGAATGGTAGCATTGTCTAGCCCACATTTTACCAGCTTCTTTACAAGAATATCATGGGGCACCTTGTCAAAGGCCTTGCTGAAATCAAGATAGGCTACATCCACAGTGTTCCCTTCGTCTACCAGGCTTGTAATTCTGTCAAAAAATGAGATCAGATTAGTCTGGCATGACTTATTTTTCAGAAACCCATGCTGACTTTTAGTGATCACAGCGTTCCTTTCTAGGTGCTCACAGACCGTTTGCTTAATGATCTGCTCTAGAATCTTTCCTGGTATTGATATCAGGCTGACTGGGCGGTAATTGTTTGGGTCCTCTCTTTTCCCCTTTTTGAAAATAGGGACAACATTTGCCCTCCTCTAGTCTGCTGGGACTTCACCTGTTTTCCAGGAATTCTCAAAGATTACTGCCAGTGGTTCTGAAATCACCTCTGCCAGTTCTTTTAATACTCTGGGATGTAGTTCATCTGGCCCTGGAGACTTGAATACATCTAAACTAGCCAAGTGTTCTTGTACTACCTCCTTACTTATTCTGGGCTGTGTTTCCCCTGCTGAATCATCTGCTCCATATTCTTCAGGTCGGGCATTGTTTTCTTTTTTGGAGAAGACTGAGGCAAAGAAGGTATTGAGGAGTTCTGCCCTTTCTGCGTCCCCTGTTCGCATTTCACCATCTTCTCCTCTAAGTGACCCCACTGTTTCCTTGTTCTTCCTTTTGCTACGGACATACCCATAAAAACTCTTTTTATTGCTTTTAACCTCTCTAGCAAGCCTGAGTTCATTCTGTGCTTTAGCTTTTCTGACTTTGTCTCTACATGTGCTGGCTATTTGTTTGAATTCCTCTCTGGTGGTTTCCCCCTTTTTCCATTTCTTGTACATATCCCTTTTAAATCTTAACTCAGTTAAAAGTTCTTTAGATAGCCACCCTGGCTTCTTTAGGCACCTTCCATGTTTTCGTCGCATTGGTACTGCTTGAAGTTGTGCTTTTAATATCTCCCTTTTAACAAACTCCCATCCATCATGAACTCCCATCCCTTTTAGTATTACTGACCATGGGATCACATCCAGCATTTCCCTAAGTTTTCTGAAGTCGGCTTTCTTAAAGTCTAGAATTTGAGTCTTAGTATGCTTGGTTGCTCCTTTCTGACGTATAATAAACTCCAGAAGAGCATGATCACTCCCACCTAATGATCCTGCCACTTCTACCCCACTAACCAGGTCATCACTATTGGTTAGGACCAGATCTAAAATGGCTGATCCTCTTGTTGCTTCTCCCACTTTCTGGACAATGAAATTGTCTGCAAGGCCAGTGAGGAATCTGTTCGACCTTATGCTCTTGGCTGAGTTTGACATCCAACAAATATCAGGATAGTTGAAATCCCCCATTACTACTATCTCATTTCCTTTTGAATGCTTGGTCATCTGTTCCAGGAAGGCATCATCTATGTCCTCAGTTTGGCTTGGGGATCTATAGTAAGCTCCCACAATGAGATCACTGTTATTTTTCTCTCCCTTAATTTTGACCCAGATACTCTCAATTTGGCTTTGAAGTTTTAAATCATGGATCTCTTCACAGGTATACACATCCCTGACATATAATGCCACTCCTCCTCCTTTCCTGTTTGGTCTATTTCTCTGAAATAGATTGTATCCCTCTATTACTACATTCCAATCATGAGACTCATCCCACCAGGTTTCAGTGATGCCTATTATGTCGTATTTAGTTTGATGTACCAAGAGCTCAAGTTCATCTTGTTTATTTCCCATGCTCTGTGCATTTGTATACAGACATTGAAAACCATTGATCATTCCCCCTAGTCTCCTACTTAAGGATTTTTTCCTCCCACCACTAGGTCTGTGTGCTGTTTGCTCCATTTGGTTTCTAGCAGTTGCAAGGCCTGAAATATGGGGCAAAAGGTACAGGCATTCTTCATTCTGTTATGAGAAACCAACTGGCTCCCAACCCCCATCCCAACCTGCCCCCTCCCACCAGAAAGATTCCTTTGTAAGGTAGATCTAAGCCCCGCTCAGTAGGAAGGGCATTTCTCTGGGGCCCCAGACAGTCACTAAAGGTAAAGGTAAAGGACCTCTGGACGGTTAGGTCCAGTCAAACCCATCTTGCTTCAGCCTGAGGGAGCCGGCGTTTGTCCACAAACAGCTTTCTGGGTCATGTGGCCAGCATGACTAAAGTGCTTCTGACACAACGAGACACCGTGACAAGTGCCAGAGAGCATGGAAACCTATTTATCTACTTGCACTGGCATGCTTTCGAACTGCTAGGTTGGCAGGAGCTGGGACAGAGCAACGGGAGCTCATCCCGTTACGCGGACTTGAACTGCCGACCTTCTGATCGGCAAACCCAAGAAGCTCAGTGGTTTAGACCACAGTGTCACCCGCTCCAGTAGCGGGCACTGGCTGGTAAGTGTCGCTCACTGGCAGAACATCTGCTTTACCTGCAGAAGGTCCCAGGTTCAATCTCCAGCATTTCCAGGAAGAGCTGGGCAAGAACCCTGCCTGGCACCTTGCACAGCTGCTGACAGTCAGTGTGGGCAATACTGAGCTAGATGGACCAATGGCCTGACTCAGTATAATGCCTATGTTTCTATTATGTCATGTCCATGGTTGGCTCTTCCTATTCCCAACAGGATTTTTCAGAGCATGAAGGGTTCCCTGAAGCCATCTTGAGCACAGACAGGAAAGAGGGAGGAGGAAAAACTCAGATGCAAGAAGCAAAATGTTTTATTTGGTATAAATCAAAGAGAGAGCGCCAAAGGGTAGTGTCTTGCTGCAGCCCGCTTCTCTTACATACACACAAGTGTTGTTGTGGCTTGTTGGGTTAGGAAACTCAGGTGCCTCCAAAGCAGGCAGGGAAGCCAGAGCCTGGAACTGACAAGGATGCTTACAGATCCACCTTGGATGATGATGATGATTCAGACAAAACCTTGGCTCCTGGAGAGGGGAAAGAGAAGGGGAGGGGGGATGTAGATCCCAGAAATACTGAACTGAAATTTATTCACATTGGCCAGCACCTCTTTCCAATTTAAAGACTCGGTTTCCTCCCTGTTTCTGTCCATCTCATTTTGGAAATCTGATCTCCTACCTTCATTGGGATTCTGCCCTAATGTTGCAATCATCAACTTACCAAGAGGTGCACTTCCACAAGAAAAGCCAAATGTTCAAAGCCATCTCAGGTCCCCTGTAAACATCACACAACTTGCATTTAAATGAAAACGTTTGCGAAAATCTGAGCGGCTCAGATTTCATTTCTTAACTGGCTCTTAATGAGCTCATCTGCCAGCAAGCTAAGGAGAGGAAACTACAATTGATATTAGGAATATTAAAGCATGGCAGATGGAACAGAGTAGAGTCAAATCATCTCATCTCAGCAAAGTGGATGCCAGCTTCACCAACCAGGTGCCCTCCAGATGTTTTTGACATCAGCCCCAACCAGCAATGATTTTGACATAGTGGCCAGATCACTAGCAGTCATAGTCCTGCCCTGTCAAGTTTTGGGCATCACATTTCAAGAAGAACAGTGACTAACCCAGATGTATCAAGAGGTGGGATGCCAGGAAGGTGGAGAGTCTGGAAACCAAGTCCCATGAAAGAGCTGTGCAGGTTGCTTAAGAGTATGAGCAGCTGGAGAGTGTGTGAGCCAATGGCAGATGGCCTTAAATATCTGAAGGGCTGTGACAAGGAGGAGGGAGCAGCAAGAAATTGCAGCAAGGAAGCTGATTTCTTCTAGGTATGAGGAAAACTTGCTAACAGGAGGAGTTCTTTGGCAGAGTAAGAACCTTCACAGGCATTTCAGCAGAGGCTGGGCAGCCATCTGTCAAGCGGGTTGAGCTGGATGACCTCCCAAGGTCCTACCCAGCTCCAAAATGCTATGGATTAGGAGGCGGGTGGCTGAAAATATTTTAAAGATACCCACTCCAGTTGCCTTGCTTTTCACATTTCATCCGGGGTGAAATGCCAAGGACACAGGGGCTGCATCGTCCAGATTGGAATGGAGGGAGCTTACAGCAGCTGGCGGGTTTGAATGACTGCCTAAAGCCAGCTTTGTGTGCTGTATTGTGTTATCTCACTCATAAGACCTGCTGTTCCCCCCCCCCATATTTGTAGATTCTTCAAAGCTTATGTAACAAGGATCAGAAGCACCGTAGTTAGGGGGTGGGGGACATTGGAAAATGTACGTGCCAACTTCACCTGTATATTTTGTTTTTGCATTTTTTAAAAAAGAAAAATCCCTCCAAACCTGCTTTGGGCTGCCCTTTCCATCTTTCCATCTTTGGGGCAACAGATTCTAGGGCTGAGAGTAAGTCCGAAGTTTCCATCTCCTCCCCAGTTGCAGTTCTCTGCAACTGACTTCAAACAACACACACACACACACACACACACACACACACACGCGGCTCCCTCAGTTATGTAGACGGTGTTTCCTATAAAGAAATGTTTTATTAACACATCCAAGCTGCCTGGTGTTGTTTCAGCAGTTTTGATCACAGCAGGACCTGTGAAAATGTCCTCCAAAGGCAGCCTCCTCGCAAAATGCTTTCTAATCTGTTTTAAGCACTTACTGTAACTGCAGCAGTGGGGTGTCCGTCTGGGAGCTGGAGCTCCAACCCAAGTTGGAGAAATTTGGAACTGGTGGATGCTTTGAGCAAAGAAACAAGCCAACTCCAATGTGTGTGATGCGACAGAAGCCAAGGCTTCCTTTGGAGCAGGGTGCTGCTCTAGAACTTGCTTTCCAATATAAAGCTTTGTGTGCACAGAAGAGTACTGTACATCTATTTATGTGCACATTGACTTATATGGCCGACCCCACCCCAGTCTTTGGGCCTGCAGGGAAGAGCTATAAAAATGCAGATTTTGAAACTAAGTCAAAAATTCCCATGGAACTACATTCACACAAAAAGTATAAAAGTATAAGAACATAAGTAGAGCCTGCTGGATCAGGCCAATGGGGGTCCATCTGGCCCAACATCCTCTTCTCACAGGGCCAACTAGATGTCTGTGGAGCCAGGCAAAAGAGCCCTTTCCTCCCCTGTGGGCCCCAGCAACCGGTAGTCAGAAACATCGCTGCCTCCAACTGTGGAGGAAGAGCATAGACTCCTTTGTGACTTTCCATAGTCCTCTCCTCCTCCATCAATTTGTCTACGTAATCCTCTTTTAAAGCCATCTAGGTTGGGGGCCATCACGGCCTCCTGTGGGAGGGAGTTTCCTAGTTTAACTATATGCTGCGTGAATAAGTACTTTCTTTTCTCTGTCTTAATCTTCAAACGTTCAGCTTCATTAACATTAAAAAATTCAGGCCAAACCAGAAGATCTTGCAACACTTCTTAGAATATGCTCTGGCTCTGGAGAAACTACTGAGACTATGGCTGGGTACACACTCATTCAAAGCACATTCTTTCTATCAAAGAATCCTGGACACTGTAGTTTGTTATGTGGTTGTGGGAATTGCAGCTATGTGAGGGGTAAACTACAGTGCCCATAATTCTTTGAAAGAAAGAAGATGCTTTGAATACAGTAATGGCATTGTGTGGATGCAGCCATTGCCCCCTTGGTGCACAGATGGTGCAGGCCAAGAAAATCACTCTGTAAAGAATGCAATTGGGCACATGAACCCCTGCTAAGTATGAAGGACCTGGAGATATTTGGAGTGTCATATTAATCAATAGTTGCACCAATCTGATCACTTGGTATTGGCACAAGTCAACACTTATTAGAAGGAAAACTGGTCTCCAGAATCCACTCATCACTCCTTTACTAAAAGGACAGAGGAATGCAAACCTGCTGTCCAGAGGGCTCCTGGCTAGAAGTTGTTTGGAAAAGTCTACAAAAAGAAAACCTATAGAAAGACTCTAAAGTAATTCAGTAGAAGTCTGCTTCCTCAGTGAGGAGGTGCAAAGAAGGGAGAAAAAGCCTCCCCTCCCCAACCAAGCCCAGCTGAGCAAGCAGCCTCTCCTAGGGCAGGACTGTAAGAACAGCAGAAGCAGCTGGGAAGGGGAAAGAGGAGTTCAGGGAGGGGGAAATAGTTTTGTGGGTCTTTGTTGCTCAATCTGATCCTTTTACATGGTTTTGTATGTATTGTGGGATTTTATGCATTGTGACTTGTAGTCATTTTTATTTATCATAGTTTATTGTAATGGTTAAGAGTGAATATCTGTTTGATTATTATTTGCTGGTGTTTTGAGAGTTAATTTTATTGTGTACTACTATATTCTAACAGATTGTTGAATATTACTTTATTTGATATAAGCCATTCTATTTTAAAATTATTTTTTATTGTGACTTTTTGTATTGGATCAGATTATTATAAGGTGTGTTCCTTATAATATTTATTGCTCTAAATTGCCTTGTGTATAGTAATATAGAAACAAATTAAAAGTGAAATGAAAAAAATGAAATGAAAGATGCCAGCACTTTACCTTAGTCTTTTCCTAGGTATTTCATCATGATACTGTTTACATCATCTTCCTTCCCCTCAGCTTCAGACCGCCGGTCATCTTTCGTGCCCTCAGGGCTTCTTTTCCCAACATATCCTTCTCCTTCCAGCCTCTGGATCCTTGGCCGACTCTTGATGCTGTCAGCACTTTTGAAAGACACAACTGAGCCAGAAGATGAAGACGAGTCAGAGAGGTTTCCAGGGTCCTCTTTGGATTTTGGACTTGGTGATAAAGTGGCCTTTATCTCAGAGAGGAAAGTGTGGTTGGGGGAGACTTGGTCTTCAAAATGGACACTCATGGGCCTCGGGCCTTCTCGCCTCTCTTTGGGACCTCTGGCCAGGCTGCTGGTCGACTGGGCTTTCCGGATGGCTGGAAGGAAGTCATCTGAGTCATCATTCGTTTTCCTCTCATAACTTAGAGTTGGTATTTTCCAAGAGAGTGGATCAGTTTCCTTTCCCTGACTCGGAACATCACCAAATCTTCTGTTCTGAAAGACCAGAGGTTCTTTCCCTAGATCCGTGTCTGTCATTTCTTCCAGGGATGCCTCCAGGCAACTTCTCCATGGCTTAAGTCGCAAAGTGCTGAACATTTCTCCACCCAGGGTTGGAGAGCTGAGCTTTGAGTAGTTGTCATCTATGTTCTGAATGAGAGAGTCATAGGACCCAAACTTGGAGACGCTTTTCAGAGCTGGGGAGAGGGTTGGCTGTGCCATGCTCTCAGATGATATGCTCCTCAAACTAGAGGAGCGGACCAGGCCAGCTCGAGAACTTTCACCAATTCCCTCCAGAGCTACTGGGAGATCTTCATCATCCTTCAAAGTCTTGCATCTTCTAAGGGATGAGGCTCCCGTTGTTTGGTAAATAGGCAAAGAGGAGGCATCATCTAACACTAAGTTCCCTGGCTCTTTGTCCTTCAGTCTTTTTCTTCGCAGCTCTTCAACATATTCAGAAAGTGCAGAAGAGGAGCGTGACAACTTGTCTTCTGCTGAAGGGGACACCCTTTTGAGCACAGAAGGGGACAAAGGACTTGATAACATCTCTTCTGCCACTGCTGGAGAGGACATCCTTCTCGAAATGGATGGAGACACAGCTCCTATCTTTTGAAGAGTGAAAAACTCTTCATTTGAAATGGGTTTCCCAAATTCTCGTCTTTCGGTACCGAAGGAAGGGCTTTGATCAGCTTTGCCGAAATCAGCACCCCCTGCACTCCTTCCATATCCCCTTCTTTCTGCACCTAAGGGAGACAGTGGCTGGCTTGTTTCTTGATCCTTGTTTATCCTGGGACAAAAGGTGAAACAACAGCCACTGAGCAAAGCATTACATGGGACAACAGACTTCAACATCCATAATTTATTTTTAAAACTAAAAAAGAAAAAAGTTTTTATTGAATGACTTCATATCACATTTACAAATTCACTATGGAGTGGTCCAGACTTAGTCTGGTAACTTAAGGCCTACTGATTTCAGTGGGTCTACTCTGAGTTATGTAAGTCTGAATCCAACCCTATGATTTCAAGAAAAGCAAACAGGAATGCAAACACTGTAATTGATTCCTATGGCTAGTGTCCCAATTTAACTTTTCATATTAGATTTTCAAAAGGTCCATAGACCAGGGGTGGAGTGGAGCCCTTGTCAGCCCAAGGGTATTAGCTCCTCTCAGGAGCCACATGTTGGTGATGTGCAGGGCCGGAGGGCAAAAGTGGGTGGGGCCAATGGCAAGCAGTGGGTGGGGCAGCAGATGTATCTCATGCAGTAGATGATATTGGAAGCATGCAAAAACCAGAGGTTTTTACGCACAGCGAGACATTCCCTGCACCTCCATCCAAGAGACATATAAATTTAGTTTCTACATGAACCAAGGATTTTAGTATAGCAGTGCTAGCCATTTGGAACAACGTTCCTTTGGAAAGTGGGCACAAAATCCTGGTATTTTGTTGCCCACTGAAAAGATTTCTGTTTTGCCAGGTGTTTTTTAGAGAATTAATGTGTTCTGTGTTTTTTGATTCTATGATATGTAAATGATTTTACTCAGTGCTTTTGTTCTTTTAAGAAAAAAGGTGCCGGTACTCACCATTAAGTTGTTACCGCAAGTGCCACACTTTTAACATTTGGGGGCGGGAGAGGTCCTGGTACTACGTACCCTTAAGCAATCCCAGAAAAATGCACTGCACACCCCCATAATATTTTTTTCAAACAAGTTGGTGGTTTAAAAATGCTCTTATAAACAATCAAACATAATTCAAGGACACATTCAAGGCAGACAAAAACTGCTCAAGGAGCACAGAAAAGAGTTTGGGCTGGGAAGAGTCCTGTGTCTTCCACCACCTGGGTATAACTGTTTCAGAATTGTACAAACTCCAGTTTTTCCAGAAAGATTTCTGCAGAATTATCCCTACCTTCCCAGAAAAGTGTAGAGGCTACTGTGTTGTTCCTTAATATTGAGTTAAACATCTTCCTTCTCCATTGACCAAGAGTAGTCTTCCATGCTTTAGTCAACATCAGACATGGCAGAGGTATCATGCACACCAGTAATGCGCTATGTTTCCCCCCAACTATGCCCCCCTTCTATTGCTCATAACATTGTTTAACTGGATCTCATACTCTGCTATGTCTCAGACACATTTTACCACATCTGACCAGATTTATTCATTTTTTGCTTCTGTGCATCACCACCAATTCTGGGCAAATCTCAGGGGTGCAGTAGCCACAATATTCACCTTGTGTCTGTAGCATTTGGAAGCAGGTCAATCTATTTTGGTTCCACCCTGTGCAAATCAACATGCTAAATCTATTGTGCTAGATTATTTTACTTTTGTTATTTCCCCACCCCCTCCGAAAGAGCCATTGTTTTTTATGGCCCCCACCCACTTCCTGGAAGCACCCTCAGGGGAAAACTACTTCAGCATCCCTCCCCCAAGCCAAATCATTGTGATTGGAGCACAATGGGAAATAATTCACTGGGATTAAAAGCCAGACCCTTCTATAAAGCAGAAGATCCCCCTTCCCCTCTTGAGCTCTGGCCATTTTCACTGTCAGTTTGGTTTGGTTTCTCAAAAGAGAAAAGGGGAAACAAATAACTTTAAAGGGAAACGGAGGCAACAGAGAGCGACTCAGAAGGTTGGGCATCAGGAAGTCCCGATCATCCTCAGCAGGACTCAGCAGCAGTGCAATCTGACTCAGTACATGAGATGACCCCCAAATCACCCCGATATATCTCATTATTTGGGGCGTACCCAGGATCAAAACTAGGGGGGGGCAAGCCATGGTCGTTCAGGTTGTGACATTTCAGCACGGAAAAGGCAAATGAAACCAAAATTTTAAGAAAATTATATATAATTATAGCAGTGCTTTATTACGGTAGTTATTACAATTATTTGCTTGAAAAAAATTTACTTTTTATTCTAGTTACATGTCTTATACTAATATCATTTTTCTTGGGTTTGAAGAAAACTTGTTCAAAACTTTCGTTTCAATCCAGTCCTTATTTTCCTTGAAGAATTTCCGATGGACGCTTGGTTTTTTTTTAGTACTGAGCTGGGGGCAGGTGGGGGGGGAGAGAAGAATCACAGAATCACAGAATCATAGAGTTGGAAGAGACCACAAGGGCCATCCAGTCCAACCCCCTGCCAAGCAGGAAACACCATCAAAGCATTACTGACAGGTGGCTGTCAAGCCTCTGCTTAAAGACCTCCAAAGAAGGAGACTCCACCACACTCCTTGGCAGCAAATTCCATTGTCGAACAGCTCTTACTGTCAAGAAATTCTTCCTAATGTTTAGGTGGAATCTTCTTTCTTGTAGTTTGAATCCATTGCTCCGTGTCCGCTTCTCTGGAGCAGCAGAAAACAACCTTTCTCCCTCCTCTATATGACATCCTTTTATATATTTGAACATGGCTATCATATCACCCCTTAGAAGAGGGGGGTTTCCGTGCTGGGGGGGGGGGAGAGAAGAAGAGGGGGTTTTCCATGCTACCAGTAATACTCTCTTGTTACAATAAGCATGCTTGAATCATTAACAGGAGGTATTCTTTGACTGCTTAAAGTGCTACGGTACAGCAGATTTTAAAAAATCCTCCCACCTCCAGCCAACAAACCAGTGGCTGGACACGGAGGAGGAGGAAGGAGGCGATCCAGGTCATTGGTGTTTCTAAATGGGAGGAGGGAGGGAGGGAAGGAGAAAAGCTTCAAAAAGTTGGTGTTTTTACATGGGAGGGAGGGAATTCCCTCTTACTGGTCCTCCGGCGCGCCCCCCCCCCCCCCGTTTCCCAGAGTTGTCAACCTTTTGGCTGGCGAGGTGGCATGACACGGGCCCAGGACTCCCGTGATGCAGGGTGCAATAACCAGAGGCGTAGTAAGGTCAGGTGCAGGATTGTCTTAAGCATATCCGACGCCGGGGTACAAAGATCCCTCCAGAGAGCCCCCCCCCATTTCCCACATTATACATTCAACACACATTTAAAGCACATGATTTCCCCCAAAGAATCCTGGAAACTGTAGCTTCCCACTCACAGAGCTACAGTTCCCAGGATTCTCTAGAGGAAGTCACGTGCTTTAAATGTGTGGTCTAGTCTAGAACTGGTGTCAGCGGCTGAACATCTGCTTGACATGCGGAAGGTCCCTGGTTCAGTCCCTGGCATCTCCAGGTATGCTGGAATAGGACTGTGTAAAAATCCCAGAGGGCTGTTGTCAGTCAGTGTAGACACTATGGAGCTAGGTAGGCCAGTGATCCAACTCTGGTTAAGTTACCCCTCTATATAAAAGTAATATTTCATTTCCTCAGGTCATGTGTCCCCTGTTAAACTGGCATTGTGGAGGAGGTTGTCCCATATAATGGACGGAGGTGGAGGATTCTCCTTAATGGAAAAAAGTAAAGGTAAAGGTACCCCTGACCATTAGGTCCAGTCGCGGACGGCTCTGGGGTTGCAGCGCTCATCTCGCTCTATAGGCCGAGGGAGCCGGTGTTTGTCTGCAGACAGCTTCCGGGTCATGTGGCCAGCATGACTAAGCCACTTCTGGCAAACCAGAGCAGTACACAGAAACACCGTTTATCTTCCCACCGGAGTGGTACCTATTTATCTACTTGCACTTTGACATGCTTTCGAGGATTAAGCAAATAAGAGAGCCAGGGAAGTTTAGAATCACAGAATCACAGAATCATAGAATCCTAGAGTTGGAAGAGACCACAAGGGCCATCCAGTCCAACCCCCTGCCAAGCAGGAAACACCATCAAAGCATTCCTGACAGGTGGCTGTCAAGCCTCTGCTTAAAGACCTCCAAAGAAGGAGACTCCACCACCCTCCTTGGCAGCAAATTCCACTGTTGAACAGCTCTTACTGTCAGGAAGTTCTTCCTAATGTTTAGGTGGAATCTTCTTTCTTGTAGTTTGAATCCATTGCTCCGTGTCCGCTTCTCTGGAGCAGCAGAAAACAACCTTTCTCCCTCCTCTATATGACATCCTTTTATATATTTGAACATGGCTATCAGTCAGTGTAGACACTATGGAGCTAGGTAGGCCAGTGATCCAACTCTGGTTAAGTTACCCCTCTATAAAAGTAATATTTCATTTCCTCAGGTCCTTCTCTTCTCCAGGCTAAACATACCCAGCTCCCTAAGCCGTTCCTCATAAGGCATCGTTTCCAGGCCTTTGACCATTTTGGTTGCCCTCCTCTGGACATGTTCCAGCTTGTCAGTATCCTTCTTGAACTGTGGTGCCCAGAACTGGACACAGTATTCCAGGTGAGGTATGACCAGAGCGGAATACAGTGGTACTATTACTTCCCTTGATCTAGATGCTATACTCCTATTGATGCAGCCCAGAATTGCATTGGCTTTTTTAGCTGCTGCATCACACAGCAGTTAAGAATGTTGGGCTAGGACCTGAGACCCAGGTTCAAATCCCCACTCAGCCAAGAAGCTCATTGCATGACCTTGGACCAGTTGTTCTCTCTCAGCCTTGCCTACCGGTACCTTACAAAGTTGTTACAAAGATGAAATGAAAAGTGTGTTTACTGCCTTGGATACCTTGGGAAAATGGAGGAGTATAAATGTAGTAAATAAAGAAAATAAATAAGGACTGTGTTACTGGAAAGGTGCCTTTTCCCAAGTCAAACCATCTAGCTCAGTACTGCCTACACTGACTGGCAGCAGCTCTCCAGGGATTCAGGCAGGGGAGATTCCTAGCCGTACATGCAGATGCCAGGGAGGAAAACTCAGGTGCAAGGTGTTCTAACCACTGAACTATGACCCTCCCCTTAAGGCATAGATACATTGGAAGCCACATTATGCAAAATCAAACTCTTGGTCCATCTAGCTCAGTATTGCCCACACTGACTGGCAGTGGCTCTTCAGGAGTCTCTCCCAGCCCTAACTGGAGATGTCAAGGATTGAACCTAGGACCTTCTGCATCAAGGCAGATACTCTGCCACAGAGCTATGACTCCGCCCCCTGCTTTATTTGCAGATTAAATAAATAACTGGAATGTTGGGAATTAGAAAAAAATGAAACACCACTAGCTGCTGGTCAGGGGCACTCCAGCCATCCTTAGAGCCATTTGCCCCTCTACCCACCTAACCCAATTCCCCCTTCCCTACCTGGCTGACTGGGGAGTGGGTTCCGCTCTGCCAAGGGGGGACGCGACAGAGGTTGGTACCCTCTTCCAACAGAGCAAAGTTTGTTCATCTAGTCTTCTTTTGTTTCCCCACCTGGCATTGACCTGGGCTGGGAGGGATGAGATGGAGTTTACTTCCCTCCTTCCCCTCCCTCTTTGATTCCAGGTTGTTGGGAGGGGGGTGTTTCCCCCAATGCATTGTCTTTTTAACCCTTCCCTGGCATTCTTGGAAAGGGATGGCCAGGAGGAAAGGTGCCTTTCTGCTCTGAGCAGGGTGGAAGGCAGAGAAAGAGGGGGGAGATGGGGAGGAGACCCATCTACATGGCTGAGCAAATTTCTTTTCCTCTAGTTTGTGAGCAAAATAAATGAATGGTTTTGTGTGGGGGCTGGTTTCAGAAGGGGGGAAAGTGCCTTTTTTAAACTTTCAGGAAGGATTTTCTTTCTCTTTCTTTCTTTCGCTCATGAGGGCAAGTTAAATAGACGAGGGGAGTTGAAGGGAATGGTGTGCGAGGGGAAAAAATGTGTGCGAGGTTGGCTTCAGGGTCGTTACCAGGTCTGGGGAGACCTACATATCTAGCTGCACATGCTAAGGTTGTAAGGGATGCCTCTGGCGGCTGAAGCACCAGTTGTTCTCTCTTCGCTGGTCCTTTAAAGCATGCCATGAAATCTCACAGTCAAAACACAGACCCCATCCACATCCATTATTAAAAAAATAAAAGAAAAACACACAGGTACCTGTGTCTTGCGCAGGGGCTAACAGCGATGGCTGGAGCCCTCACCCTGCAGCTGCTGCTGGACTTGTAGGAGCTTCGTTTCCCTCCTGTGCTGGGCTGGTGGAGGCAGCAGCAGGCAGCAGCAGCAGCAGACACGTGCTGAGCCGGCAGGAGAGGAAACAGCTGGCAGCAGAGCCAGCTCAGCCCAGCCCTCTTCCTGCTCTCAGCCATGAGCTGCCCGCCCATTGGCCTGTGCCTCAGCGATATTAGCCTATGGCTGCACTGGGAGGAGGGAGGATGCAGTGAGGGAGAGGGGGGAAATGGTACCGAGCCGGAAAAAAATGCTTCTGGGAAAAAAATTAGGGAAAAAATGCTTTGAACGGACGCTGATCAATTTTGCTTCTGGGGGGGGGGCAGCTGCCCCCCTGGGTACGCCCATGGGGATACACATAACTGATGCATGCCCCCATTAAATGTTCCCCTTCCTCTTTTGAATTGGACACTTCAGGTACAAAAAAAAATCCTCCTGAAGGCAACAACAGCCAGGTGTGTGTTATTTTGTGTTTTGTGTGTTATTATAAGCCAATCTTTTTCTGTTGTTTTACCTTCCCTTTCCCAGCTTTGTTTCACATATTCATTGTAGCTATTAATATTTTCTATACTTTTTACATAAATATTCCCCCCCTTCGGACAGCCCTTTTGAAAGATGTCAGCAGCCTATTGATATCTGTTCCTCTTGTAAGACTTTGAATGTGGCTGTTGAGCATCAGAACAGCCCGGCAGCAGGATCAGGCCAAAGGCGCCTCATCTAGTCCAGCACCTTTATCTTGATTTCAGGAAGGCTTTTGACAAAGTTCCCCATGATATTCTTGTGGAGAAGCTAGCAAAATGCAAGCTGGATGAGGCAGCTGTTAGGTGGATTTGTTCCTGGTTGACTGACTGAACCCAAAGAGTACTCACTAGTAGCGGTTCTTTGTTTTCCATCCTGGAAAAAAGTAGCAAGTCCTGCCCTGGGCTTGTTGTTCAGAGCCTTATAAACAACCTGAACCAATGGATTCACATTACAAGGAAGGAAATTCCAACTAAACACAAGGATGAACTTTCTGATGGTAAGGGTTGTTTGACAGACTCCCTTGGAAGGTGGTGCTCTCCTTTCCCGGAGGTTTCTAGGCAAAGGTTGGATGGCCATCTGTCAGGGATTCTTTAGCTGTGATTCCTGCACTGCAGGGGGTTGGACTAGATGGCCCTTGGTGGTCCCTTCCAACTCTACAGTTCTGTTATTCTATGATTCTACGGTTGTCCAAGTTGTTGTCCATCAAAATACCTTGAGATTTGCAAGTAATGAAAAAAATGGTAGCTGCACACTACCCCTTTTGTATCACTTGGTCATATAATAGAATTGTACTTTGAGATAAACTTTTTAGCAAGATTTGGCAATACCTCCTCTTATCCAGTAACTGAAAATTCCTCTCTCACACACTCTCTGAAAACCCATTTATTTATGATGCTAGAAGTGAGATGGCTGAGGCTAAGACTGTCCTGTCAATTCTGGCTACTATCTCTCCAATCTCTCCAAATAGAACTTGTCCCCCCTCCTCCGCCACACTCCTGATGGCTGCCCCACGTCCAATCTGAGAATGACATGCCTGCCCAGGAGGCATGGGGCCTCAAGGTGGTCATTCGCAGCCTGTCTATCCAGCCTCCAGGACTCTCGCTTGGTGGTGCCCACTGTGCAGGGCACATGCCACCTCCCCAGCTGTCCGGTGCATCCACCTCCAGTACCTTTGACTCACTGGGATGTGTCCTTGAACTTGTTTGCCTGGAAGGAGAGAGGTGTGAGTGGGGTCATCGCAAAAACCTCCAGCTTTTGTTTGGACAGGTGTCTCGCTGTACAGAGCTCCGAGTTACATGCACTGATGAACCTACTTTTGACTGTGACCACACCCTCCATTGGCCTCTGGCAGAGACCCTTCGGCTGACACCACTGGTTGAAGGGGGGTGCTCAAAGGAGCCTCTCCCACCCCTTCCTTTGTCCAACTGCAACACAACAGCCCTGCAGTGCTGCTAGCAGGTCTTACTCTCTGGTAGTGGCTGCACCCCAGATGGGAGGGAACCCGAGATGCACATGAAAAACCATTGAACAAACGGCACCGTCATTGATAGCTGAGTGCTACATTTGGTGAGGCCATCCTACCTCTGAATGCTTTCAGTGCTTTGAATCCTCACAATCCAAATACATGTACAGAATTCTCAGAGGAAGCCTAATATTAAAATTTAATATTTACATTGGAAATGGCTCTTGGTGTCTGCAGTTTGTTCATTGTGTTGTGGAAAGTAATTTCTAACATCATTAAGCTAATCACAAATGGCTGAATTATTTATTTGACATATTTATATCCTGCCTTATGAGTGAACTCAGATCTTAAATTAGAATAGCTATGAAAAAGAGTGCCAGAGTTGGAGAAAAAGCCTCCCGTCCCTTGTGGGCATTTTATTTATTAAAAATGTGCCTCCTTTTCAAGTCTCAAGGAATATTGTATTCTAAAAACACACACCCAGCTAAGCAAGTATTTATTTTATTTATTTTTTAAATATCTATACCGCTTTATACCCCTGAAAAAACTTCAGGCAGGGCGGCCTGAAGACTTGGAGATCCGGCGGGTGCTCGGACGGCCTCCCCAATCCTCTGGCAACCCTAGTAAGGGGCACTGAGAGTGGAAAGGGTTGTAGACCGGAGCACTGTGGATTCAGCGGCTTCCCCAGCACAGCAAAGCAGCGTGAGCCGGCTGCTTTGAGCGCTAGATTCCTCCAACAACTTAAATCCTAACATCGGAACCGTGAGTAAAAAAAAGAATTGGAACTAATTTGGAATTTGGGACAATTAGAATCGCGGGAGAGATCTAAAAAGGAGGTCCGTCTCTGCCCGCTGCGTTAGAGGAAAGCAAATGACATTTGATTGCAAACAGGAAAGGCTTTAAAACTTTAAAAACTTCCAGCATTTTGACAGCTAACCCCCCCCGGACTCGTGCAGGGCGAAGGGGGGGGGAAATTGACAGTATATACCCTGCAATTTGACTACTTTAAGAACTAAAAAAGCACCGCTCACCCTCTGGAATGTGGGAATCCGGGTCAGAGCGGTAGAAGGCATTGTGAGGTCACAAAGACTTTGAATACTTGTTACTTTCGTTTCCGATCTAGACGCTTCGATCTGCTAAAACTGCTACTGAGCCCCAGATTGATACTTAAAGGGGAAAGTAACACATTTTTGAAGCAACATACTAACTTCTTCAAACTTCTGGCTATAGTTACAACTCTAAAGACTTTTTCCTAGTAAGGGGGGGAAAATGGATGCTCCAGCCTTCTGCTTCAGAGAGAGCTGGGAATAGCAATAAACATATACAAGTTTCCTGCTGTTTGTGAGCCTGTCTGGGAAAGTACAGAAGGCACTATCTTATCTTGACTTGACCTTGAAGTGGAGAAGAGCCACAGATGTCTAGAGTAAAAGGATTAAGGAGAGACTCTCAACAAGAGGAATCACATACAAGTTTGGTTCTTCAAGCACTAGAAGAAATAAGGAAAGATGTAAGGGAACAAATAGATGGACTGAATAATAAAATTGATGAAAAAACTGAAGGACTAAATAAAAAAATTGATGAAAAAACTGAAGGACTAAATAAAAAAATTGATGAAAATAATGCTGCAATTAAACAACTCGGGACTCTGAAGCAAGAAATTGAGGACACCAAGAAACAAGTGGCAAAGGTCGAGACAAGGGTTCAAAATCTGGAAGAAACCCAAATTAAAGACCAAAGAGACACACAAGCAGCCATCGCTTTTCTGCAGATGAAACAGAGAGAATCCAACCTACGTCTGAGAGGCCTACCAGAATTGGAGAAAGGAGATCTAAAAGAATTTTTGATCCAGGAATTTGCTGACAGCTGGGACCTTGACAAGGAAAAATTGAACAGAATAACAGTGAAAGCCTACAGATTCAGAACAAAAGGTAAAAGAGATTCCAAAATTACCAACGATTGTTTGGTGGAATTCCAGAATAAGGAACAGAGAGACGAAATCTTGGGCCTACACTATGAAAATAATCTGCAAGTCCAGCAACAACAAGTAATTCTTTTTAAAGACATTCCAAAAATATTTCCTGGATCTGAGAAACAACTACACAGACCTAACTAAAGCATTGAAGAAGAAGGGAATCCACTTTAGGTGGGAATTTCCACAAGGCCTCTCATTCAAATATAAGGAAAGGAAAGTAAGAATTAAATCTCTGGACGATAAAAGGAAGTTTGTGGACAAAAACTTTGCAGATTTTGCAGCTGTTTTAGGTTTGGATCCAGAAGCAGGACCAGAACCAGGAGACGCTCCCCAGGGAGCAGACGGAGGAACATCAGACTAGACAACATGGCTTTAAAATTTCTTACTTGGAATGTATGAGGCCTGAACATCAAGGCACAAAGGAATCAAGTGTTCCACACTTTAATAAAATGAAATCCACACTTGACTCTGAGTATATTTCACTGGCGACGAAGGTGGGATTCCACTGAGCTGACCGCCACACACAGCACCACAGCACCACCACCTGCCACACCGCTGCCTCGCACCGTGTATCCAGGCTTCAGCTCCGGGACCCAAGGAACTCAGAATGGCAACTGACAGTAGTTTCTCACCATTCAACCCAGCATCAGGAGACTGGGAAGGGTACGCCTCCCGTTTCACCTTCCTCCTAGAAGCTAAAGGGGTCACCAATGATGCCAAGAAGAGGGCGATATTCTTCAGCGTCTGTGGAGAGGAGATGTTTGAAATTGCCCGGGCTCTCCTTGCGCCAGAAGACATCGCTACTGTTCCCTACCAAACAATAATGGAACAGCTGAAGGGGCACTTCTCGCTGCAGCCGTCGGTGGTGACTCGTCGAAATGCCTTCTACGCAAAGCGGCAAGCCCCCGGGGAAACCATAACTGGGTTTGTGACCTCCCTTCGCCAAGCCGCTCGGTTCTGCAACTTCTCAGAGTTGGAGAACATGCTTCGTGACCGCCTCATCGGTGGCCTGAGGGACGAGAAGCTGCAACGACGCCTCTACGCCAAGAAGGACCTAACGTTCCAGGTCGCTCTGGAGGAGGCCCTGGCAACAGAAGCCGCCGAGAGGTTGACGCAAGAGGCACGGCCGAGCCTGCCATCCCAACCAAGGGTCCACCACAAGGACCTCACCAATGACTCAGGATCTGACAGGGAGGAGGTGCACAGAGTACAGTGGCGTACTCAAGCAGTGCACACACCACAGCTGCTTCGACCAGAAGGAGGGAACTGCGCAAGCTGTGGGGAGAGTCACGAGAGGAGGACCTGCCGTTTCCGCAATGCAGAGTGCAGGCAGTGCAGAAAATCAGGTCACATCGCCCGGGTGTGTCGGGGTCGGCCCACCCGATGCCAGGCATCAGATGACCGACCCAAGAGCCTCAGGTCCCAGGGCCCAACGCACCAAGGCAACTTGACGGAGATCACAGACTGCCAGGTATACCAGTTGCCCCACCCCAACATAGAGAAAATTTATGTAGAGGTACAGATAGAGGGGGCCCCGTGCCGCATGGAGCTTGACACGGGTTCAACACTATCCATAATCTCGGCACGAACCTTAAGGAAACTGTGCCCTAGTGGGGGTCCCACACTCAGGCCGGCCCCATTCACCCTCCAGGACTTCCAGAAACGTAAGGTCCCCACAATGGGGTGGGGACCTTCAGGGTGCAATATCGAGGGCAGATGCGGCAACTAGACTTGCTTGTGGTCAATGGCCCCTACGTTAGCTTACTGGGATTGACACGGTTTGGACCACTGGGGCTAGCCGTCACTGGGATGAACCGCACTAGCTTACAAGTGGACGTGGACACCATATGCAAGGAGTTTCCAGGGGTTTTTGATGGGAAATTGGGACAGTATACGGGCCCCCCCATTGCCCTACAGCTTGACCCCGCAGTACGACCTGTCAGGCTCAAGGCCCGCCGGGTCCCGTTCGCCCTGAAACCCCGTATAGACGAGGAATTGGACCGGCTCGTGGAGCAAGGAGTGCTGGAGCCTGTGCCTAATGCCCCCTGGGAAACCCCGATAGTCACACCCGTCAAGCCTAATGGTTCAGTCCGCATCTGCGCAGACTACAAATGTACCATAAACAAGGCCCTGATGGCCCACGCATACCCAGTGCCAGTGGTCAGCCATGTCCTTGCCACCCTGGCTGGGTCAAATTTTTTTGGCAAGCTGGACTTGGCCCAAGCTTATCAACAGCTGCCGGTGGATGAGGCCAGAGCAGAGGCACAGACGATCGTGGTGACAGCGTGGCACCAGGCATATTCCAGAATCTAATGGACTCCCTCCTTAAAGGGATTCCTGGCGTCACCCCCTTCTTCGATGATGTGTTAATTGCCAGGCCCACGCCAGAGGAGTTTGAGGACCGCCTCCGCACCGTTCTGCACCATTTCCAGATGGCAGGTCTCAAGGTGAAGCAGGAAAAGTGTCTACTAGGAGTGCCTCAGGTGGACTTCCTGGGATTTATGGTGGACACAGAAAGGGTCCACCCAACTGGGGACAAAGTACGGGCCATTTGTGACGCCCCAGCACCCAAGGGCAAGACTGAACTTCAGACCTTCTTGGGACTATTGAACTTTTATCATGCCTTCCTCCCCCATAAGGTGGCGGTAGCGGAGCCCCTACACAGACTCCTGGACAAGCGGGCCCCTTGGGTGTGGGGCCAGCACCAGGAGGCCGCATTCCAGGCAGTCAAGGACTTGCTCGTCTCAAACTCAGTCTTGGCACACTTCAACGAGAGGCTGCCAGTGGTGCTAGCATGCGACGCCTCACCCTACGGCATCGGCGCTGTCCTGGGACACCAACTCCCGGATGGAAGAGAGGTGCCGGTGGCATACTTTTCCCAGACGCTCGCCGCACCCAAGTGGAACTACTCGCAAATTGACAAGGAGGGTCTGGCAATCGTGAAAGAATTCCATGATTTCTTGTATGGGCGGCCCTTTACCGTGGTGACTGACCACAAGCCGTTGCTTGGCCTGTTTGCCCCCGAGAAGCAGACCCCCCCCAAGTGCTGTCTCCTCGCGTCCTCAGGTGGTCAATTTTCCTTGCCGGCTACCAGTATGCACTGATTCACCGCCCTGGGAAGGCGATGGGCCACACGGACGCCCTCAGCAGGCTACCACTACCAGAAACAGGCCCCGACCCAGCACCCGCGCAAGAGGTTATAAGCCTGGAGCTGCTTCCCGACCGCCCCATTCAGGCACAAGAAGTTGCGCACCATTCCAAGAAAGATAGGGTCATCTCCCGGGTCCTGGACTGGGTGTGGAGGGGATGGCCCAGCAACAGCCCCGGGCCAGAATTCACTGGCTACACAACCCGTAAACATGAACTGTCGGCCCATAAGGGGTGCCTGTTATGGGGAAGCAGGGTTGTCGTTCCCCAGCCCCTCCGCAAAAGAGTCATTACAGCCCTACACGAGACACACCCAGGGGTAGTGAGAATGAAGGCCCTCGCCAGGAGTTATGTGTGGTGGCCGGGGATTGACGGAGTAACAATGTGACTTTCAATAGGTAAGGAGTACCGGTACTTTTACAAAGTATTGCATTTTTTCAATGTTTATGACAATTTCTATTTCCCCCCAAACAAAGGACAAAATATACCCCCACACACACACACCATGGCTTCAAAATTTCGGGAGACAGTACACCTTTAGGCAAGGCAGAGGCAATTGGGAAGGTTCAGTCAGCTGCAGGGGTGCCAACTTCAATAAAATATTGGGAGGGGGGAGGTAAGCCCAACCCTGCATAATCAACCACATGACGCAGTGCACACACACCATTTGAATGGGAATGGCCATCAACTTTGTGGGGACCCAGCCCCCTCAAATATTTTATTGTGGGTGCCAAAGCCCGCATGGCCCCTAGGAGTTGACTCCTATGGTCAGTTGAGCTTCGTATGGACATGAGGATTTCCTCCTGCAAATTCTTCACAGTGAGAGAGGTTTGGGCCAAGGCCTTTGTTGACAAGGACATTTTTGCTGCCTTTTGTCTCTTGCTAAATCCAAAACATGGACACTGCCCCCCCCCCCAACAATAAAAGAATCAGTCTTCTGTGTTTGCAGGAAAGTGGGCTGGCCTATCCTCTCCTTTGTGTCAACTTTTTAATATGGAATATGCTCTCAAACCATTCCCGCATTCCCCAGAACAAGCGCTTTGCTGCTTTGGAGAGGAGCCTCGATCCAGAAATACAGTTGTTAAAGATTTAGCCTTGACAGTAATCAACACTTCTAGCTACAGAGAAGAGATGTAGTTGCCATAGCAACCTTATGCCACTCTGCAATCTCACAGACAATGCTGGGCACATTGAGACCCAGCAGGGTTGACCTGGAAGGAAATTTACATGCGGAAACCTCTTGAGACAACACACACACACACACACACACACACACACACGGAAACGAATCTGGCTCAGCAAAGGGCAGAATTAGCAAACAGATAGGGAAATTCCCCTCTGGATGCACAGCAAACAAGAGGCATTTCTTGGGCACCATAGTGGCAAGAAGCACCCAGCGATGAAAAACGAACCCAGTCTTGCCCAGGGCTGGGTAAAAAGCACAGTTTGACTGGGCCCAAAGCCAGAAGGGTCCCCTGGACTCACTCTTGTTGTAAGGGGTGGTGGTGGAGAGGCTATAAGCCAAAATGTGACCCCAATCCCTCCCCCCTGCAATTTCTCTGAATGAGCCTGTCTGGTCTACCTGCTCCAACTCCGGACCTTCTGGGAAAGCCAGAGCTGTGGGTCCCTCACAGCTACCCACCCAATGCTGAATATGCACATTTCCCTAATACACACATTTTTTGTAAGCCATTTCCTTGAGCACACACACTTCCACATGTAATTCCCCCATAAACAAAATAAAAGGTTACCTTCATGAATACATGCATTTTCAGGCATACTTTCCCCCAATCCACACATTTTTGCACAATTTTTGGTTAGAGAATTGCACTGTCAAACTGAGAGAAGTGCAAATTTCTAAGGAGGGCTATATTTTTAGTGTTGTTTTAAAAAAATGCTAATTAAAATATGAGCTGAACAAATCCCCTGCACTCCCATCTCTAGTGATGCATGCTCTCTCTCCACCCCCACCCTAATGACTGTGCAAGATGCATTTCTGGAGCAGCCTGGGCCAAATCAGGACATACCCATAGAATCATAGAATCACAGAATCATAGAGTTGGAAGAGACCACAAGGGCCATCCAGTCCAACCCCCTGCCAAGCAGGAAACACCATCAAAGCATTCCTGACAGGTGGCTGTCAAGCCTCTGCTTAAAGACCTCCAAAGAAGGAGACTCCATGTGTCATATCATGAAATCAGCTTGTCGTTCCTTTCCTGTTCTTTGTTTGTTCAGACACTATGCTAAGTACCTTCTCCATCCTTCAGGGAGGAAAGGCATAACTTGACTTGCCTTTCTTTAAACTAACCCAAAGGACACGTCTTGAGCCCAGCATCAAACACTCAGCAGACTCAGTGATGCTATTATAAAGAGCCGTTGAAGAGGATTAGCTGAAAGCCAGCACCAAAAAATGGTCTCCTCAGTGTGAAAATGGGTATAAGGCCTCCTACGGACTTCTCTCATCTCAGGTATGATCATTGCAACAGCCTAGAATGAGAAATACTTTTGGAACGCCCATAAGAAGAATGCCTGCTTTCTGTGCCAGCAGTTGTGATCATAGGCACTGACTTTCTGCAAGAGGTGTCCAGGCCACTTCCATCTTGCTGCAGACAAGAGGTTCAGCCATGCAAGGACTCCAGGCTCTGGGCAAGGCATGTGTGTGCAATGCATCTTCTGCCCATCAAAGCATGCATTGCAGACTCCTTTACACCTCTGTTGCCTTAGTAACTAGTTCAGGCCTCATCAGATCCAAGGCAGAGCAGGAGGATGAGTGGGTCTATTCCTCCCCACCCCCAGACACTCAGCTTGTCAATGAACGTATTCTCAGAGCTAGCTGGAGACTTCACTAAGCAAAGAGAAAGATACTCTTCTTTGCTGCTCACAAGTAATCTCAAAAACCTCTCAAAGGCAGGCTGTTTGCTTCAGACCAAAACAAACAAACTATGAGGGGTATGCGCACACCCACACCCTTGAGCACAGCAGCCATCTGTACCCCTTGTGACAAAGAGCCTGCTTCCCTTGAACACCTCTGGGACCCAACGAAGAGAGTGGTGAACCCAGACAGAAGCCACCATGCGGCATCCATTCCTTAAGATGAGACAGAACACAAGAAGAACACTGGCGGATCAGGTCAATGGCTCATCTAGCTCAGTATCCCATTCTCACAGGGGCTGACCCACAAGCAGGACCCGAGCACAAGAGCAGCACTCTCCCCTCCTGTGAATTCCACCAACTGATAATCAGAAGCATCGCCGCCTCTGATCATCGCCCCTCCAGTGCTCAGCTAAGGGCAAGGTAAGGCGAAGCCACAAGGCCTGCCAGAAGATGGATAGGTTTGCTCAGCTGGTTGTTTGGCTGTAGTTGGGCTCCAATTTCAACCAGCCCCAACCAGCATAGCCAATAGTCAGGAATGATGTAAGTTGGAGACCCAGAAACCTCTGGAGTTGCCTACCTGCCATTTTAGTGGGCTGAGTCTGAGCTACCATGGACAGCTCTCTTGGACAGCTCCTTTCCTGGTCCAGGTTCCTGGCTGGCTTTAAGCTCCCCACTTCTCTTGCAAGCACAAGATTCCAGGCCAGGCTAGGCAGGAGTCCCCCCCTCCCCCCCACACCCTGAAAACTTCAGTTTGCCCCAATCTGTGCCTCAGTAGCTGCCTTGCCAGGGTCTGTGCTTGGAAATAATCCAAGTAGTTGCTGGGCAGACGGAGTAGGAAGCCCCCAAAGGGGAGAAGGCAGGGGTGTGCTGCTCCAAGAAGCAGGAATGGTGAAGCTGTGCGTTCAGCAGAGGCCTTTTGAAAAGCTTCCATGGGAGAGAAGAAATGAATTATGCCCGCAGAGCCCGTCCAATCCTTCTGCCTGAAATCGGTGGGTGGCTGGGGTGAAACTGTGATGCACTAATGAAATGGAGCTCACTGCATTTCTCTCCACCCTGCAGAGCTCCCTCATAACAAGGTAGCACAGGAGGGCTGCCAGGCAGCTGCCAGCTAGTTGCTTCATCTGATAGGGAGGCAGAAAAGGAGGGAGGGAGGGAGGCACTGTGGTGAAAGGGGGGCATGCTAGAACTTGGCAGCTCTTCTTTGCAGAAACAGCTTCTCTTCCTGGTGAATTAGTTTGTGGACCACCTGTGGTTTGAAGCTCTCCCCTTATAACAGGTTTCCCTAACGCTTGTCCAGGAAGGACTGTAGCTCAGTGGCAGAGTATCTGCCTTGCATGTAGACGGTCCTAGGTTCAATCCTTGGCATCTCCAGGTAGGGGTGGGAGAGGCTGCGTCTGAAACCCTGGAGAGCTCCTGCCAGTCAGTGTAGACCAGAGGTTTTCAACCTTTTTGAGTCCAGCACTCCCTTGACCAGCTACATTCTTTCTGCAGCTACCCTGTGGGATAAAAAGGTAAAGGGACCCCTGACCATTAGGTCCAGTCGTGTCCGACTCTGGGGTTGCGGCACTCATCTCGCTTTATTGGCCGAGAGCTTCCGGGTCATGTGGCCAGCATGACAAAGCTGCTTCTGGCGAACCAGAGCAGCGCACGGAAATGCCGTTTACCTTCCCACCAGAGCGGTTCCTATTTATCTACTTGCACTTTGACGTGCTTTCGAACTGCTAGGTGGGCAGGAGCTGGGACTGAACAACAGGAGCTTACCCCATCGCGGGGATTCGAACTGCCAACCTTCTGAACAGCAAGGCCTAGGCTCTGTGGTTTAACCCACAGCGCCACCTGGGTCCCTCCCTGTGGGATACTTGCTTTCAAAGGTTTAAAGGAGCAGCGGGGGGGGGAGGTATCAGTGTGCTTGCAAATCCCTTTGGAAGCTGCCTCCTGTTTAAACCTCTGAAATTGGAGATTTAAGGAGCAATGTGGAGAGGGAGACATGGTTTCCACTGAATGGAAATGGCTTCTCCCTCCCTGATCTAGGCACAAAGCTGTCTTCAAAGGGCTTTCAATCAGCCCAGCTCTGTGCTTTGAAGCACAGTATCATCCAAGGCCACCCTGATGTCAAGTTTGGTCCACCAAGGGGAGGGGAGATGACTACCTGGCCCATTGGCCAGGAAAGGTTCCCCACTTTTGGTCACAGGATGCTGTGAGAGGTGTTGATGGAGACCCTGGGGTAGCTGGCTGAACTGCCATTGCGACATAGAAGGTTGGGTGGGCAGGCAGGTAAAAGGTAACTTAAGAAGAGCCTGCGGGATCAGACCAGTGGCCCATCTAGTCCAGCATCCTGTTCTCAGAGGCCACCCAAATGCCCACAGGAAACGGACATGCAGGAATCTAGCACAAGCACACTCCCTTCTCCTGGGGTTTCCACCCATTGGGACTGAGAAGCATTTCTGCCTCCAACTATGGAGGCAGAGCTTGGCCAACATGGCCAGTAGCCTGACCCTCCACAAAACAGCCCAATCCTCTTTTAAAGCCATCCAAGCTAGTGGTCACCCCGGTTCCTCTGGGAGGGAGCTCTATCCTTCTGGTTACTGATGGCTACACTGCTCTTGTCCTCAGAAAGGAGGAGGTAGAGAATGGAGAAATCCGCCCCCTGAAGGAAGCCTAGGCCAGTGGGTAGTGAAGAAAGGAAGGGGAGAAATGAGAGTGGAAACGGGCAGAGATAAGAAGAAGGGCACAGAGCCAGGGACTTCAGAGGCAAGGGGAGTTTATGCTGATTTCAAAAAAATGCATCCTTGAAGCCTCCAGCTGAAACCTCTGGCAGCTTAAGGTGAAGAGTGTGTTCAGAATTCTTGCTTTCCATTGGAGCTGTGTTATATTGAAGGGGGAAATGTTTCTCTGCTCAACCGAGTGACACTTCCCTCCCTTTTTTCTGCACATTGTCATTACATCCTGTCCCCACCCCATGCAGAATCATGGCTCATCTCCTTTTGTCTCTGGACATGCACTGTGCTTCAATTTAAGTACAGATATTATTGCATAAATTATTTCGACTAGCATAAGCATAATCACCCTAATTGCTGTGTAATCTTCGTTAATTACTGTTGTATGTCATTTGCTTTGGTGCAGATTGCTCACTACAAAAAATCTGTTTGGCTTAAGGATGTTTTTGCATTCTCCCATTAGATCTAGATTGCACTTAAAAGGGAGGAATTGGGGTGTGTGCGCAAAAGCCTTGTTTTGTATGGAGAAAAAGTTGTTAAGCATGAGTGCACCATCAGGATCATTAAAGGAGACGGATTAGCCTTAAAGGTAAAGGTAAACGGACCCCTGACCATTAGGTCCAGTCGTGGACGACTCTGGGGTTGCAGCGCTCATCTCACTTTACTGGCCGAGGGAGCCGGCGTTTGTCCGCATACAGCTTCCGGGTCATGTGGCCAGCATGACTAAGCCGCTTCTGGCGAACCAGAGCAGCGCACGGAAACGCCGTTTACCTTCCCGCCGGAGCGGTACCTATTTATCTACTTGCACTTTGATGTGCTTTCGAACTGCTAGGTGGGCAGGAGCAGGGACCGAGCAATGGGAGCTCACCCCGTCCCGGGGATTTGAACCGCCGACCTTCTGAGGCAAGCCCTAGGCTCTGTGGTTTAGACCACAGCACCACCTGCGTCCAGATTAGCCTTACTAGATCCTAAATAAGCACATCTACTTTGTAAATTCACAGTGTCCACTGGTTGGTCATGAGTGTCAGGGGCTGGCCGGTTTCCGAGGCAGTGCCAGAGGCAACAGCGGACCTAGACAGGGGTCAGCTGATGCCTGAAGAGTTATTGAAGGTCTGGGATCGGGAACAGGCACAGCCCCTGCTGAAGCCAGAGGTGATAATGAAGCAATGGGAGGAGGTCCCTACCAGGGCTCAAGCACAGCCAATGGGGAGGGAGCAGAACATGGAGACCGGGGAGGAGTTGGGGCTGAGAGATGTTGCCAGTACATCAGACACCACCAGCGTGGGTGATGAAAGTGAAAGGGAAGGGGTGCGCGCAGACCCACCCAAGGCGAGGGCAAGGAAACGGAAGAAGGAGAGGCGGCGTCTTGGATTCCCTGCTGGGGGCGGAGCTCCTCTGCTGGGGGCGGAGCCGAAAATCGGTACTTGAAGGATCTGACTCAGAGGGGTCGGATGCATAGCTGTAACATCTGGACACTTTAAGGCTGTAAATAAAGCAATTAGTTTAGCAGACGGTGTTTGTGGATGCTTACTTCCGAGGAGACACACATCCGTCTCACAATGAGTACTGTAGTTCTCAAGAGGGATGGGTAGGTCTTAGGTAATGCAACATGGATGTTTGCTTATCCTTGCCTTAGACAAGCCCTGCTTAAGGAGAGCTGGAAAATGGAACCAAGTTAAGGGAGGAGCTGGCACTCAGTGTCAGAGCACAGCTGTGCATCTGGAATGTCCCAGGTTCAATCCCCAACAGCATCTTTAATTTATCCGGAACACATTTATAGACCTGAGGTCTGGAAGTGCTGTTGCCAATCAGAGTAGACCACACTGGTCCTATGTGGCACCTCCCTATCACGTCACTGAAATAACAACTTGATAACCAGGAGTGCAGTCATTCATATCACCAGCACCCACTTCCCAACAGTGGGCTCCTTTATTTCACAAAGTGCTTCTTAGGATTAACAACCCTGTAAGGCATGTTGGTAGCATGTGGATGGCGTGAGAAGACAATGGACTTGGACTGGCTCAGCTAGACTCAGAATGGTCAGGCTCCAGAGGAGGAGCTGGTCCCTTAAATGGCAGCCATCTCACACCTGGAGTCCATTTGGGGAAGCCCAGGTCCTACCACCCTTGACTATTGGCCATGCTGATTGGGTCTGATGGGAGCTGTAGTCCAAAAAGATCTGGAGGACACCAGGTTAAAAACTTAAGAACATAAGAAGGGCCTGCTGGATGAGGCCAATGGTCCATGTCATTCAGCATCTTGTTCTCACAGTGGCTAGCCAGATGCCCGTGGGAAGCCCACAAGTGGGAGCTGAGCACAAGAGCAGTCCTCTCCCCTCCAGCATTACTGCCTCTGACTGTGGAGACAGAGCAGGGATTGATCAAGACCTTTAGAGGCCCTAAGCAGGTAAAATATTTTGGTGCCACCATATACAGTATATCTAATTCAAAATATACTTTTGATAATTCAAAATATATCCGAATTCAGTTCGGATGACTATCATATCTACTACTGTGGGCAGGAATCCCGTAAAAGAAATGGAGTGGCCCTCATAGTCAACAAAAGAGTGGCGAAAGCTGTACTGGGATGCAATCTCAAAAATGATAGAATGATCTCGATAAGAATCCAAGGCAGACCTTTTAACATCACAGTAATCCAAGTTTATGCACCAACTACCAGTGCTGAAGAAACTGAAATTGACCAATTCTATGAAGACTTACAACACCTTATAGAAATGACACCAAGGAAGGATGTTCTTCTCATTATAGGGGATTGGAATGCTAAAGTAGGGAGTCAAGAGATAAAAGGAACAACTGGCAAGTTTGGCCTTGGAGTTCAAAATGAAGCAGGGCAAAGGCTAATAGAGTTCTGTCAAGAGAACAAGCTGGTCATCACAAACACTCTTTTCCAACAACACAAGAGACGACTCTACACATGGACATCACCAGATGGGCAACATCGAAATCAGATTGATTATATTCTCTGCAGCCAAAGATGGAGAAGCTCTATACACTCAGCAAAAACAAGACCTGGAGCTGACTGTGGCTCAGATCATCAGCTTCTTATAGCAAAATTCCAGCTTAAACTAAAGGAAGTAGGAAAAACCACTGGGCCAGTAAGATACAATCTAAATCAAATTCCTTATGAATACACAGTTGAAGTGAAGAACAGGTTTAAGGATTTAGATTTGGTGGATAGAATGCCTGAAGAACTGTGGATGGAGGCCCGTAACATTATACAGGAGGCAGCAACAAAAACCATCCCAATGAAAAAGAAATGCAAGAAAGCAAAGTGGCTGTCAAATGAGGCCTTACAAATAGCGGGGGAGAGAAGGCAAGCAAAATGCGAGGGAGATAGTGAAAGATACAGGAAATTGAATGCAGATTTCCAAAAAATAGCAAGGAGAGACAAGAGGGCCTTTTTAAACGAGCAATGCAAAGAAATAGAGGAAAACAACAGAATGGGAAGAACCAGAGATCTGTTCAAGAAAATTGGAGATATGAAAGGAACATTTCGTACAAAGATTACCACAATTAAAGACAAAAGTGGAAAGGACCTAACAGAAGCAGAAGACATCAAGAAGAGGTGGCAAGAATACACAGAGGAATTATACCAGAAAGATATGGAGGTCTCATACACCCCAGGTAGTGTGGTTGCTGACCTTGAGCCAGACATCCTGGAGAGTGAAGTCAAATGGGCCTTAGAAAGCCTTGCTAACAACAAGGCCAGTGGAAGTGATGATATTCCAGCTGAACTATTTAAAATTCTAAAAGATGATGCTGTTAAGGTGCTACACTCAATATGCCAGCAAGTTTGGAAAACTCAGCAGTGGCCAGAGGATTGGAGAAGATCAGTCTACATCCCAATCCCAAAGAAGGGCAGTGCCAAAGAATGCTCCAACTACCGCACAATTGCGCTCATTTCACACGCTAGCAAGGTTTTGCTAAAAATTCTACAAGGCAGGCTTAAGCAGTATGTGGACCGAGAACTCCCAGAAGTGCAAGCTGGATTTCGAAGGGGCAGAGGAACCAGAGACCAAATTGCAAACATGCGCTGGATTATGGAGAAAGCTAGAGAGTTCCAGAAAAACATTTACTTCTGCTTCATTGACTACGCAAAAGCTTTTGACTGTGTCGACCACAGCAAACTATGGCAAGTTCTTAAAGAAATGGGAGTGCCTGATCACCTCATCCGTCTCCTGAGAAATCTTTATGTGGGACAAGAAGCTACAGTTAGAACTGGATATGGAGTAACTGATTGGTTCAAAATTGGGAAAGGAGTATGACAAGGCTGTATATTGTCTCCCTGCTTATTTAACTTATATGCCGAATTCATCATGCGAAAGGCTGGACTGGATGAATCCCAAACCGGAATTAAGATTGCCGGAAGAAATATCAACAACCTCAGATATGCTGATGATACAACCTTGATGGCAGAAAGTGAGGAGGAATTAAAGAACCTTTTAATGAGGGTGAAAGAGGAGAGCGCAAAATATGGTCTGAAGCTCAACATCAAAAAAACTAAGATCATGGCCACTGGTCCCATCACCTCCTGGCAAATAGAAGGGGAAGAAATGGAGGCAGTGAGAGATTTCACTTTCTTGGGTTCCATGATCACTTCAGATGGTGACAGCAGTCACGAAATTAGAAGACGCCTGCTTCTTGGGAGAAAAGCAATGACAAACCTAGACAGCATCTTAAAAAGCAAAGACATCACCTTGCCAACAAAGGTCCGTATAGTTAAAGCTATGGTTTTCCCAGTAGTAATGTACGGAAGTGAGAGCTGGACCATAAAGAAGGCTGATTGCCGAAGAATTGATGCTTTTGAATTATGGTGCTGGAGGAGACTCTTGAGAGTCCCATGGACTGCAAGAAGATCAAACCTATCCATTCTTAAAGAAATCAGCCCTGAGTGCTCACTAGAAGGACAGATCCTGAGGTTAAGGCTCCAGTACTTTGGCCACCTCATGAGAAGAGAAGACTCCCTAGAAAAGACCCTGATGTTGGGAAAGATTGAGGGCACAAGGAGAAGGGGACGACAGAGGATGAGATGGTTGGACAGTGTTCTCGAAGCTACTAACATGAGTTTGGCCAAACTGCGAGAGGCAGTGAAGGATAGGTGTGCCTGGCGCGCTCTGGTCCATGGGGTCACGAAGAGTCGGACACGACTGAACGACTGAACAACAACAACAATTCAAAATATAAACATTTTTTTAAATGAAACAAAACCTACATTAAAATGGAAAATAATGTTTATTTTTGTATACTTCCACTTTATTTATGTTTGAATTTTTTCTCCTACTTTTCTAATTGCAAAATATTTGATCAGATCCTCAAAGCTAATCTTATGTAATGCATCTGCTTCTATACTTAGTAGAGATAAGGCACCCTGCCTTGTTGCATAGTTGTTCTGTTGGGGTCTTTAATATACTTCAACTGAGAAGATGAACACCCAGCTGAGCAATTTGTGACCATTAACATTAAAAATCTGGCAACAGAAAATTTCTATGGTGTCCCCTTCCCTTGATGCCCTAAGCACTTGCTTATTTTGCTTAATGCCTAATCTCCTCTATGAATTTTGCCGGTCCTCATTTAAAGCCATCAGAGTTAGTGGCCATCACTCCCTCTTATGGGACCGAGTTCCATAGTTTAATTATGTGCTGCATTAAGAAGGCCCTTCTTTTAGAAGGATTTCCTTTTCTTACACAAAATTGGACTCAGACCCCACACAAGAATACAAAAAAGAACTGAACAAGATTGTTAAGGAGCTACCCCCACACATCCAAGAACAGATCCTCACAAACACACCAGCAGAACCTTGGCCAGGAACTTTCTATCTTCTACCAAAATAAGAGCTGTTCGACAGTGGAATTTGCTGCCAAGGAGTGTGGTGGAGTCTCCTTCTTTGGAGGTCTTTAAGCAGAGGCTTGACAGCCACCTGTCAGGAATGCTTTGATGGTGTTTCCTGCTTGGCAGGGGGTTGGACTGGATGGCCCTTGTGGTCTCTTCCAACTCTATGATTCTATGATTCTAAAATACACAAACCAGGAAATCCAGGACGCCCCATCATCTCAGGTATTGGCACTATTACAGTGGGTGTCTCCGGTTATATGGACTCTGTTCTGAAACCTTATGCCATCAGTGCTCCCAGCTACGTACGTGACACCACAGATTTTCTGAGGAAAATAAAATCTTTAAATAATCTTCCTAACAATACTATACTAGCCACGATGGATGTGGAATCTCTGTATACCAACATCCCTCACAACGGTGGTTTACAAGCTATAAGGAATACCATTTCAACAGAACTTGCTGCAAGACAGACCCAAAAAAGAAAGTAGCAGAACACCACTATTAATCACATACAGCTCCCAAGTTAAAACAGTACAACGCATCATCAGAGATCTACAACCTCTCCTAGACAATGACAACTCCTCACCCACAATAATACAACAACCAGACTTAACACTGGCACCAGAGCCTGCAATAAACCCAGATGCCAACTTTGCTGCCACATACACCCGGACAACACCATTACTGGCCCCAACAACATCAAACATACCATCTCAGGACTATTTAATTGCTCATCGTCTAACATTGTGTATGCCATCAAATGCCAACAGTGCCCTTCCAGCTCTCTATTTTGGACAAACAGGCCAAACTCTATGCCAAAGGATAAATGGACATAAATCTGACATCAGGAATCACAAGACAGAGAAACCAGTAGGAGAACACTTCAATCTCCCAGGACATTGTCCATGTATTCTAGTGTTATGAGAGGAGAAAAAGATTTCTCTTTCCATTTTCTTCATGCCACTTTTTACATGCCTTTGCTCTGAACCGAAAAGTCCCAAATGCTCCAGCCTTTCCTCATAGGGGAGTCACTCCATTCCTTTGATCATTTTGGTCAGGCTTTTCTGAACCTTTTCCATCTCCACAATATCCTTTGTGGAGAGCTGTCCCCAATACTCCACCTGTGGTGGCACCACAGAGGGTACTTGGAGGGCATTGGCATGGGGAAGGGAACATGTAATCCAGCCAGGGTGGGGGCTAACGATGCGCAGAAGCCAGCACAGCCAGTAGATACTGTAGATGTGGAAAAACATCCAGAGAATGTGAGCATGAGGGAAACTCATGAGTTCATAAAGTGGGAGGCATAATGTCTTGTGCAAAGATCATAGAATCATAGAATCATAGAGTTGGAAGAGACCACAAGGGCCATCCAGTCCAACCCCCTGCCAAGCAGGAAACACCATCAAAGCATTCCTGACAGGTGGCTGTCAAGCCTCTGCTTAAAGACCTCCAAAGAAGGAGACTCCACCACACTCCTTGGCAGCAAATTCCACTGTCGAACAGCTCTTACTGTCAAGAAATTCTTCCTAATGTTTAGGTGGAATCTTCTTTCTTGTAGTTTGAATCCATTGCTCCTTGTCCGCTTTTCTGGAGCAGCAGAAAACAACCTTTCTCCCTCCTCTATATGACATCCTTTGATATATTTGAACATGGCTATCATATCACCCCTTAACCTTCTCTTCTCCAGGCTAAACATACCCAGCTCCCTAAGCCGTTCCTCATAAGGCATCGTTTCCAGGCCTTTGACCATTTTGGTTGCCCTCCTCTGGACACGTTCCAGCTTGTCAGTATCCTTCTTGAACTGTGGTGCCCAGAACTGGACACAGTATTCCAGGTGAGGTCTGACCAGAGCGGAATACAGTGGTACTATTACTTCCCTTGATCTAGATGCTATACTCCTATTGATGCAGCCCAGAATTGCATTGGCTTTTTTAGCTGCTGCATCACACTGTTGACTCATGTCAAGTTTGTGGTCTACCAAGACTCCTAGATCCTTTTCACTTGTACTGCTCTCAAGCCAGGTGTCACCCATCCTGTATTTGTGCCTTTCATTTTTTTTGCCCAAGTGTAGTACTTTACATTTCTCCCTGTTAAAATTCATCCTGTTTGCCTTGGCCCAGTTATCTAATCTGTTAAGGTCATTTTGAAGTGTGATCCTGTCCTCTGGGGTATTAGCCACCCCTCCCAATTTGGTGTCATCTGCAAACTTGATCAGGATGCCCTCAAGCCCATCATCCAAGTCATTGATAAAGATGTTGAATAAGACTGGGCTCAAGACCGAACCCTGTGGCACCCCACTAGTCACTTCTCTCCAGGATGAAGAGGAGCCATTGATGAGCACCCTTTGGGTTCGGTCAGTCAGCCAGTTACAAATCCACTGAATGGTAGCATTGTCTAGCCTGCATTTTACCAGCTTCTTTACAAGAATATCATGGGGCACCTTGTCAAAGGCCTTGCTGAAATCAAGATAGGCTACATCCACAGTGTTCCCTTCGTCTACCAAGCTTGTAATTCTGTCAAAAAATGAGATCAGATTGGTCTGACATGACTTATTTTTCAGAAACCCATGCTGACTTTTAGTGATCACAGCGTTCCTTTCTAGGTGCTCACAGACCGTTTGCTTAATGATCTGCTCTAGAATCAAAAAAGAATCAAAGATGACACGGTGCCGGAGGGTGGGCCATGCATGCTGCCCTGAGCTTCTTGGGTGTGAGAGGAAACTTAGACAAATTTGAGGTCCAAGGCCTCAAGGCTTGGGCATATGTACCCTGGTCCTCGGAGGGCCACCAGCCAGCCAGCCTTCCTTCATCTTGTTTCCCTTTCCTCTGGGAAGCTCACATGTTTGCCTCCCCATCAAAAATTACAGCCATGCAGCCCTCACTCCTCTCTGGCAGCAACAGACAGAGCATATGGTGCAAACGCTCAAATACATTGCATTATCTCTTTAAATTATCTCTGGAGAACACATCAAGGCACATTATCTCACTTGAAGTAGGGTGTTTTGATGTGGCATCTTTCATCTAACATTTGACTCATTCCAGTCTAGCAGCAGCCACCTTCCTCAGCTGGATGCTGTGACCTTAACTCCTGCACACATCACCACTTTGACTTTCCCACGGGTCGAGATCCAGCCTTTTGCAATACTCTGTACAAACTCCTATGGTTGTGTGTTCATTGGGACCAGGGCCAGCTGCACTGTGTGCTCTTTTAAGGTCTGCTGCAGTGCATTAAAACTAATGACACAACAGCAGCAAACGTGATGGTGACCTCTTCATGTCAGACTCTCCGTGCTTGAATTTCTTCTTTCATGTCCCTGGGAACAAGATGTTGTAGGAGCCAGACATAAAGGAAAGGGTTAATTTCCTTCATGAGCACAAATCACCCCATGATGTTCTGATGGAGATGCCTTTTAAAACCAGCCAAGCTGGTGTCCATCCCAACTTCTGTACCAAATTCCAGAGTTTAACTATGTGTGGTGTGAAGAAGACCTTTGGACTCAAGAATCTTCTAGTGTTTATCTTCATTTGAAAAGAAATATGGGAAGGTGCCTGATACCCCTGCTCCATCCAGACCCCTGCTCCATCCAGCTCAAGACTGTCTAACTGCAAAAGGCAGTGTCTATGCAGGGTCTGACGTAGGGATCTTTCCTCACCTTGTCTGGAGATACGAATGTAAGAACTTAAGAAGAGCCTGGTGGATCAGGCCAATGGCCCATCTAGTCCAGCATCCTGTTCTCACAGGGGCCAAACAGATGCCTGTGGGAAATGCACAAGCAGGACCTGAGCATGAGAGCAACCCTCTCCCTGGTATTCAGAAGCATGGCTGCATAGCAGGCATTGGTAGATGTCTCCTCCATGAATTTCTCGAATCCTCTTTTAAAGTCATCCAAGCAGGTGGCCACCACTGCCTCCTGCAGGAGGGAGTTCTACAGTTCTAACTAACTTGAGATGTTTTGCACGCAGAGTATGTGCTCTACCACTAAGCCAACGTCCTTCCCCAAAGATAACTTCTTCCCCAGGTGTGCTAGCTTCCTATGAGGAGCAAAAATCCACAGGTGCCAGCTGGTGGCTCCCCTCCCCTCCAATGAAGTTGACAAACTACGCTACAGGTTGGAAGGCAGCATAAGCCCTCACAAGGAGCACATGCAAGTTCTTTAGCTGACAATGATATTTTCCAAATCCTCTAATATTCTCTGTGTTATGCAAACTTTGCAAAACTACCCAGAACTCTGCAGAATTTCATGGCACAGCACGTACCAGGGAACTAATAAAGGGGAATTGTTGCTTGGATATATCCAGCAGAAATGCTTGAAATTGATTCCCTGCTCCTTCCACTGCCCCTCCCTGCCAGTGAATGCACGCACAAACACACACACACACACACACACACACACACACACAGCCAAAACTATCGTTTGCTGGAGAGAAACAAAAGCAAGCAATCAATAAGCACTACTCTGTTTGATGCTGTTTTAGGACAACTGCTCCGTCTCATAAACCCCACACCAGGCTTGGTGCCAGACTTCAGGGGACCCTCAGCACAGGGATGCTAAAGGCAAGCCCCTCCCCCCTGTTCCCCAACACATACACCCCAACACTCTGTGGCTGGTGCAGGATTTTTCTTTCTGCTGCTGCTGCAGATAAAAAGGTGAATAAAAGGGGGGACATGGTTGAGGGTATAAAATTATGCAGGGGATGGGCCAAGTGACTAGGGAGACATTTTTCTCCCTCACTCAGAACACGAAAACTCAGGACCATCCAACAAAGCTGATTCTGGACAGGCACAAACTTTCTTTTGTGTGTCCTGAATCAATGTATTTCTTCATGCAGCGCATGGCTAAACTGTAGGGTTTGGTAACTGAAGATGTCATGAGCGCCACCAGCATGGATGGCTTTCGAAGGGTACTGGGTAAACACATGGAGCCTATCAATGGCAACTCGTCATGATGGCTGTGTGCCACTTCCAGTACCATGGGCAGTGGTTACCAGCGAGGTGCATCTTGCTGCATTTGGGTCCTGCTTGTGGGCTTCCCACTGTTGGCCCCCTTGCAGGACTCTTATGTGCTCCCATGCCATGGCTGTAGCGGAAACATCATTTACTGCTGTGCCCCCCAGGTGGCCTTTTAGCCAGGGGCATGGCATGGGGGTGCCAATGGGGCCATGGCCCCGAGCACAGATTTTTGAGGGGCTGCGAATCAGGCACACACACACCCCATGCAGGCACCCCCAGCATAGCCTAGCGCTCCTCTCCTGGCATCAGAGGAACTAACGCACACAGAGAGGAGCATTGGGCCGGGCTGTGGTTGGGTCACCGGCGTGGGGGCAGCTGGTTCATGCCTGCCAAGTGCCACATTGGCTGGCCAGGCTCCCCCCTGCGCAGGTGGGCAGGTGGCACAGCACGGCCCTGCTTGGCTCCAGTGCTATGCGGGATCATTCCAGCGATGTCAGTGGCAAGGGCTGGGGTGCCATGGTGGCCTCCTTCACCCTCCACGCGTGCACACCCTCCGGAGTGCATAACACCACTGCTTAGATGCGTGACTAGATCTTTGTGGCAGCATTTTCCCAATGATCAATTCTTTAAATATAAAGGATGTTTTTCACAGAGAGTTAAAGATAGATAGCCGTGTTGGTCTGTCATAGTCAAAACAATAAAATAAAATAAAATAAAAAATTCCTTCCAGTAGCACCTTAGAGACCAACTAAGTTTGTTCTTGGTATGAGCTTTCGTGTGCATTTTATTTTGTTTTCATTCCCTGCCACCACCACCACTCATTTTCCAAAGGCATGTTTAGTCCTGAACATACCCACCTAGGAATCTGAGGGCAGGGAGAGATAATCTGGATGGGGGATGAGCTGGAGCACAAGAACAGCCAATGGTTAAAGGGCTAAGCACAGCCTTACTGCAACAACTCCTCTGTTAAAATCTCAATCTTCCCTCCACCTCGTATGTCAGGGACTGGCCCGAGCCAGGAGGGGTGGCGCAAGGGACAGAGGCATCCGGAGGTCACCCATGGACACCAGAGGAGGTATTGCGAGCATGGGAGCAGGAAGAGGCAGCACCTAGGCTGTCGCCAGAGACAGGGAAGGAGGTGTGGAGAAGTGGGAGTGAAGGGGTGTCGCCACCTGTGCTGATGGAGGAAGAGCGGGTGGCGTGGGAGCCTATGGGAGGAGAGGAGAACATGGAGACGGAGGGAGAGCAAGGGGTCGAGGATGTAGCCGGAGCCTCTGCAACAACTTCCAGGGAGGATGAAAGTGAAAGGGATGAGGGCAACGCAGGGGCCGGCAGAGTCAAGAAGCGGAAAAGGAGGAGTGAGAGGAGGCGTTGGAGTTTTAAGAGGCTTTTATGCTGGGGGGAAAAGCGGAAACCCTTACTTGGAGAATCTGGTTCGTCGGAGGAGGAGGATGAACTGTAAAGCTTGTCGGTGAAATAAACTTGTACATAAGTTAAACAGACTGTCGAGTCGCTTACTCTTGAGGAGGACACACATCCCCCTCACAGCATTCTCCAAGTCATCGCAACCTCCTCAAGGAGTAAAAGGCTGCCGGGATGACTGGACGCAAGGAAGAAGCGGATGGCACAGGGCTGTACGTCGACTGGGAAGAGCGAGCTAGGGACCTAACGATAAGGTACGAAGTAGCTCAAGCTCAACTCGAGGAGGCGAGGCGGCATGCCGATGCAGGGAGAAGGGCAATGGGAGGAAGGAGGATGCCTTCCCACGGCAGCAGATTCGATGGGCAGCCGGAAAATTATTTGGGTTTCAAAACGGACATGCTTTACATTCTGGGGCTGCACAAAGAGGAGTTCCGAGACGAAGCGGAGCAAGTCGGTTTCGTGATTGCGCATTTTGATGGCGCTGCGAGAGATTGGGTGCGTCCTTTGATTATAGCCGGGAACCCTGCGTTAAAGAGAATTAAGGATTTCTTTGAGGGCATGGATATTGTTTATTCTAGCCGGAGCGCGCAGGACGTGGAAGCAAGAGAGCTCTTGTCACTGAGGCAAGGCAGCATGACGGTCAGACAGTACCAATCCAAATTCTCTCTTCTGGCACACCGTCTAAATTGGGATTTGAAATCACCACCCATGCTGGCCATGTTTAAAATGGGGCTGTCAGAAGAGGTCCAGGATGCGTTAGCGAAATCAGGACCGTTGGAGGATCTCGACAGCCTCATGCAAGCCGCTTTAGCGATTGGAGTGCGTTTGGAGTGCCGAGACAAGGTGAGACGGGAGGGGAAGCCTGGGAGGTGGTTCAACATCCGGGCCCCTCCCCCGGGAGAGAAAACCTTCGGCGCGCAGCCCCAAACCCGGCAGGAAGTGCCCATGGAGTTGGGAGGAGCCCGCGCGCGCCCTTTTTCAAATCAAACCGTGGGCAAGGGCAGTGATGCGCAGGGCGGGAAAGTCCCCAAGAAATGTTACGTATGTTTAAGGAGTGGCCACCTAGCAAAGCACTGCGATCAAAGGAAAATGTGGCAGGGAATGGCAGGAATGGCTGTAAAGGAGGGGGTGGAAGAAACGGCGGTGGCGGGAAACGGAAATGCCTGGCGGCAAGACGAGGGGACCAGCAGCCAGGCGCAGTTACAGTAAAGAGTCCTCAAAGCAGCACACCCCCACAGCCCTCACCCGCTCAGCTTCAAAGCAGCACACCCCCACAGCCCTCACCCGCTCAGCCTTCCCAAGCCCACCCACCCAACGCTCCGAAGCCAGGGATTGTGTTAGAGATAGCGTTGCAGCTACCCAATGGCTGCACACTGCAAATCCCGGCGCTGGTCGATTCAGGAGCGAGTACGGATTTTTTTGATAGAGACTTTGCCCTGCAGCATCAGATCCATCTACTGGAGGTGGATTTTCCGCTCCAAGTTACCACCATAGATGGAAGAGAGCTAAAAGGGGGGGCGGTCACGCACAGTACACCCCCCATGAAGATGCAAATAGGCAGGCATTCAGAGGTGCTGGCGTTTCATGTCACCTCTTTGGCAGGTCCCCCCATCATCTTGGGAATGGGATGGCTCACTCAGCACGACCCTGTCATCAGCTGGAGCCAGCGCTCTCTAACGTTTGGATCGGCACATTGCATGGAGAACTGTTTGCAGCAGTTATACCCCCAAAGCCAGATGGCAGCAGCAGTACTGCAGGCGGGGGAAGTGACGCTTCCAGAGGAGTATGCAGAGTTCCAGCAAGTGTTCAGCAAGAGAGAGGCGGACAAACTGCCACCCCACCGCCCCTATGACTGTCAGATTAACCTGTTGCCAGGAGCGCAGTTGCCACCAGGCAAGCTCTACACGATGTCAGAGCAGGAGTTGGCAAACTTGAAGGACTTTATTGACAAGAACCTGGCCAGGGGTTTCATTCGAGAAAGCAAGGCAGTGGGGGGCAGCCCAGTGTTCTGGGTGGACAAAAGGAATACGACAGAGAAACGCTTGATTTGTGATTTCAGGGTCCTAAATTCCATCAGCCAACCAATCTCTTATCCCATGCCCAGAATTGACGACCTGCTGGCGGCAGTACGCAAGGGCAAGATGTTCACCAAGCTGGATTTAAGGGGAGCATACAATCTCATAAGAATCAGGGAGGGTGATGAATGGAAAACAACCATGTACACGCCTCTAGGAGCTTATGAATATTTGGTAATGCCTTTCGGGTTACAGGCAGGCAGCCAATGCTTCCAGGCGTTCATGCATCATGTCCTGGGTCCTCTGTTGTTCAAGCATGCAGTCGTGTATCTTGATGACATCTTAGTATACTCCCAAAACCCGGAAGAACACGTGACACACGTCAAGGAGGTGTTAAGACGACTCCAGGAAAATCATCTATGTGTCAAGCTGGAGAAATGTCAGTTTCACGCGACGGAAGTGGACTTTTTGGGCTATCGTCTTTCTGACAAGGGGATTGCCATGGACACTGATAAAGTAGAGGCAATCCTGCAATGGAAGAGCCCCAAAACCAAGAAAGATGTGCAGCGTTTCGTCGGTTTCGCAAATTTCTATCGCAAGTTCCTACCGGCATTTGCAGACATGACAGCGCCAATCACGGACTGTTTGAAAGGCAAGAAGAAATTCCGATGGACGGAGGAGGCGCAGAAGGCTTTTGAAGCCCTCAAAGGGGCCTTCGCTTCAGAGGCGCAATTGCTGCATGTCGACTCCACCAAGCCCATCAGGATAGAGACAGATGCCTCAAATAGAGCAATCGCAGCGGTTCTACTACAACAAGATCCGACGCAGGAATGGAGGCCATGTGCATTTTATTCCAGACAGCTGAACAAGTCGGAGGCCAACTACGCAATTTGGGACAAGGAGTTGTTAGCAGTGGTAGCGGCTTTCAAGCATTGGCGCCATTTTTTGGTGGGGGCGCAGCATCAAATCCAGGTGTACACGGACCACAAGAACCTGGAGTACTGGCGCACGGCCAGAATTCTCAACCAGAGACAAATGAGATGGGCAGAGTTCTTTGCTAACTTTAATTTTCATATCCAGTATGTTCCAGGTGACCAGAACGTCAGAGCGGACGCCCTATCCAGAAAGCCTGAGTACCTGGAGGAGCAAGGGCCTCCAGTGGCAAGAGCGATCTTCCAACCTGAACAATGGAGGTGTGGCGCAACTCTAGGGGGGCGGGAAGAACTGGTGCGCCTCACCCTAGCCGATGACTTTGCACGGCGCAAACTGAAGGAACTGAGGGAGGGGGATCCCAAGGCGAAAGGGTTTGAGGAAAAGGAGGGGCTGCTGTTGTTCAAAGGGGCACTGTATGTTCCTGGGGAGGAGATGCGTGCTAGAGTTCTCAGACAGCTCCATGACAACCCCACAGCAGGGCATTTTGGGCAGTTCAAAACCACGGTGTTGGTCACGAGAGAGTTTTGGTGGCCCAGAGTCAGGCAGGAAGTCAAGGAATACGTCAGGGGGTGTGAGGTGTGCCAAAGAGCCAAAGGGGAGCGAGAAAAACCGGCTGGGTTGCTAGAACCTCTCCCCATCCCCAGTAAACCGTGGGAGGTGGTTTCCTTAGATTTCATCACCGACCTACCCCCATCCAAAGGCAAAACTGCAGTGTTGGTGGTAGTTGACCTTTTGACCAAGATGGCACACTTCATTGCATGCCCTAAGGTAGTCTCAGCTGAGGAAACAGCCAAGCTGTTTGTACAGCATGTTTTCAAGCACCATGGCATGCCAGAAAGAGTAATTTCAGATCGTGGAGTTCAGTTCACCTCACGGTTCTGGCGTAAGCTCATGCAAATCTTGCAGGTGCAGGTGAACTTGTCCTCTGCTCGCCATCCTCAGTCCAACGGGCAATCGGAGCGGGTAAATTCGATTTTGCAGCAGTATTTGCGCTGCTACGCATCTCAGCAACACAGTGATTGGAGTGACAGGCTCTCGCTTGCGGAGTTTGCGTACAATAACGCTCAACAGGTGTCCGCAGGCATGTCTCCTTTCCAGGCAGTCTACGGCAATCACCCGAGAGCCTTTCCAACGGGGGGAGGTGAAGGGAAGGCGGGAGACGTGCCAGCAGCGGAGCAATTTGCTGAGGAGCTACAGGCTTTGCACCAATTGCTCAGAGACAATCTAGAAAGGGCAAAAAGTGCTTACAAAAGAGCAGCAGACCAGCACCGAAGGGAAGGGGAGAGCATCAAAGTGGGAGACAAAGTTTGGTTGTCCACCCAGGGATTGCCCATGCCAGGCAGGGGCAAAAAGCTGAGGCAATGTAAAATTGGGCCTTTCGAAGTGGTGGAGCAGATCAACCCAGTGGCGTTCAGGTTGCAATTGCCGGAGACCATGAGAATTCACCCGGTCTTCCACAGGTCGCTCCTATCCAAGTTCAGAGAACCGCACAGGTATCAACAAGGGGACCAGAGGGGGTCGCAGGAATTGCCGTTGGTAGACATGGAGCACTTCAATGAAGCCACGGCCATCCTGGATTCCAGGTGGAGAGGGGATGAATTGCAGTACTTAGTAGCATGGGAGGGGGAGCCAGAGTCGGAGAACACGTGGATTCCGGCGGAAGATGTCACCAAGGAGTATTTAGTGTTGGAATTCCATGCACTGTATCCCGACAAACCGAAGCCGTACAGATGGCAAATGAGAGAGGTGTTTCAACCCACAGATTCAGAGGAGGGGGACTTCTGGGGGTTCCCATCCTCGGGTGCAGACAGTGGTGGGGGTGGCAACGAGTTGCAGAGTAGCCCTCATTCACCAACGGAAGGAATGGAGGTGGAAGGGGATATCGCGGCAGCAGAAGAATGGGGGTCGCGATGTCTCCCTCCTCCCTGGGGCAGGAAGGATTGGGAGGAGGTGTTCCAGTCCTCGTCGTCATCATCCAGTGCAGACACCACCATCTTCTTGGGATTCCCCTCTTCACCAGGAACGGCAGGAGAGAGTGAAGGAGGGGAATGGGATCCAGCCGGGGATCTTGGCTACCCTGGGGTAACACCCACCGAGCCGCCTCAGGAGGGGAAGGGGGGCTTGGGAGGGGGGATGGATGTCAGGGACTGGCCCGAGCCAGGAGGGGTGGCGCAAGGGACAGAGGCATCCGGAGGTCACCCATGGACGCCAGAGGAGGTATTGCGAGCATGGGAGCAGGAAGAGGCAGCACCTAGGCTGTCGCCAGAGACAGGGAAGGAGGTGTGGAGAAGTGGGAGTGAAGGGGTGTCGCCACCTGTGCTGATGGAGGAAGAGCGGGTGGCGTGGGAGCCTATGGGAGGAGAGGAGAACATGGAGACGGAGGGAGAGCAAGGGGTCGAGGATGTAGCCGGAGCCTCTGCAACAACTTCCAGGGAGGATGAAAGTGAAAGGGATGAGGGCAACGCAGGGGCCGGCAGAGTCAAGAAGCGGAAAAGGAGGAGTGAGAGGAGGCGTTGGAGTTTTAAGAGGCTTTTATGCTGGGGGGAAAAGCGGAAACCCTTACTTGGAGAATCTGGTTCGTCGGAGGAGGATGATGAACTGTAAAGCTTGTCGGTGAAATAAACTTGTACATAAGTTAAACAGACTGTCGAGTCGCTTACTCTTGAGGAGGACACACATCCCCCTCACATCGTATTAGCAGTGCTGTCTAAAAAATGGCATTTGAGGGGCTGATGAGTCTGCCTCAATAGATGCTGCTGCTTTGGGGGACTGTGGGTCTTGCCAAGTGACTCTCCTGCTTTGGAGCCTTTGAAACAGAGAGAAGAAATCCCCAGAGGAGAATCACCTGCAAACATTCAAGATGTTTGTTCCCTGAAAGGACCTGCAGACCTTTATTAGAGCTGAATATCAGCAAGCGACCCACGTTGTGAGTAAATGCCATTGCTTGGAACTGGTCTCTGAAAAATTAAAGTTGAAGAGACCTCTAAATATTTGACATTTGCAGGAGAGACAGAGAGAGATTTTATATATGGTTTGCTTCTCTTCCAGAATGGCAGGGATTAGGAAGATGATCCGTGGAGTAAATAAGCAAATGAAGTCAGCTCAAGGCAGACTTTGTTCAAAGCTGTAGCTACTGGCTGCTGAGCAGCCTTCCAAGTCAGCCTGAGGTAGTGTGTGCTAAGAATGGAAGGATCCCTCAGCTGGATCAGGCCAAAGGCCCATTGAGTTCAACATCCTCCTTCACACAATGGGTCAGACAGAGGCAGGGCACAGCAGCAGCCCCCAGGATCTGGGATCCAGCAGCACGTTGGCCTGATTTTGGAGGCTCTACCCCTCCCCTCTCTGCTAGCCAGGGTGCAAGGGATGGTTGCCAGGTCCAACCCACAGAGAGAAGGTCCACCCTTTGTATCAGAGGGAGGGGCTGGATACTGCCCCCACTGCCCTGCTCAGCACACCAGGGGACTGACTCCTCAGCAACTAAAAAAAAAAAGCTCTCTCAAGTTAAAAAGATCATACATAAAGTGTTGCAACTTTTAATTACAGTACTATATAGGGCTAACACCAGGGGGGTGGAGGGGAGCTGGAGTTTGCTCACTGACAGCTCTAGATTACAATTCAGGGCTAGAATCTCCCTAATTAGTGTGTTTGGGGGAAGGGAAGGTGGTGTCTTAAAATGCAGCAAGCTCACATGGCCTCCATTTTCCAGATCACGCTCCAGTCGTAGGAGTCAGGTCAGGTTTGGATTGTCCCAAGTTGGGGCTGATCTGAATTGGATCCGGGGGTGGACATGCACAGCTCTAGTTTCTACAAACCTGTTGCATTGCACAGAAGACACCCCTTTTCATACACTTAAGATTGAGTCTCACCTCAGGCTCTGGGTGCCACGGTTGTCCACGGTTTGCCTGGAGAGGCTTCCTGCCAGACTGGTACCCAATGGAGAGGACCATGCCGATGCCAAACTGGACCACGATTTGACGCTTTCTTCAGGCTCCAAGTTCAAGCTCACGGTTGACCCCAGACTCAGCTGACTCTCACTGTAAGTGGGAGAACACAGAAGGGTTGTTGTGAGGCTAAATGGGTGAGGAGAGAGGCCTTTGCCCACCAGATGCCCTCTGGGTGTTTTTTGACTACAACTCCCATCAGCTGTAGCCACCATGGGTTGTGGGGCAGTGCATGCATGCCACCCTGAATTGCCTGGAGGAAGGGTGAGATGGCACAAATGAAAGTTCATAACAAATTTGAAAGAATCTAAGAATCAAGAAGCTGGACTTCTGGTCTGCTGCGGAGGCATGGCGGCGAGCTCTGTGTCGGCTCCGTAAGAAGATGACATGGTCCAGGCTGCCAGGGAACTGGGGGGAGTGTGCTAGGGCTAAGCGCCCCCTTGAAAAGCTCTCCATGGTCTAGTGAAGATTCTAGGGGTCCATCAGAGCCGGGGAACTTGCTGCATTCTGCGATCTCCCTGCCGCTTTGTAGCGAGCGGGGGGAGAAAGGGAAAGCGGCTTGAGTCGGCTCACAGCATTATCGCGCCCGACAGCCAAAAGCCACAAAGCCATCACCGAAGCAGTGGATTTTCCAGACAAAAAGGTAAAGCCAAATAAACTTTAAAAAGAGGGAAGATTGGATCGGATCAATTTACTGTATTTTACGCTCTATAACGCGCACTTTTTCCCTCCTAAAAAGGAAGGGGGAAAGTCTGTGCGCGTTATAGAGCGAAGGCACTCGCTGGCAGCGGGATCCCTCGGCTGCCACAGCAGTCGTAAGCTGAGGGATGCCTCTGCCAGCGAAGCCATGGCTCCCAGCCAGGTGGGAGAGGAACGCTCTCCGTTCGTTTCCCCCTCCACCCCTCTGCGCTCGCCCTGATGGAGAGAAAGGGGGCGAGCGCAGAGGGGTGGAGGTGAAACGAATGGACAGCTCTCTGTTCGTTTCCCCCTCCACCCCTCTGCGCTCGCCCTGACGGAGAGAAAGGGGGCGAGCACAGAGGGGTGGAGGCAAAACGAATGGACAGCCCCAAAGCAGCGCTTTGGGGCTCTCCGTTCGTTTCCCCTTCCACCCCTCTGCGCTCGCCGTCATGGAGAGAAAGGGGGCGAGCGCAGAGGGGTGGAGGCGAAACGAACGGACAGCCCCAAAGCAGCGCTTTGGGGCTCTCCGTTCGTTTCCCCTTCCACCCCTCTGCGCTCGCCGTCACGGAGAGAAAGGGGGCGAGCGCAGAGGGGTGGAGGCGAAATGAACGGACAGTCCCAAAGCAGCGCTTTGGGGCTCTCCGTTCATTTCCCCCTCCACCCCTCTGCGCTCGCCGTCACGGAGAGAAAGGGGGCGAGCGCAGAGGGGTGGAAGCGAAGCGAACGGACAGAGCCCTGGCTCTGCTGTTTCTGAGGGCAGTGAATCCTGTGCAGGCTGGGATCCCTCAGGTTCAGCGTCTGAGTCTGACTCCCAGGCCATCACATTCTTCCTCTCTCTCTCCCTTCCTTCTCTCTCTCTTCCCTCCCTCTCTTCCTCCTTCTTTCCCTCTTTCTTCCTCTCTCTCTTCCTTCCTTCTCTCTCTCTCTCTTCCTTCCCTCTCTTCCTCCTTCTTTCCCTCTTTCTTCCTCTCTCTCTCTCTTCCTTCCTTCTCTCTCTCTCTCTCTTCCCTCCCTCTCTTCCTCCTTCTTTCCCTCTTTCTTCCTCTCTCTCTCTCTTCCTTCCTTCTCTCTCTCTCTCTTCCCTCCCTCTCTTCCTCCTTCTTTCCCTCTTTCTTCCTCTCTCTCTCTCTCTCTCTTCCTTCCTTCCTTCTCTCTCTCTTCCCTCCCTCCCAACCTTTTAGAGGAGGAAAACCAGAATATTTTTTTTCTGGTTTTCCTCCTCTAAAAACGAGGTGCGCATTATAGTCCGGTGCGCATTATGGAGCGAAAAATACGGTAATTAATTTGGTAAAATGGAAGCCAAAAGGGAAGTCAGCTTCTGTTTTCTGTGGAGGGGATCTGCAGGACTCATTTTGTGAATGAGAGTGGAGTAAAGTTGCAGCCAGTGGAAACTTTGTAACATTTGGGAACTCTGAGAGACTTTCTCCCTTTCTTGTGGATACAAATTGGAACAATATTGCCTGATTGCCCTGTTAAGAGAGATTGATTACATTTTGACAGCTGTCAGAGATACAAGCTGCAGTGAGCTTTGGAAATATAGAGCAGGGGTCCCCAGACTCACCGCGTGGCGGGCCTGTTCCTCCGGTGACGATCGTGCGGCGGGCCAGAGGGCAGGGGAGCGCACGCCCATACAGGTGCACACTCGCTTTTTCCAGCACGGCACGGCACCGGAAATAGCTTGTGCGCGTGTGCACAGCCTCCGCTGACCCGGAAATGATGTTTTGCGCATGTGCAAACGCTTTTTCCGGTGCCGCGCCAACCCAGAGATGGGCAGCCACGCAGCGCAGCGCCAGTGAGAGCGAGCAGCGGCAGCAGCGGGCGGCGGGGGTTGCCAGGGGTCACCTGGGGCCGGATAAACGAGCCCCTCGGGCCGCATCCGGCCCCCGGGCCGTAGTCTGGGGAACCCTGATATAGAGGAAAATCCTCTAGAGCAAAATTGAACTGGTTAAAAAACCTGGGAACTGGAAGGCACCAATTGAGGCTGTGCAGAGGAACTCTCTATGAACTCTGGAGGAGAAATCTTCCAGTAGTTCAGGAGAGCCTGGATCAGCTGAGCTTTGTTGGAATTGATTTACTGAGGCCAGCAGTGACCAGGGAAATTGTAACAAAAATATTTGCCAGGAAGCAAGCTTGCTATATTTGGTACATGGATTTGCAGTACGTCACATAAGAAGTTTGGCTTTGGATTACAACATCCCACACAATGATGGTTTACAAGCTATAAGGAACACCATTTCAGATAAAACCAAAGCGGACTTTGCTACCAAACTCTGCCATTTTGTCCTTACCCACAACAACTTCAAATTTGGTGATGATCTGTTCCTCCAGATCAGCGGCACAGCAATGGGCACCCGCATGGCCCCACAGTATGCCAACATATTCATGGCAGATTTAGAACAACGTTTCCTAAACTCCTACCCACTCAAACCTCTCTTGTACCTGTGATACATTGACGATATTTTTATTATCCGAACATATGGTCAACAGACCCTGGACACCTTCCACCAGAAATTCAATGACTTTCATCCCACTATCAACCTAACAATGAAACAATCTATGCAAGAAATACATTTTTTGGACACTACTATAAAAATACAGGATGGGCGCATAGACACCACCTTATACCATAAACCAACTGACCGACAAACATATCTACATGCTTCTAGTTACCATCCCAAACATACCAAACAATTCATTGTATATAGCCAGGCCCTACGTTACAGCCACATCTGTTCCAACTCTACAGAGACTCTCACCTAAGAGATCCCTTATATATAGTGAGAGGGGTATTACTCAGAAGGGTGGTGGGAGCAGCCCTCTCCCACACCCCACAATTTCTGGTATTCGGAAGCAGGGCTGCCTCCAACCGCTGGTAGCCATGGACAGCCCTCTCCTCCTCCATGAATTTGTCTAATCCTCTTTTAAAATCATCTAGGTTGGTGGCTGTCACTTCTTCCTGTGGGAGTGAGTTCCACAGTTTAAATCTGTGCTGCAGGGATCGGTCACTCTTCCCACTGAGGACTAATATCCGTCTTTGACAGGGGAGCCCAAAGCCTTGAAGTGTCAGCAGGTGGAACGCAGGCAGTTGTGGGGTTGCCATCCCTTCTGCAGCAGACTCCCTTGAAAAGGAGACATGCACCTGCCCCCTGGCAGCCCTCTTGCTGGAGGAAATGTTCAGAAGGATCTTCCTTTAAGGAAAGGATGGGAGCAAAGAACCTTCACTTAAAAAAACCAAACCTGTGGGGGAGTCTAAGTGATCGTTTTTATTTAGGAAAATCTTATCATAAAGCGAAGGATTCCTGTGGTACCTTTATTTGCACACAAACACACACACACACACACCACCTTTCCTCCAAGGAGCTCAAGGTGGCATACCCTCATTTCATCCTCACAACCACCCCGTGAGGTAGGTTAGGCTGAGAGAAGCAGTGATGGGCCCAAGGTCACCCAGTGAGTTTCATGGCCGAGAGGGGATTTGAACCTGGGTCTTCCAGGTTATAACACTCTAACCACTAGACCACATTGGCTCTCCTAGACCACACCGTAAATCTTTCCACAGAACTTTACAATAGTAACATTTTTCGCTTTGCTAACCAACCCCAGGATTAGGGTTACAATAGACGGTCCTCGTCCGACACTCTTCGTGACCCCATGGACCAGAGCTTTGAGAACACTGTCCAACCATCTCATCCTCTGTCATCCCTTTTTCCTTGTGCCCTCAGTCTTTCCCAACATCAGGATCTTTTCCAGGGAGTCTTCTCTTTTCATGAGGTGGCTAAAGTATTGGAGCCTCAGCTTTCAGATCTGTCCTTCCAGTGAGCACTCCGGGCTGATTTCCTTCAGAATGGATAGGTTTGATCTTCTTGCAGTCCATGGGACTCTCAAGAGTCTCCTCCAGCACCAGAATTCAAAAGCATCAATCCTTTGGCAATCAGACTTCTTTATGAGGAACGGCTTAGGGAGCTGGGTATGTTTAGCCTGGAGAAGAGAAGGTTCAGGGGTGATATGATAGCCATGTTCAAATATATAAAAGGATGTCATATAGAGGAGGGAGAAAGGTTGTTTTCTGCTGCTCCAGAGAAGCGGACACGGAGCAATGGATTCAAACTACAAGAAAGAAGATTCCACCTAAACATTAGGAAGAACTTCCTGACAGTAAGAGCTGTTCGACAGTGAAATTTGCTGCCAAGGAGTGTGGTGGAGTCTCCTTCTTTGGAGGTCTTTAAGCAGAGGCTTGACAGCCATCTGTCAAGAATGCTTTGATGGTGTTCCTGCTTGGCAGGGGGTTGGACTGGATGGCCCTTGTGGTCTCTTCCAACTCTATGATTCTATGATTCTATGATTCTATAATTCTATGGTCCAGCTCTCACTTCCATACATCACTACTGGGAAAACCATAGCTTTAACTATACGGACCTTTGTCGGCAAGGTGATGTCTTTGCTTTTTAAGATGCTGTCTAGGTTTGTCATTGCTTTTCTCCCAAGAAGCAGGCAGGCGTCTTTTAATTTCATGACTGCTGTTACCATCTGCAGTGATCATGGAACCCAAGAAAGTAAAATCTCTCACTGCCATTTCTTCCCCTTCTATTTGCCAGGAGGTGATGGGACCAGTGGCCATGATCTTAGTTTGTTTTGTTTTTTTATGTTGAGCTTTAGACCATATTTTGAGCTCTCCACTTTCACTCTCATTAAAAGGTTCTTTAATTCCTCCTCACTTTCTGCCATCAAGGCTATGTCATCAGCATATCTGAGGTTGTTGATATTCCTTCTGGCAATCTTAATTGCGCCTTGGGATTAATCCAGTCCAGGCTTTTGCATGATGAATTCTGCATATAAGTTAAATATACGCATCCCTAATTTGTGGTGAAAGAAAGACACAACTACAGATGAGAGAATCTGTCAATTTCAGTTTCCCTCAGCTTCTCATTTTCCTAGTATAAATTTAAGTTTGCCACATTTACACAGTCCAAAGTGCAAAATTCACCAGCATTTTAGTATAGAATTCTCCTAACATAAACATTTTACAAGCAATCTCCCCTAATATAATGAAAATTTGTATGCTATTTTCACTAATACAGTATGATATGCATTCCAAAAGATAGATGCATTTCAGTTAGTGAACTGTTTTCCATTAGCACCAGGGAATGGAGGGAAGTTATTTTACAGAGGCCAACAGAGCGTGGGAAATGGAGCATGTGATCCCTTTGTGGCGCCCTTTCCCTGCAACCTGCTATTACCCATAGGCAGGGAACCTTGAGGCCTCCAGATGTTGCTAAACTACAACTCTCATCGGCTTCAGTGAACATGGCCAACGGCCCCAGATGATGGGAACAGCAGTTCAGCAACATCGGGAGGAGCCCCTCTGGTGCTGTAACTCCACCAACCCTTGGAAGAGCTGAGATAGCAAAGATGTTCTGGGTTGGGCTCCTGGAGGAAGGCTCAGCATCCCTCCATACATGCAGGGGAAGCAGAGCCCAACTTTGAGCAAGGCAGCCTACGTGAGAGGAATTTGCTGGCTGCTCCTGGGTGGGGTTGGAATAGTTTGGCTGCTCACAGAAAGTTCACGTTGTGAGTGGCCCCTGCTGTCAAGTTTGCCTTCACGTCATTCGTTTTATGCATTTTATTTGAGAGAAGAGAAAGGACCAAACTGCCATTGAGAAAGGGAGAGAGAGGGAAAAACCACAACCAAATTGGAAGTGAGAGGGGGAGACACATAAAACAAAATGCTTTTCCTTTGAAGCCTAGCTGCTCAGAAACCATGCCAAGGCATACGCTTCTGAATAGAAGTCTGTTAATTATGGCAGCTGCAAGCCAAACTATCACTTCCGCAGTGGCCTCCATCCATAAATTCTCGCCGGCTGAGGAGAGCTCCGTCAGGCCACTTGCTTGGCTCGGCTCTGGGCTCATGTTTGCCAAAGTGTTCTCTTACCTTGCAAAGGAGCTGATATACTGTTGTTGTTGTTGCTGTTGCTGTTGTTGCTGCTGCTGCCATCTGTCTGACTTGAGAGACAATGGACTGAGCCTCTGGGGTTGAAATCAAACTGCTGCATTAGCACCGGTGACCTCCCTGGGGCACAAGCCCAGGCAGGGTGTCTGGAGGTCCCGAGCTGCTCAAATGACAAGACCTCCTCTCAGTCTTGCTGATGTGGTCCAAAGGAATGCAGAGCAAGGCATTTGGCACCAGCTTAGTTGTAGGAGTTGCTAATAACAACAGGACAGCCCTCCCTGGGGTGGATGACAAATCTGTTTGTGTGTTATTTTAATAAATATATCCATTTTATACATAATACATTGTGGGGAAACTGCAATGCATAATTCAGATAAGTGTAAAATTTGAAAGATGGCTTCATTTTGGTTCACACACAGTTTCAGAGACCGGGAATCAGGCAGGTTCACATTAATATGAGAATTGACCCATCTTCATTCCCGCTCTACCCGCCATGGATTACTCTAACCCTTTTTTAAAACCACTTTAGCCAAAGGCCAGCAATATGTCTTGTGGCAGTGAGTTCCATAGTCTCATCTAACTTTGCACATGCTACTCTATGACCTTCAGGGGGCAGGAGCAGTTTCAGGTGGACTCCATGCAGCACATGCCTCAACCTCACGGCTCCTGCTTATGCACATTAGAACCCTAGGAGGCATCAGATTGAGGCCAAGTTGCTCTCGCCGCTTTTGTTTTGCTTTTTAAAGGTTCTTTTGTTGTTTTCAGCTCATGGGACCAATTCCCTTCCCTGCTCAATACCCTCACCCCAGAGTCAGACCACACTAAAGGTTGAGTTCCCATCCACCAGGAGGAAGCATGGAAATGCACTGGCTCCAGATTGATTGCTCTCCACCTCATGAGCTGAGTCCTCCCTCTGGAAAGTGAGTCCATCACGTGATGCTGCCACAAAGATGACAGGTTTTCAGCAGAGACTCAAGGAGCTGCTCTGCTCTGGCCTTTTACAAATTAGGAGGGGAAACCTCACTGAGAGAACTTGCCTGGCCCTACACTCAAAAAACCGTAAGAAAAGCTTCCTGGATCAGACCAATGGCCCATCTAGTCCAGCATCCTGTTCTCTCAGGGGCCAGCCAGATGCCCATTATGGGAAGCTGTCAGGGAACCCTCGGAGGGCAGCAGAAAACCCGGCGAGGTGGTGCTAGGGCTCTCCGAGGGTGAAAGTTCCCAACACCGCAGAAGCAATGGGAAAACTTCCTGTGGGAGTGACGAAGGGAAAAGGAGCTCCGGGGTGGAGGGGCTGTGGGATGTTTCAGGTCCTGAACACTTACATAGGGGAACAGGAACGGAGGAAGCCACCGCAGTTCCGTCACCACAATTGCGTAGAGGGATGAAACGCAAAGAGGGAAGGAGGAGACTCAGGGTGCCGAAGTTCTTTTGCTGGGGGCGCTCCAGAAGAGTGCTACTTCCGGGATCTGAGAGTGATTGAGACGGTCACTGTTTTGAGCTCTACACTGTACATACTGTATAATAAACCGTTGTATATATGTAGCACCGGTTTCAAGACTCTTACTCGTGAGAAGCCACTACAGAACCCTTACAGAAGCCCTCTTTTCCTGTGGTGTCTAGAAACTGCTTTGCAGCAGCATCACTGCCTTCAACTGTAGATGCAGAAATGGCCTCCATCATGGCTAGGAGCCATCGGCAGCCCCCTTAGTCCAATCCTCTCTCTCTCTTAAATCACCTTTTTTCAATAAAAACAGCCAATTAACATATAATCCAATCATAATCCAATTAAAAATAAAAAACTAAAATAAAAAACAACCAAATTGTAGTCCAAATAATTAATTATTAATTTTTCTGGGCTCCCCACAATTTGGACCTCTGAAGCATATCTCCAATCTTCGTTCCTGCCTTCTTCTGTTGTAATAATTTTCCACATTCCGATCTTAACACTTTAAAGTTCTCTGTCCCTGGCTATGCGATTCTCAATCATGTCAGAAATCATAAATCCTTTCATCCATCAAGTACAGCTTTATTTGTATGTATATATTTTTTCCACTGTCTATTTACCAACGCAGCTTTTCCTGACTTCATTCCAATATTCCAATCCGGGCTGTCGTCCAAATCTATCCTTTGAAGTTTAATGACGCAGCAACTGCCAAGTTATTTCAATACGGACTGTTGTCCAAACCAATCAATTAAAATTTAGACGCAGTAGTTTCTACAATGTTTGTTGAGCATACTATTTGCGATATTGCAATGTAAATGAACTGTATTCCACAGATATAAGTCATTAGGTGATCGATCAGCTTTTCCGGAGACCACACAGTCCCCCCGGGCCCTAGAGGGGGGGCTGCTAGACATCCATTAAGCCTTCTCTCTCACTCATAATGAAGGAATTCTGCAAACAGATGCTGTTATCCCAAATTATTGTCTCAAGTCATTATAAAATCAGCTAGCAAGTATTTCCCATGTCTCTCAAAGAAGGGAGGAATTCTCCTTTTCCATGCTGCGTCAAGCACCATCTTGTTTCTTCTTTTATCCTTATCAAGTCTTTCAAGTCCAAACAAAGCTGCGCAATTAAATACTTAATTATAAATAGAAGTCCATTTGTACTTTAAAAAAAAAAAATTGGGTTCCTTAATGAGGCTTGGTGTAGAAAAACAATTGTAGATATTAAGAAGAAAAGAAAGAACATACCAATCACCTCCGTAAATCCAAACACCATGATGAGAATCTCTTTGAAGTCCGAGCTTAAACACCAGGGACTGTGCAGTTCTGCAGGTTTTTTCCCTCAGTCTTCTTCTGTCCAGACTATGTCTGTTTATTGTCCAAATCTAATTATTTTATCAAACAGATATTTACGGCTATGGGAGTGACTTCAGAGAGTGCCAGCAGTGTCGTGCTCTGAGACCCAGCGTCCTGCCAGTTGCATTTTGTTGCAAGTTAGCAATCTCAGACGGTCTGCGGGTCTACGAGACAGTCCTCCCCCACCCTGGGGAGTCTGCCAGGGCCAATTACCCCCATATTGACCCTGAATTATTGGAACGGCTGAGGAACGGTGGGGCTTCCCACCGCCGGAAACAGGAAACAGGAAGCCCCTCTCTTAAAGCCATTTAACTTGATGGCCATCACTGCCTCCTGTGGCAGATAGTTCCATAGTTTAGCTATGCACAGCATGAAGGACTCTACCAATATTTAGCTACACCAGATAAATACAAAATAACTGTATTTGTGTATATATATATATAGTTTAAATTCTATTAATGTTTAATTGTTTTTAAGTGATCCCCATACACACTGCCTTTGTTTTTAGCTGTTCCTATTTTATCTGTAAGCTGACTTGAGTGTCAGGGGAAAAGGCAGGACAACAACAACAGTAACATCCATGAGTTCCAGTGTGACCAGGGAAAAACCCTCTTCTTCCACTTTCTCCAGGCAATGCATCATTTCATGGAGTGTGGTTTGTTCCACGCTCAAGTTAGATCAGGCAGTGGGGGAGCTCTAAAAGGGAACTCCTGTCCTAAAAGATGGAAGCTGTATGTAAGAAAAAAATTTCTCAGCTTAACGGACATAAAATTCAAAACAACAAAGAATATGGTTAACTCAATCAAAATTATTTCACTGAATGTCAATGGTCTTACATCCAACATTAAACGCTATAGGTTATCGAGGCTAGCCAGAGAACAAAGAGCAGATATAATGTGTCTCCAAGAAACCCATAAATCCAAAAAAAGACAAAAAGCCACTATTTAATGGTCCAGTTTGGGAGGTAATAGCAGAAGCAAGAAGTAAAGCGAAAGCAAGAGGGATGGCAGTCCTGGTAAATAGGAGAATAGATATTAAGATAACAGAAATGGTACTAGACAAGGAAGGTAGATTTATGCTGGTTAAATGTAAACTGGAAAATAATGTGCTAACAATAGTGAATACAGTGGTACCTCAGGTTAAGTACTTAATTCGTTCCGGAGGTCCGTTCTTAACCTGAAACGTACTTAACCTGAAGCACCACTTTAGCTAATGGGACCTCCTGCCGCCGCTGTGCCACCAGTGTGGTGTTCATGTACAATTATGATTAGGGAATCATATATTTTCCATTCATGTGCGAGTAGAAGCGCGGGCGTTCCGAGATCAATTATGTTGATTGTGTGTAATGCCGTGTTCCTTGCTGGTCTGGATTAAATTATGATTTCTTATGACAATTATACATGACATAAATTGGCAAGGAATTGGCTACTGCTGCTTCCATAATCCTGAGATGGGATAGTCACGTATCTCAGTGTTTGCTGACCTATTACCGGTACTGCAAATGCAATTAGCAACTGTCTTTGATACCCCCATAGTATCTTCCTTCTCTTTGAAGTAGATGTTAAAATCCTTGAGGCCTGGTGCAAAAGTATCAGCCGGCCAAATGGCAGGGTCTGCCATTTGTTTACCTTTCCTTCCTTCCCCTCAATCTCCTGTCTCTCTTTGATCTTACTCGTCTTTGGAATACAGGTAGGAAGCTAGTTCCTGGGAAATATAGAGTCCTGCAAACCTTCAAAGGGTCTTTGTTCCTACCCTGTTCCCACGTGGGGATTTCTTGGGAAGTGTTGGAAGATTTTCATTGGTTCTTTTGAATTCTGTGATGAAATGGTTTGAGGTTAATAAAAGGTGCCTGAGGCTGAGAGGGGGAGATTCAGATTTGGATTCAGATTCGGAATTGGGAATGAATTCACCCTTGCCTCAGAGCTTTGCAGGTCAAGCTCTTTGTCTGTCTTTCTTTTGAACTCACGCAACTCTGCGCAATGCAGTGGAATGCAACACACCAGAGCACGATTTCTGTTCTTAGCGGAGTTCTTAACCTGAAACATACTTAACCTGAAGCGTACTTAACCCGAGATACCACTGTATATACGCTCCAAACAAAGAACAGAATAAATTCCTAATTAAAGTACTTCACCAGTTCTCAGAGGGTGAAATTATTATAACAGGCGATTTGAATATGGATATCACAAAAAATAAAACAATTCTATTGAGTAAATGGGGATTGCAAGAAGCACATGACTAGGTTTAAAAATTTACCCATATTTCTAGCAGACATAAAACAGTACCCTGCATAGACTTCTTTATTTTGGGAAAGGCTAGTAATGGGATAGTCAAAGGAATTACAACACACCCAATATTAATTTCAGACCATGCCCCTTTAAGTATTGAGTTAGAACTAAGACTGAGTAAGGACAAGAGACCTTGGAGATATAATAATTTAATAATGGCTAAAGTTCAGGATAGAGAGTATATGGAAAGTCAGATCAGGTTATTTTTTCAAGATAATAAATGACCAGTTACTCCAGATATCCTCTGGGATGCAGCAAAATGTGTCTTTAGGGGGCACTGTATAATGAAAGAAAAATTAATAAAAAAAGAATGGTACTCTAAAAGACAACTAAAAATCCAGGAACTCGAAATATTACAGAACAAACAAAGGATTAGATACAGTTCCAATACTCAAAGTCAAATTAAGGAGATTAAAAAACAATTAGAGGAATTTGATCTGACTCTACTGTGGAAGAAGGAAGTAATGGTCAGAAATGATTTTCAGAGAAACAATATAAAATCAGCAAAAAAGACTTCCAAATTATCTGAAAATTAGGAAAGAGAAACAAAGAGTTAAGAGTATAAAAACAAATGGTAATAAAACGCAAGACCCAAAGGAAATTAGAGGCCTTTGCAAGTTTTTATAAAAATTTATATAAAAATGGGGAGGTAACAAACTTTCAGGAGAATATAAATTTAATACTGGATCAGTCTGAGAAAGGTAAACTAGACAGCAAAATTACAATAAAAGAAATAAAAGACACAGTTAAGGAATTGAAAAATGGGAAATCCTAAAACCAAACAAGGACCCTAAAGAAGTAGTCAAAACAAAATAAAAAATAAAAAAATTCCTCCCAGTAGCACCTTAGAGACCATCTTAGCACCTTAGAGACCTTAAAGAAGTAGGTTCCTATAGACCCATTAGCCTATTAAACCAAGATTATAAAATCTTTACCAAAATTATGGCAAACAGGCTAAAAAATGCCATCCCCCAAATAATAAAAGAAGACCAATATGGATTTGTTAAGGGTAGGAATATTGCTCACCCGTTTAGAAATATTATTAATCTATTACATCATGAACAATCAAAAAAGTTTGGGTTACTGAAATTAGACGTGTTTAAAGCATTTGATACACTCTCACAGGAATTCCTATGGGAAATAATGACTAAATACGGAATAGGAGAGGCTTATCGGTCTGCGATACAAGAACTATATAAAGAAGGAACAGCAGTGGTGAGAGTTAATGGTGAACACTCCCAACCTTTCCCAATACGCAGAGGTGTCCGGCAGGGGTGTCCTCTCTCGCCGTTCCTATTTATAATGGCTATAGAACAACTAGCGGAAAGAATAAGAAACTGTGGAAGGATAGAGGGTTATAAGATCGGGAAAGAGGAGATGAAAATTAATTTGTTTGCAGATGATATTATTGTAATTATAACAAATCCTAAGGATGGGATGAAAGAAATACTCCGGATTAGGGGTAAATATAACTAAATCAGAAATAATGTATTTTAATGTGAATCTAGTCGGGGGGAAGCAATAAATAGCATAACAGGTATGGGCCTGGGATCTAAAAGAATAAAATATCTGGGTATTGAACTCTGCAAGAATATTAACAAGACTGCAGAATTCAACTATAAGAAGGTATGGAATAAAATACTAAAGGATATGAAAAGATGGAGGAACAAAATTCCAAGCATTACAGCTAGAGTCAAGGCCACGAAAATGTTCTGGGTCCCTAAGTTGAGCTATCTTTTCCAAGCTATACCACTAGAGATGATTAAAAAAGCATATGGAACAATGGGAAGGCTCTCTGGCTTTCTTTCACACACTGCACTGGGTGCTCCACCCCCAGGCACAGTTTTATATATATTTATATATATAATATATTTTTCACAAGTTTTGATTTTTTTCACACAGACAGGCCTCTTGAATGGTGCCAGCCAAAAGCGCCCACAGGCAGCCCTGCCAAGAGCCCGAAGTCTGAAGAGGAAGGGCACGGGGGAAGCAGCAGGCTGGCTTGAGAGGCGGAGACCCAGTCCTGCCAGCACACTCACCTCTCCCTGTCACTTTCGTCACTCGACTGCACTTCTTCCAGCGCCACCTGCAAGTCCGCAATGCGGCGGATGGAGGTCTCCAGGTCTGCCTGCAACGTCTGCCTCACTGCAGAGAGCTCGTCCACTTGCTTCTCCTGGAGAAACATGAGCACAGGGTGAGGGGGGGGGTTAGTGGTGGCCCAGGAAGCAACACGCAGCTCAGCAAATCATTTGTTCAATGCATTTCTGTTAAGGTATTGTGCTTTATTCTAGAAAGTGGAAGGTGGTTTGAAGAAAGACAGTGTAGTGCAGTGGTTAGAGTGGCAACCCAGGTCACTCATTAAACCAGGGATGGAGAACCTGCAGGCCTCCTCTTGGACTACAACTCCCATCAGCTCTAGACAGCATAGTCAATGACCAGCCCAACCACATGTGGAGGGAACCACTTTCCCCAATGCCAGCACTGCAAAGAAAGCTGCCTCACACCAAGTCAGGCTCTGCACTGTATTGTCTGCACTGACTGGCAGCAGCTGCCAGGATTCCAGGCCAGGTGCCTTCCCAGCCCCACCTAGAGAGCTCGGGGATTGCACCTGCAACCTGCTGCATTCAAAACAGATGCTTTGCCACTGAGCTAAGTGCGAAACAAGATTTCAGTTTTCATGGTCTGGCATCAAGGGCTAACTTTAAAAGGAACAGGGGTAGCTGCCTTATGCTGTGCTTTGTGACCAGGACTTTGCTCTGAAAGCATCCAGAAAAAGGTGCATTTTGAAAATGGATTTGAAGGAAGAGAGGAAGGTGGCAACATGAGGCATCCAGGAATAAAGACCTTTATGCAATAACAAAACAATCTCTAACCCTGGACCCAGACGGAACTAGCTCTCCTGCCAGGCTGTTGAAAGTGACCCTCCCTTGCTCACAAAGGGTTGCTAGCTCTGCTGCAGCCAGACTCAAAATTGCCAAGCATTGGAAGTCTGTATGAAGTCCCTCTAGGGCTGGGTGGTTTGAGAGGATGTGGTGGGACATTGTCTTGCTTGAGCATGTTATGAAATGAGGCCATCTGGATGCTGTATGGTTTCTGTTCCTATGGTTTATAAATAAAAAATAGTGCACTGCACAGCCCTCAACAACATGTCTTCAAGTTACAAGAAAAGAGATTTTGACTCACAAAGAACTTTCTGGCAGTAAGAGCTGTTTGGCAGGGGAATGGATTCCATCAGAAGGTGGTGGACTCACCTTCCTTGGAAGTTCTTAGGCAGAGGTTGGATGGCCATCTTTAGTTGAGATACTTTAGTTGAGATTCCTGCATTGCAGGGGGTTGGACTAGATGACCCTTGGGGTCCATTCCAACTCTACAATTCTATGATTCTATGTGACTTCTAAAATGTCCCTTTGTGGAATCTCAGTCTGCAAAGTGTCCTGAACGTTCTGTCCATTTTATTCCAACTGCAATAATGTACTTCATACAGTCATTGTTCTTCGTTTCTTTATTGTTTCTTTGTTATACCTGAAAACTAAATGAAGATATCTCTACTACCATTTTTTTTTTAAAGACAGTTAAAAGTGAGGGTCAAATCAGGGATGTGTTCAGCCAGGCAGGAGGCTGGAAGGAAGGAATTACAGCAGCAGGAAATTGACTGGAAGTGCACTGGAAGGCAAATTTGCATGGGTGGCTCTTTCCATCTCCATAAATGCCTTGACCTGATGAGACTTGGCTGTGCTGAGGAGGGTGGCTGGAGCAGAGAAAGGTGAGCTGCCTGCTGGGAAGATGAGACATTTGCCTCAGTTTAGCTCCTAACATTTCCCTGAGATTGCATCCACCTTTCCTGTAGGGAAGGAGTGATGTATGCTGAACAGACAGGAGGCAGAAGCTGGCTGCAAAAGGCTCCTAGGATGGAGCTCCTAGGATGGGCAGGCTTGGCCTTCTGGGGTTCGCTCTTGAAGGCCCTTGATCTGTTTGCTTCGTATGTTCACTTGCTGAAGTGGAAATCTTCTCTAATGGAGAAGGGTAAAAGCAATGGACAATAGTTGATTAGATACCTCCGGAATTTGAAGCATTGGAAACCACCAAATAAATTTAAATAATAATTTGGCAGAATTATGTACCTTCAGGAAACCCATATATCACAGAAACATGATAGAATATTAAGTAATAAGAGATTGGGAGTAGAGTTCTCCTCATGTGATAAGAAAAAGATAAGAGGTGTGGTGACATATGTGAGACAGAATATTAAAGCAGAAAAAATATTTCAGGATGATGAAGGAAGGGTGGTGGGAGTTCATTTAAAGTTACCGGGAAATGATGTAATTGTGATAAATGTGTATGCTCCAAACGGTTGTAATATAGATTTCTTAAAAAAAAAACCTGGGAAGACAAATAGGGGAAATGGTAAGTGAAGAGGAAGTTATTTTATTAGGAGATTTCAATGGAGTTGCGGCACCAGAACTAGACAGGACAAGCAAAGGGAAAAAGAATAGAGGACAATTGCCTGAATCCTTTTTCCACATAGTGGAGAATTATGAACTAGAGGATAGTTGGAGAATGAGGAATCCGAAAGAGAAAAAATTTACGCACTATTCTGGATCGAAAAAATCAGCAGCAAGAATCGATTCCATATGGATATCTTCAAAACTTACACCTAAAATTATGAAATGTGAAATCTTGACAAAATCTCTTACAGATCACAATCCAATTATGGTAAAAATAAAAGAAAATAACAGTAAGAGTAGTAGATGGTGTTTAGACGAGAATATTGAACGATGAAACCTTCATAATAAGAACAAAAGAATTATTGAGAGAGTTCTTCCAAAAAAACATCTCAGGAGAGGTAGATCTAATAACAACTTGGGACACAAGTAAAGCGTACATGCGAGGTATATATATCCAGCAAAAAAGCAGAATCAGGAGAGAAAGGGGGGGAAAGGTAGAAAAAATTAAAAGGGATATTGAGGAGAAGGAGAAGGAATTGGGGGGAAATCCCAAAAATGAAGTTTTGATAGCCCAGATAAAATTTTTACAAAGTGAATTATCCACATTAATGGGCCAGGAAATAGAAAATAGAATAAAATGGGCAAAACAAAAGACATTTGAATCTGGGGATAAAATTGGAAAATTGTTAGCGTGGCAATTAAGAAAAATACAAAGTCAAAGAACAATTACGAGCATTAAAGATGGGGAGAGAAATTGGTCTAAGTTGGAGGATATTCAAAAGTGTTTTATTAACTACTATAATAAATTATATAGAGAAAAGGATATAAATAAAGGAAAATTGGAAAATTATCTTAAAAATCGTGAGATGATGGAGATAAATGAAGAAGAAAAGAGAACATTAATTCAGTGACAAAACAAGAAATACTTTCAGCCATAACAAAATTGAAATTAGGGAAATCCCCAGGTACAGATGGTCTCTCAAGTAGACATTATAAAGTATTTAAGGAAGAATTGGTAGAAATATATCAAGAATTAGTAAATAAAATATTAGAAGAAGGAGTATTTCCAAAAACTTGGCAAGAGGCATTTATAACATTAATTCCAAAAGGGGAGGAAGAGAATATGCATGTGGGGAATTTCCGACCAATTTCACTTCTGAATGTGGATTATAAATTTGTTGCTGAAATTTTAGCAAATAGATTGAAGGGAGTATTAAATAGAATTATAGGCCAGGAACAACAAGGATTTCTACCAAAAAGGAAAATGTTTAGTAATATGAGAATTCTCATGAATTTGATGGAATATCTAGATTGGAATTTAAGTAAAAAATCAGCATTTATTTTTCTGGATGCAGAAAAAGCCTTCAATAATCTGAATTGGGAATTTATGAAAAAAGTGTTAGGAAAAATTGGCATAGAAGGTAAATTCTTAAAAGGGGTAAATGCAATTTATAATAAACAAACAGCTAAATTAATTGTAAATATTGAAATAACAGAAGGATTTGAAATAGGGAAAGGAACACGTCAGGGTTGTCCCCATCTCTTTTATTATTTATAATATCAATAGAATGTCTATTAAGAGATATAAAAGAAGATGAAAATATTAAGGGAATAACAGTTAGGAAAAATATATACAAAGGGCTTTTGCGGATGATATTGTAATAATGTTGGAGGATCCAGTGGATTCAATAGGTAATCTTAAGCAAAAATTACAAAATTATGGAAAATTATCAGGACTTAAAATAAATGTAAAGAAAACCAAGATAATTATAAAAAATATAAGGGGATCGAATTAAATAAATTGAAATCAAGGGCAGAATGGGAAATAGTGAGTAAAGTGAAGTATTTAGGCACAGAAGTTACGGCAAATAATATAAATTTATATGAAAATAATTATTCTAAAGTTTGGAAGGAAATCAAAAAAGATTTAGAGCGTTGGGAAAATTTAAACCTGTTACTTTCTGGGAGAATAGCAGCGATAAAAATGTCCGTATTACCTAAGATTTTGTTTTTATTTCAAATGCTGCCAATTGTTGGAAAAAAGGAAATATTTGAAGCATGGAGAAGAGATCTAAGCAAATTTATATGGAAAGGTAAGAAAGCAAGGATTCAGTATAGAATCCTGACAGATATCAAAGAAAGGGGAGGCTGGGGAGTCCCAGACCTTAAACTTTATTATGCTGTGGCGTGCTTATGTTGGATTAAAGAATGGATCTTATTAGAAGATAAAGAATTGTTAGATTTAGAAGGATTCAGAAACACCACAGGATGGCACACATATTTATTGCAAGAAAAGAAGGGAAATTATAAAGAATTCATGGATCATGTAATAAAAAAATCTTTATTTAAAATATGGGGAGATTATAAAAATATACTTGAACCAAAGGTACCTTGGTGGACATCACCACTAGAAATGACCGCAATAAATAGTCGAGTAAAGGAAGGAAGGTGGTTAACATATCAGGAATTAACAATGAGGGAGAAAGATCAAATTATATTAAAACCGTATCACCAAATTAAACAGCATTGTGCAAGCTGGCTCCAATACTGTCAATTGCAGAGCTTATTTAAAAAACATAAAGAAATAGGATTCGTTGAAAATAAATTCAAATTACAAGAACTATTAGTGGAAAATATAAACAAACCATTAGCCAAGTATTTACTAGAATCCTCTATAATAATCTCCCTGTGTCCCTGCGTCCGCCGTCCGTGTGTCAGTGGAAATCGCAACTGCGCATGCGCTCCACTGACACACGGATTGGACCGCAGAGAGGAGGAGGAGGCTGATTGGTTCGCGCCGGCCGTGACGCAGGAGTTTTCCTTGGCCGAAGAGGAGGCGCCTTCTTCGGCGTCGGGTCCTACGCGAGGCCCCGGCTTTGAGGTCTGCGCGGAAGGGCGGGGAGGCCTTCGCCACGCGGGGAAGTCCTCCCCACCCTTCTGCGCAGGCCTCAAAGCCGGGGCCTCGCGTAGGACCCGACGCCGAAGAAGGCGCCTCCTCTCCGGCCAAGGAAACGAGCGATCCGCCGAGGGAGCGCCGGCTCCTGAGGCTGCCCGTCCGTGCTGACAGGCAGCTCCAGGAGCCGCCACTCCCTCAGCGGGAGCCCGCGCTCCCTCGGCAGATCACTCAGTCACCGCGGGAGCAGCAGCTGTGACTGCTCCCGCGGTGACTGAGCGATCCGCCGAGGGAGCGCCGGCTCCTGAGGCTGCCCGTCCGTGCTGACAGGCAGCTCCAAGAGCCGCCACTCCCTCGGCGGGAGCCCGCGCTCCCTCGGCGGATCGCTCAGTCACCACGGGAGCAGCAGCTGTGACTGCTCCCGCGGTGACTGAGCGATCCGCCGAGGGAGCGCCGGCTCCTGAGGCTGCCCGTCCGTGCTGCTTTAAAGCAGCACGGACAGGCAGCTCCAGGAGCCGCCACTCCAGCGATGACCCTCCAGGAGCCGTCACTCCAGGGAGCGCCGGCTCCTCACCACATATCTTCTAGTGCCCGTTATCTTAACGGGCTTAATTTACTAGTTGGAACTAAAAGATGAAGAGGTGAAAGGGGTAATGATAAAATGGGCACCGGATTTGGGGAGACCAATATATAGAACACAGTGGGACAAACTATGGAAAGAGAGGTTTACAGCCTGCACAAAAATTAAAGAAAGCATGTTAAAATTAGAATATAGGTGGCATTTAACACCGGCTAAAATGGCTAAAATATATACAAATAATTTAAATAAATGCTGGAAATGTCATGAAGAGACCGGTACATATTTCCACTGTTGGTGGAAATGTAAAGAGATATATAAATTTTGGAACGATATATATGAAAAACTCAAAAAAATGCTGAAAATCACATTTCTGAAAAAGCCTGAAGCTTTCCTATTAAGTATGGTGCCTGATAACATCCCGGGAGATAGGAAGAATATCTTTCTATATGCATGTGCAGCAGCCAGACTTCTTATTGCACAAAAGTGGAAAGGAGAGGAGCGACCGGTACCTACAATTCAAGAATGGTATGTTAAATTAGTAGAATTCATGAATCTAGCCAAGATGACGGCAGCAATCAGAAACATAGCAAAGCAAAAAATTAAGGAGGAATGGAAATATGTAGAAGAATTTTTAAAAAAAGAAGGTATAAAAAAAGAATTAGTGATTTGTCTTGAGTGAGATACATATGGAAATGGAGATAACTATAGATATATAGACATTGGAGATTTGTAATAAGTTTATATTTCTGAAGAGTATTATTAAATGAGGCTGAAATGTAATAGAGATAGCAAGAGAAATGAGTAGAAAAAGAGAAGTGATGTACAAACAAGTTGAAGTCATATTTTAAACGTTCCTTTTTTATGTTTTCTAATATGGTTTGTTTTTGTTGTATATGGTATTCTTTTTCTTTTTCTTTTTTCTGTTAGATTATGTTAGTTTGTTTTTGTATATTTTTGTTGGTTTTGGTTTTTTTGTATGTATAATTGTGTTCTGTTTTTAAGAATTATAAATAAAGTGTATTTTAACTAAATAATAATAATTTGGCAGAATTGGAACTTTTCTTTTTTATTTTATTATTGATAATTGGATAAATAATTTGGAATGTAATTTGGAACATTTCAATGTGATTTTGTTGTATTGAAAATCTTAATAAAAATGATTTGGCAAAAACAAAGGAAATCTTCTCTAATGGAACGGTCCCTATCAGGAAAGGTAAAAAAGGAAAAAAGAACGTCTCCATGCAACACATCGCTGAACTATGGAACTTGCTCCCCCAGGAGGCAGGGATGGCCTCCAACTGGGATGACTTTAAAAGAGGGTAAGAGAAATTAACGGAGGATAGATAATAATAATAATAATAATAATAATAATAATAATAATAATAATAATAATATTTTTTTATTTGTACCCCGCCCATCGTGCCGGGTCTCCCCAGCCACTCTGGGCGGCTTCCAACAAATATTAAAATACATCAAAATCACAAGTTAAAAACTTCCCTAAACAGGGCTGCCTTCAGGTATTTTCTGTATGTAGGATAGCTGTTGATCCCTTTAACCTCTGCTGGGAGGGCGTTCCACAGGGTGGGCGCCACTACCGAGAAGGCCTTCTGCCTGGTTCCCTGTAGCTTTGCTTCTCGCAGTGAGGGAACCGCCAGAAGGCCCTCGGCGCTTGATCTCAGTGTCCGGGCTGAACGGTAGGGGTGGAGTCGCTCCTTCAGGTATACAGGACCGAGGCCGTTTAGGGCTTTAAAGGTCAGCACCAACATTTTGAATTGTGCTCGGAAACGTACTGGGAGCCAATGTAGTTCTCTCAGGACCGGTGTTATGTGGTCCCAGTGGCCACTCCCAGTCACCAGTCTAGCTGCCGCATTCTGGATTAATTGTAGTTTCCGGGTCACATTCAAAGGTAGCCCAACGTAGAGCGCATTGCAGTAGTCCAAGCGGGAGATAACTAGAGCATTTACCACTCTGGCGAGACAGTCTGCGGGCAGGTAGGGTCTCAGCCTGCGTACCAGATGGAGCTGGTAGACAGCTGCCCAGGACACAGAATTAACCTGCACCTCCATGGACAGCTGTGAGTCCACAATGACTCCCAGGCTGCACACCTGGTCCTTCAGGGGCACAGTTACCAGGGAGTCCCCCACACCCGCTCGCACTCTGTCCCCCAAAAACAGTACTTCTGTCTTGTCAGGATTCAACCTCAATCTGTTAGCCGCCATCCATCCTCCAACCGCCTCCAGGCACTCACACAGGACCTTCACCGCCTTCACTGGTTCTGATTTGAAAGAGAGGTAGAGCTGGGTATCATCCGCATACTGATGAACACCCAGCCCAAACCCCCTGATGATCTCTCCCAGTGGCTTCATATAGATGTTAAAAAGCATGGGGGAGAGGACGGAACCTTGAGGCACCCCACAAGTGAGAGCCCAGGGGTCTGAACACTCATCCCCCACCACCACTTTCTGAACACGGCCCAGGAGGAAGGAGCGGAACCACTGTATAACAGTGGCCCCAGCTCCCAACCGCTCTAGGCGGTCCAGTAGGATGTTATGGTCGATGGTGTCAAAGGCCGCTGGGAGATCCAGCAGGACTAGGAAACAGCTCTCACCTTTGTCCCTAGCCCGCCGGAGATCATCAACCAGCGCGACCAAGGCAGTTTCAGTCCCATGATGAGGCCTGAATCCGGATTGGAAGGGATCCAAATGGTCCGCATCCTCCAGGCGTGCCTGGAGTTGTTCAGCAACCACCCGCTCAATCACCTTGCCCAAGAATGGTAAATTTGAGACTGGGCGATAGTTGGCCATATTGGCCGGGTCTAAAGATGTTTTTTTAAGAAGCGGTTTAATGACCGCCTCTTTCAGCGGGTCTGGGAAGACTCCCTCGCAGAGGGAAGCATTCACCACCCCGCGGAGCCCATCGCCCAGCCCTTCCCGGCTAGCTTTTATTAGCCAGGATGGGCAAGGATCAAGAAGACAGGTGGTCGGTTTCACTCGTCCAAGCAGCCTGTCCACATCCTCGGAAGTAACAGATTGGAATTGATCCCATGAAACATGACTAGACAGGGCTCTAGCACTCTCCCGCCCCGGATCTGCTCCCACGGTGGAGTCTACCTCCTTCCGAATCTGAGCGACTTTATCTGCAAAAAACTTTGCAAAAGCATTGCAGGAGATCTTGGGGTCCCTACCAGACCCCGATGACGAAGGTGGTTCTGCTAGATTGCGAACCACCTGGAAGAGTCTCCTGCTGCTGTTTTCTGCAGATGCAATAGAAATGGTGAAGAAGGTCCTCTTCGCCGTCGCCATTGCCACTTGGTAGGCTCGAAGTTGAGCTCTAGCCCGTGTCCGGTCTGATTCAGAATGAGTTTTCCGCCACCGGCGCTCTAGCCGTCTCAGCGACTGTTTCATCGCCCTCAGCTCCGGGGAAAACCACGGGGCTGTCCGGGCTCCATGCAATCGGAGAGGGCGCTTCGGAGCCAGACAGTCAATAGCCCTGGTTAACTCCACATTCCAGCGGGCCACCAGGGAATCGGCTGAAAGGCCATCAACATGGGATAAAACATCCCCTACCACTCTCTGGAAGCCATTTGGATCCATTAAGTGGCAGGGGCGGACCATCCAAATCGGTCCCACCTCCCGGCAGAGGGGAAGGGTCGCGGAGAAGTCTAGTTGCACCAGAAAGTGATCTGACCATGGCACTTCTTTTGTTTCGCTTTTACTTAGTGTCAGATCACCCACATCCATAGAGGTAAACACCAGGTCTAAGGCATGTCCGCGGCTATGAGTTGGGCCAAACTTATTCAGGGACAGCCCCATGGAGGCCATGCTTTCCACGAAGTCCCGAGCGGCCCCTTGTAAGGTCGTGTCGGCATGGATATTAAAATCTCCTAAGACAACCAAGCTAGGTGTCTCCAGGAGCACGTCCGCCACGACCTGAAGCAGCTCGGGCAGGGAATCCTTGGTGCAGCGGGGAGGTCGGTACACCAAAAGGAATCCTGTACTGCCCCTATTGCCCAACTTCCAGAACATGCACTCAGAAAACCTGGTCTTTCCAACAGGACGCCCGGTGCAAACTAATGACTTCCTAAAAATCACTGCAACCCCCCCTCCCCGCCCAGATGGCCTGGGTTGCTGTGCGTAAGAGAAACCTGGTGGACACGCAGCGGCAAGGACTGGCCCATCTGCCTCATCCAACCAAGTCTCTGTCACACATGCCAGGTCAAATCCTCCATCCACAATCAGGTCGTGGATGGCAGTTGTTTTGTTCATCATTGACCTGGCATTACACAGCAACACTTTCAGGTCATGTGGGTATCCCTTGTTGATTCCGGTACCCATCCAGTCAGGGCCAGACCCGGAGGCAGGGATAGTCCTCAAACAACGACTAAGCCTGCCTCCTCGGTAATGACATGGTCTGGTCCTAGCGTGACTCCTCCTCCTGCCCATGATCACTGAGATCGGATGTCCTAGTGCATCCCTCCCTGTGGAACTTGCCCCAGCCATTCTGTTGGCTGGGACCCACTCCCGGGCAGCCCTGATCCCACCCCTTAAGAACAAAGTAAAACCTATATAAAAAACAACAGCAAAAACTAACAAGCAAAAAACACAAACAACAACAAAACAATATAAACCAAAAACAATAAAAGTTACAAATATAACAAAATTAAACAAATTCCCAAACCAACTAAAAATCCATCCCACCCACCCTACCAGAAAGAATTAAAACAAACAAACAAAAAAAAAACAAAAAAAAAAACAAAAAACATTCTAAAACATTCTAAAAAGAACTCTGTGCCCAGCAGAAATAGGTTCTGCTGGGCAGCAGTAGCAGCAGCCCTTTTGAGACTCAACAGGCCCCATCCTGGGCCAGATGGAGAAAGGCAGGGAGAGGTCCTGTGGGCACTCAGGCAGGAGAATCCTGGGCAAGGAGCGGGGACAGGCCCCCTCAAAATTCCCCAGTGGCCATGCACGCACACTGCAGGGTGTGCTCACAACATGCACGCAAGCCGTGGGGCATGTGCACATAGCATGGCGACATTGCAGGGGCAAGGCAGCACGCTTGATGGAGGAAGAGGAGGAGGAAGCGGTCAGTGGCTGCCACCCATGATGGCTATACTCTGCCTCCACAGTTGGAGGCAGCAATGCTTCCAAAAACCAGTTGCTGGAAGCCACAGGTAGGGAGAGGGTGTGTACTCGGGTCCAGCTTACAGGTTTTGCAGGGGCATCTGGCTGGCCCCTGTGAGAACTGGATGATGCTGGACTAGATGAGCTATTGGCCTTTATGTTCTTCATGGTGGCTTGGATTATTGTTCCAAAGCACAGTCAGCACTGCAATCCAATATGCTGATCGTCATTATGATAAACCACAGAGCCTAGGGCTTGCTGATCAGTAGGTCGGCGGTTCGAATCCCTGCGACGGAGTGAGCTCCCGTTGCTCGGTCCCAGCTCCTGCCCACCTAGCAGTTTGAAAGCACATCAAAGTGCAAGTAGATAAATAGGAACCGCTCTGGCGGGAAGGTAAATGGCGTTTCCGTGCGCTGCTCTGGTTCGCCAGAAGCGGCTTAGTCATGCTGGCCACATGACCTGGAAGCTGTATGCCGGCTCTCGGCCAATAAAGCGAGATGAGCGCCGCAACCCCAGAGTCGGACACGACTGGACCTAATGGTCAGGGGTCCCTTTACCTTTATATTATATTAAATATATAACATAAATTATGACCATTGCACAGGCTTGTGGGCTTCCTAGAGGCATCTAGTTGGCCACTGAGCTGGGTATGCTTAGCTTGGAAAAGAGGAGACTGAGAGGAGATAGGATACCCATCTTGAAATACCGCAAGGGCTGTCCCATGGAAGAAGGAACAAGCTTGTTTCCTCCTGCTCTGGAGTGTAGGACTCGGGGCAATGGCTTCAAGTTACAAGAAAGGAAATTCTGACTAAACATCAGGAAAAACTTTCTGGCAGTAAGAGCTGTTTGACAGTGGAACGGTCTCCCTTGGGAGGCAGTGGACTCTCCTTCCTTGGAGGTTTTTAATCAGAGGTTGGATGACCATCTGCCATGGATGCTTTAGTTGATATTCCTGGATGTTTGGACTAGATGACCCTCAGGGTCCCTTCCAACTCTACAATTCTATGATTCTATGATGCTGACATATGGAACCTGGAACTTTAAGACACTGGGATTCGGCTGGAGTTTCTATCTTGTGTCACTCCCTTACTGGAAGTCTAAAAGAGCAACCTGGAGAATGGCTAGGCAAGTGTTAAAAATGTTTTTTATAACTGACACCTTTGTGGAATGCATGACCCACTTTTATAGTGACAGAGGCAGGCGCTGAAAGATTGCATCTCCCGGGGAGAAAATATGCAATGTTGAACAGGTAGCAGTGGCTGTAATTGGCAATTTGTAAATGAGAATCAGGAAGGCAAACCACCTATTGATTCAGAACAAACTCAGCCCCTCCAACATTTGGATGACAATATATATTAAAATAATAATTCTCCCTCTCCCGAAGATGAAGCTCAATTCATCCCAACTGCCTGGCTCTGTTCTTTCAGTCCCCCTACCCCTTTCCTTTCTCTCTTCCTGACAACCAAGAGTGTTTGCCTGCCAACAATGATAAGGAGGAATTATTTGGCAAGATCTGGGAAATGTGGCTGCCTCCTTCGCTCATGATTGGGCTCAAAATATATTTTTAAAAGACCCACAAGCAGTTTTCTCAATCTGGATTTTATATAAGGGTCTGGTGACTTCTGTTTCAGTGTATCTGAAGAAGTGTGCATGCACACGAAAACTCATACCAAGAACAAACTTAGTTGGTCTCTAAGGTGCTACTGGAAGGAATTTTTTTATTTTATTTTGTTTTGGATTTTATAAATTATTATTAACAAACAATGCAAGTTCTGGGGTTTCACCAGCAATATAATTTTTGTTCCCCCACAGCAGATGCCTCCCCTTCTTTGCATGGTGCCCACACGTCTTTTTTATCCGGGAGGAGGGGTGCATGGCAGTTGAGTTATTGCCTTCTGGTGGAACTTGAAAGCTGAAAGGTTTTCAAACTGTCACAGGGATTTAGAAACTCGGGGGGTGGGGTGGAAAAATGGATGGATCCACTGAGCTGTAAGGCACTGCCATGACTGACCCAGAGCAATCTCTGGAGTGAAGCAGAACAAAAGGTTTCAGCTTGTGTGCAGAAGCCATGTTGGTAGCAGGTGGCCTGGGACCCCCAAGTCCTGGGTCTTTTCCGCTGGGCTTTGTTTGTATGTTTGTTTTAAACAGAACTTGGCCTCCAGGGCTGCTAGGCATCCTGCAAAGCCAGAAAGACCCCAGGAACCCACCCTTTTAATTTGCTCCTGGATCTAGCAACATCCCTTGTGTGGGTCAAGAACTAGGATCACTGAAAGGCAAAGTCTGGAGCCAAATAGTTGCACTTGGATGGTGAATAGAAAGTCCTGTAAAATTGGGTCTGTGAGCCCCCTTCCTTCTCCAGGCATTTTCAGGGGGCTGCATCTGTCTGCAGCTTGCTCCAATTTCTGCAGCTTTATGCTGGATAACAGGTTTTACTCAATTGCTCTTTGTGTACACAGCCCTGGGGTCTGTCTGGATGAAGTGCAGTTTAGAATTTAAAAAAATAAAAATCTGTTGTGGATTTGGCCTGGCCAAATCACCTGGCTCATGATGTCAGAGAATTCTGATGGAAACGGGAGCAGAAATTGCCAGTGTTTGTTTATTTGCCCTGTGTCTGGAACAAAAATCAGTTTAGTGAATACAACTGATATTTGCTGTTGTTTATTTCAGTCCAGAAACAATGCATAATTCATTATGCCCCCACCATTTGCTTTGTGTTTCCTTGCATTGAAATGAATGGGATGCAATAATCTAATGGCAACATAAGTTACAGAATTTTACCATGCTGGACAGTGACATTAATAACACCAACCTCCCTGGGGTTGTCAATGGATAGGTCATCCAACGGCCCCCTCCTCATCCTGAGCCGGCCAGCACTTTCACGATGTCTCCTAGGAACTTATGACATTCCGGGGAGCTGGACTAGGTGACCCTCAGTATATGTTCCAACTCAACAATTTGTGATTCTATGACATCCAGCTGAACCTCCCTTGAGGTTGCCTGGCTTGCATTTCTAGCCTTGCTCTTGACTCCTGGCTGGCGCTCTGATCCTGACTTCTCTGGTCCTGCCCTCCTGGCTGCCATTCTGGCTGCCCTCCCCTCCTGGCTCCCAGCTCCTGACTCCTGGCTTTCTGCCCTGCCCTGCCAGCTTCAGACAAGCTGACTACAGGACAAAGGGGGCAGCATGTGTGTGTGGAGGTCGATTGGTAGGTTTCATATGGTACACTTGACAGTAACTGAAATATTTACACTCATCTTGACCAACATGCCCCAGATACTTCTTCAGCTCTCTGACTGGCCTTGGGACAAAGGAAAGGCTGAGCCTTTTCTAAGGGCCTGGGTGGGAATAAGATTTTGGTTTTGAAACGGGGAGCTATTGTTAAGAGTTGCTTGCCATAGAGCTCCCTGCTTTGCATTCAGGATACATCAAGCGATGATGATTATTACTCTGTCTGTTTGAAAACCCGGGAAGTTTTAAGTGTCAAAGCAGTTATTTTGGGTATAAAAAATATTTTTATGCAGTCGCTAAGATGGGAGTCACACAAGGTTATATGATATGTGAGCGAGAGATGCCGCTTTAAAAAATGAAAGGGGGTGTTCAACATAATTGCACTCTTCTGAAGATGTATCATGTACCACATTTCTGGATCCCCCCCCCTTGATATTTTAAGCATACCTTGAGTCTTTGGCTCAAAACCGCATCAGGATTATTGATGACAGAACTTGGGTATTTACAAGAAGAAGAAGAGAAGAGTTTGGATTTGATATCCCACTTTATCACTACCCGAAGGAGTCTCAAAGCGGCTAACATTCTCCTTTCCCTTCCTCCCCCACAACAAACACTCTGTGAGGTGAGTGGGGCTGAGAGACTTCAAAGAAGCGTGACTAGCAAACCCGGTTCACCAGATTACATGTCTACCGCTCTTAACCACTACACCACACTGGCTCTCCACAAGAAATTGAATGATGATTGATTTTGGCACAGGAAGATTTTGGCACAATCTCACACTGAAGCATCACTCGAGTCTTGCTTGGAAAGTAGGGGAGAGGGGTGACTCATTTTTAAAAACTGAAATTCTAAGCCAACATTTGTCCTTTCTGATCCAGAGACTTCCTGTGCAGAAAAACAACCAGAGAGCAGTGGTGTAGTGTGGGAGGTGCTGCCCCCCCCCAGTCCTGGGTGTATTCTTGGGAGGGGGTGTGACCAGGTGCCCCCATGACAGGCTCAATCATTGGAGCCTGGCTCTGGTGTGCAAGGGAGTGGCCTCAGCAGCTTTCTCGCACCCAGCCTCAGCAGCTCCGCTCCCGGGTCAAGCCTGACCCGGGGCAGAGTGTGGGAGAGTCGCTGGCAGCATTGCAGCAACTCTCCTCTGCTGGGCTGCACATGCAAGGGGGCTGGCTAGGCAGCTTCCTTGCTCCCAACTGCAGCTCCGTTGCTGGGTCAGGTCTAACCTGCAGGGCGGAGAGGAGGAGAGTTGGCAGCAGTTGCCGTCCTTCTCCTCTGCTGGGCTGTGGCATGCGAGGGCACTGCACACACTGCTTTGCGAGGCAAGCTACAGAGGGCTCCCTCTGTGCTCTGCCCCCTCGGGGGACTGCCCTGCAGACCTTGGGCAGTTGCATTTTATGCTCTGCCACTGCCAGAGAGTGTTAACTTAAGAAGGAACATTATCGCCTGGCCCCCTCCCTTAGAAACAGTGCATGGACTCCCACCTCAAGGAAACACAAACACTTTATTTTAAGAAGTCAGGATACATGGTTCAAATGTCCACAAGCAGAGTTTTGGTATACATGGCTTATTGTTGTTGTTTAGTCATTTAGTCATGTCTGACTCTTCGTGACCCCATGGACCAGAGCACGCCAGGCCCTCCTGTTTTCCACTGCCTCCCGCAGTTTTGTCAAATTCATGTTAGTAGCTTCGAGAACATTGTCCAACCATCTTGTCCTCTGTCGTCCCCTTCTCCTTGTGCCCTCAGTCTTTCCCAACATCAGGGTCTTTTCCAGGGAGTCTTCTCTTCTCATGAGGTGGCCAAAGTATTGGAGCCTCAGCTTCAGGATCTGTCCTTCCAGTGAGCACTCCGGGCTGATTTCCTTCAGAATGGATAGGTTTGATCTTCTTGCAGTCCATGGGACTCTCAAGAGTCTCCTCCAGCACCATAATTCAAAAGCATCAATTCTTCAGCGATCAGCCTTCTTTATAGTCCAGCTCTCACTTCTGTACATTACTACTGGGGAAACCATAGCTTTAACTATACGGACCTTTGTCGGCAAGGTGTTGTCTCTGCTTTTTAAGATGCTGTCTAGGTTTGTCATTGCTTTTCTCCCAAGAAGCAGGCGTCTTTTAATTTCGTGACTGCTGTCACCATCTGCAGTGATCATGGAACCCAAGAAAGTGAAATCTCTCACTGCCTCCATTTCTTCCCCTTCTATTTGCCAGGAGGTGATGGGACCATGGCCATGATCTTAGTTTTGTGAGCTTCAGACCATATTTTGTGCTCTCCTCTTTCACCCTCATTAAAAGGCTCTTTAATTCCTCCTCACTTTCTGCCATCAAGGTTGTGTCATCTGCATATCTGAGGTTGTTGATATTTCTTCTGGCAATCTTAATTCCGGCTTGGGATTCATCCAGTCCAGACTTTCGCATGATGTATTCTGCATATGTTAAATAAGCAAGGAGACACTATATAGCCTTGCCATACTCCATTCCCAATTTTGAACCAATCAGTTGTTCCATATCCAGTTCTAACCGTTGCCTCTTGTCCCACATAGAGATTTCTCAGGAGACAGATGACGTGATCAGGCACTCCCATTTCTTTAAGAACCCCCATAGTTTGCTGTGGTCCACACAGTCAAAGGCTTTTGCGTAGTCAATGAAGAAGAAGTAGATGTTTTTCTGGAACTCTCTAGCTTTCTCCATAATCCAGCGCATGTTTGCAATTTGGTCTCTGGTTCCTCTGCCCTTTCGAAATCCAGCTTGTACTTCTGGGAGTTCTCGGTCCACAAACTGCTTAAGCCTGCCTTGTAGTACCGTCTTTCCCCCTTTTTAAGACACCATCTTATAATTTTTTTCCCTCAAAAAAACACAGGGTGGCTTATTTTGGGGGGATGTCTTATTTTTATTACGTCAGTATGGTACGGTACAGCCTCCCCCTGCGCGCTGAGCAGGCGGGGCAGAACTCTGCAAGAGGCGCATCCCCCCCCGTGCCTCTCACTGGTTCGCTGGAACAATGGCGGCACCACGGCTTACTTTTGGGATACGTCTTACTTCTCACAAAGGTAAAAAATCCCTGCCATGGCTTACTTTATGACTACGTATTAAAAAAGGGGAAACAGGGTATTTTGAGCATAACCTTGCTAGCATTTGAAATGAGCGCAATTGTGCAATAGCTGGAGCATTCTTTGGGCTAGGTCTAAGCAAATATGTTGTCCAAACACCTGACACACACCCGAGCTCCACTTTTAAAGAGTGGGGCAGAGCCTATCCTAGAACAGATAATTCCACAGTCAGTCTGTGAGCACTTAGAAAAGGATGTTGTGATTACTAAGACCCAGCCTGGGTTTCTTAAAATAATAATAATAATAATAATAATAATAATAATAATAATAATTCCAGACAAATCTCATTTCTTTTCTTCTTTTTTTGATGGAATTACAAGGTTGGTGGATCAGGGGAATGCTGTAGACATAGTGTATCTTGATAGCTGGTAAAATGTGGGCTAGACAAGGTAACTGTTAGGTGGATTTGTAGCTGGTTGATTGACCAAACCCAAAGAGCACTCATTAATGGTTCCTCATCGTCATGGGAAAAAATTAAAAGTGGGATGCTGCAGGGTTCTATCCTGGGCCCTGGGCTGTTATTTAACCTCTTTATAAATGACTTGGATCATAGGAGCGAACTCCTAGGAGCCAAGGTCCCTTCAGCCCCCCCCCCAAATAAAATATTTGAGGGGACATTCCCCCCCCAAGTTGAGGGTAATTCCCATTCAAATGGTGTGTGTTTGCCATGTCATGTGATCGATTTTGTGGGGCAGGGATTACCTGGGCTCCCCCAGTATTTTATTCAAGCTGGCACCCCTGACTTGGATGAAGGAATTGAGGGGATGCTCACTCAATTGCAGATGACACCAAACTGGGAGGCGTAGCTAATGACGCAGACAATAGAATCAGGATTCAAAATGACCTTAACAAATTGGAGACCTGGGCCCAAACGAACAAAATTAATTTCAACAGGGACAAATGTAAGCACTGAGGCAGGAAGAGCCTGATGCACAAATATGATGGGGGACACATGGCTTACTGGCAGTACATGTGAAAAGGATCTAGGGATCTTGGTGAACCAGAAGCTAAACATTTGCCAAAAGTGTGATGCTGCAGCAAAAATAAATAAATAATAATAATAATAATAATAAAAAGCTAATACTATTCTAGGCTGCACCAGAGAAGTATAATGTCCAGATCAAAGGAAGTAATAGTACCACTGTATTCTGCCTTGATCAGACCACACCTGCAATATTGTATCCAATTCTGGACACCACAATTTTAGAAGGATGTTGACAAGCTGAGATGTTTGCAGAGGAGGGCAACCAAGATGGCCAAGGGTCTGGTACCAAGTCTTATGAGGAATGGTTGAAGAAGCTGGGTATGCTTAGCCTGGAGAAGAGGGGACCAAGAGGAGATATGATAGCCATCTTCAAATATATCAAGGGCTATCACAAGCCTGTTTTCTCCTGCTCTGGAGAGCATGACTCAAACAATGGCTTCAAGTTACAGGAAAGGAGATTACAACTAATCTCTCAGGGAGAGCTTTCTGACAGTAAGAGCTGTTAGGCTGTGGAATGGACTCTCTCGGGTGGTTGTGGACTCTTTTTCTTGGAGGTTTTTAAGCAGAGATTAGATGCTCATCTGTCGTGGATGCTTTAGTTGAGATTCCTGCATTGCAGGGGGTTGGACCCTTGGCATCCCTTCCAGTGTTATGATTCTGTGTGAGCAAGGAGAAAGAGCTTGCAAGGAAGTCCTTCTATGGGCTGGGAGGGGGGCTTTGCTGAGTCTGTTCATGCCAGTGCAGATGATGGTGCCTCCCTAAGTTCAACCCTCTGGGTCTCCCTTCACCTCTGCAGATGGGTTCATTGACCCTGAGGGTATTTTGGGTGGGATTCAGCTAACAAATCTTGCACAGGGCCTTATGCAATGGGGTTTCCCCCCTCTCCTCCCTCCACTCCCTGAGTTTGGCTAGGGGTCAGGAGAACCCCCAGAAGAGCATGTGTGTCGGGGGGAGGCTGTTCCATCTGACAAGCTGATACTCTTGCACAGGCAGAACATTTACAATAGTGCAATGTTGGAATCCACCCTTTGTTTTATGAATGTGGTTTTACTGTAGATTTTATGCTGTTCACCATCAGGATTGGTCCCCCCCCCTTTAATGCTGGTGGCACCTTTTTCAAAATAAATATCTCCAGGATCACTTTTAGTAAATATGTATCTTGCAACATTTTCCTCCAGCCCAGATGTCTATTGGCAAAATACCCTAAAATCAAAAGGTGTTCAGGCATTTCTATAATCCCATCAGTCAGCAAAGTTAAAGACTAACCAAAATCAGGGAACAGAAGGCCAAAACACCCAGCAATTATTACCTGAAAAGGATTAACAAGAGTTCTGATTAACAAAGAGGCTTTGCTGGTGATTTTTTCACCCAAGGAAGGAAATAAAGAAGAACTGGATTAATTGGCTCAGCTTTGACAAATGTAGTCCAAGCTCCATCAAGGGCTCCATACTTCATAAATACCAGCCTGTCATTATAAATGTGGGGGTGAGATGTTGCAGTCCCCACAAGATGCTCTTCCACCTGTTTTCCACCTGCAGGGAGTTTGCTTGAAAGGAAAAATGGCTACTCACTCAATTTTACTTTTTAAAAATGGAAGGCAGGTGAATTTTGCAAATGGGGGGGGGGCGTGTGTTCTTTCAAGCAATGCCCCACATAAAAACTGAGGTGGTACAGTCCCCACCCAAAGACTATACCACCTAAAATCTATGTTGTTGGAATGAACCTCAAGCCTGCCTTTTCTCTAGAGCACTGGGAGAATAACAGCATGCCTGCCATGGAGGCATATCTGAACTGCAGCAATGCCTCTTGAAAGCTTACATGGAGACTCGTGTGCGTGTGTGTGTGTGTGTGTGTGTGTGTGTGTGTGTGCATGTACAGAAACCCAACTTTTGCATTACCAGAATATAGCCTACAAACTGTACTGCACAGCCATAAGAACCACATCAAATGCTTTGCCTGCTTGTGGCTTTGGATCCACAACCCACCAGCAGCATGCTATTTGTATTCATTAAATGTCCATCCTGCAGGGGCCCAGGGTGGGTGCAGCCCCCAGACAAATTTGGCCTCCAGGCTGAACAGGCTTCTCCACCCCTACAGGGGCAACAGATGCATTCTCATAAGACTACCACAGCCACTTCTTCCTAGGTGTGGTGTCCTCCTAGTGACAAGTCCTGCCTGTCTTCCTCCAACACCGTCCAACACCAACAGTGTTGCAATAAAGCTAATGAACAGAGCATGAACAGAGTGCCACCCCCACCCAGCACAGAGAAGCCAGGAGACATCAGGGATTCAGAACCTCCAGCTCTTTTTGAAAATGGCACCATGAAATATTAAAATTATGCATGGCATGGAAAAAGTGGACAAGAGAAAACTAGAACCCATGGGCATCCAATGAAGCTGAATATAAGATTTGGGACCGATAAAAGAAAATCTTTCTTAGTTAAACTGTGGAACTCCCTCCCACAGGAGGGCTGATGGTCACCAACTTGGATGACTTTAAAAGAAGATTGGACAAATCCATGAAGGAGAATATTATGGATGGCTCCTAGCCAGGATGACTCTGCTTTGCCTCCACAGATGGAAACTGTGATGCTTCTGAATACCAGTTGCTTCAAACCGCAAGTGGGGGGGAGGGCTGCTCTTGCACTCGAGTCCTGCTCACAGGCTTCCCACAGGCATCTGGTTGGCCAATGTGAGAATTGGATGTTGGAGTATTATCATTCATTCATTCATTCAGATTTGTTCACTGCCCTTCATCCAAAGAGCTCAGCAGCAGGTGGGCTAATGGCCAGCTGCAGCAGCCTCTTTTTAGGTTTGCATGCAGAGGGTTCCAAGCTCCATCTGTGTGGGTGGGGCACCTCCATCAGATGTGCGGCATATAAATAATAAAATTAGTATTATTATTAATCTCCAATGGGATCTCATTGGGCTGCAGAATCTGGGTACTAGCCAATGGCGACTGGCCATGATGCTCTGCTCTGCTGCCACAGCTGCAGCCTCCAATGCTTCTGAATATCCAGTTCTACTTGAGGTTTCCCATAAGGGCATCTGGCTGGCCCCAATGAGAGCAGGATGCTAGACTCCACAGGCTGTGGCCTGATTCAACAGGATGCCTGGGTTTGAGGGGTGGGGGGTGGAGAGAGGAAGAAAATGGGCTGTGATTTGGAGGGCGGCTCAGCAGCACAAGCCCAGAGGAGATTAAAGAGGCAAACAGTGAGTAATTTTGCCTGCTTTCTTCCACATTAACAGCAACATCATAGGTGCTTTTGTGCTGAGGCTGGCATGGCGCTGAAGAGCTCCGTGGGTGCCTCTGATTGGTGGCAGAGTCTTTCCCTCTGTCCTCAACGTAAACCTGGGCTGATGAATGAGGATCCATGAAGTAATTGTTGCCAAGGCAAAATAGCCCTTTTCTGAGAAAGATTCCTGAGTACTAATGCAGCTGCCTTTCCGATAATGACCGTGGCTTAAGATGGTTATTTCCAGGCCTCTGCTGCTACGCCTTCTGCATTTGCTGGTTCTGTCAGCAGCTGTTCCCTGGCCCAACGAGGAAAGCATCACTTTGCCCTCTGGCTTTGTTTCTCTTGGGCTCAGACTCAATGATAAATCCAGCTGGCCCAGTCAGGGGCCCCTCCACTGTCCTGGGGGAGAGGAGCTGTGACAGGAGGCAAGGACCCTTCTGTGTGGGAAGTGGCGCCTTTCTGGGAAATGGATCCAACCAATCCTGGGGGTTTCTCTTCCTCCTCCTTCCTCCTTCAAGTGCTCAGGGGGAAATGTCTGCGGCTGTTCCATTAAGCTGCAGAGAGTAGGGCTATTCCATCAGGCTCTGCCAAGAGACCAGCCACCTTGGCCTCTCCCCAGCCATCCCCTTGCATGTGCAGGCATCCCATCAAGTGACCTGAACTGCTTCTATCCCAGCAGCCCTTGACCTGGGCGCTAGTCAATTTCTCACTGTGATTTTGCACCCCTATTTACTTCTCTGATCTGTGCATAGATTCCCAAAGCAATTCTGTCCCGTGAGCCCATGTCCTTCTGAAGAGCTGTGCCCCAAGACGCAGCACTAGGGCCAGACAGAAGGCAGAGAAGTCCAAACCAAGTGAACTCCTGCCTCATTGGCAGGCTCAATAATAAAATATTCACATGAACAGCTAGCCAAAATAGCTTCTTTCATGGCTTGCTTATTTATCATTCCCATCTGCACTGCCAAGCTTCCCCACCTGACCCCCTTTACTACACTATAAACCGGGGTGCCCAAACCTTTTTCAAAGAGGGCTGAATTTGATGACATGAACACATGTGAGGGCCGACCAAAGTTGTTTGCTATTTTAGGATTTAACCCCAAAGTTGTTGAGCTTTTTTTTTTACAATTTACAACTTGTTGAGCTTTTTTAGGATTGAAGTTGAAGTTTTAGGATTTTACCCCAGAGGTCGGCTTAAATCAACCAGCAGGCCAGATTAGGCCCCTGAAACAGACTTTGGACATGCCTGCTATAAACTAATTAAAGTTGTTTGAGATTAGTGTGGATTCTATTTCTGCAATTTACTGTACACTAGCATCCCTCTGTTATCAATATTAAGTAATATTCATCAGGGCTGCTTGCCAGTTTTAAAGTGACAAAACCTCCCCTGTTTTTGAGTCTCAGGTGAGATCTCTTGCAAATCCATCATGCAAAGGCAATGGCTGTAATTGGTATTAGCTGATAAATTGCTGGTGGGCTGATAGAAAGCCTCCATACTTTTTATTACCCACAAAACTAAGAATTTACTAAGTAGGGTAAGATAACTTTTCCCCATAAAGAACCAGAGTATTATCAAGGTATCCTCAGTGAAAATTTCCCAGCTGAATCTTGTGGGGTGGTTTCCTCCCACCTTTTTTGCAGGAAAAGAATGCCCAAATTTCTCAATTTCCACCCCACTGCCTTGCTGTCACAGCTTGTAGTCAGAGGGGATCAGACCTTTTCGGGAGTCATGAAATTATTACTAAGCTGCTTCTTCCATCAAACTCACAACCAAAGCTGGAAAACTATTAAGGCGTGCAAAGCGTGAACAGTTTTGCAAGTGCCAAGGCAGAGAAGTGCAAGACTGCCTGGGGAAGGCTTTGTGATAACAACTTCTGCAATTAGGAAGGATGTCTGCTGTCAGAAGGGACTCTGTGGCACCAGCATCCAGAGCCACAGGACTAAAAGGCCTAAAATAAATTACACAAGGGATAGGTGGGCATTTTGCATTTCATTTAAAAAAATAAAAATAAATAAATCCAGCTTTCATTTGCTCTCCAGTTAATTTTTTGTTTTAATGTCTTATCTAATAACGTAAGAAGAGCCTGCTGACTAATGTCCCATCCAGTCCAGTATCCAGTTCTCACAGTGGCCAAGCATATGTCTATTGTGGATTTCCCTCTCCTGTGCTTTCCTGCTATTTAGAAGCACCGCGGCCTCCGTCCATGGAGGCAGAGCAGAGCCATAGTGGCTAAAAGCCATTGAGGTCTTCTACTCCTCCAGGAAAGTGTCCAATCCTCTTTTACAGCCGTCCAGGTTGGCGGCCATTGCTGCCTCCTCTGGGAGGGAGTTTCACATTTTAACGATGTGCTGCATAAAGGAGGACTTTCTTTTGTCTGTCCTGGATCTTCTCTGCAGGCTTAGAGACCTCCTTTGACCTAAGCCTAAGTCTCGCCATGTGCACAGGCCAGCATCCTCCTCTTGGCTCTGCCTACCATGAGTAGCCTGGCTTTCTGTCCCACCAGTCCTGTTGGCCACGACTGATCCCTGTATCCTAGCATGGCCTTCGAGGTGACTCCCTAGTCTTATGACCACCACTAGTATACACAGGGTACACAGAAAGGCAGGGTCTCTAGGCATGAGGTTGGAGGCTGGGAGGATCTGGCACCCTCATTTAAAGAGCAAGTTTCTAGTCCTTTCACTTGTGGAGACCTAAAGAAACATGCAGATAGTGTGCTAAACCCAAGTGTGTCTCAGTGGGGGCCTCTCTGAAGTGATCCAAGCAGAAGCTTCTAAGCCAAGTAGCCCATCTCAAAAATTACAGAAATAATGTAATCGGCACCATAAAGGGAAATGGAATGGGAGGGTGCTGGAGTTTGCTGGCAGCTTTCACGTCTAATCACGGAGGAAAGCTAATTCTATAAAACCTTTCTCCCAGTGTCTTCTTTGTCACTCTTTGCTAGCTCTCTGAAAGTTTAACAAAGAGTATTTTGGTGGCATTTTGATTCAGTTTATCTTTTGTTTATCCTTAATCCAGGCTTTCCACTTGTTTATTTCCATCCTTCCCAACGCAGTGTGTGTGTGTGTGATGTGTGTGTTTTCTTGTATGTCTCGTAGACTATACATATCCTACACATCCTGCTTTAATTTCTCTTGTTTACCGGATGATGCATTTGTTTAGTTGTTTATTGGTCCTGTTTATAAGATTCTGTAATTATGGGATATTGTTTTTCTTTTGTTTTTAACATCTTTATTGAAAGTTCAAAAAGTACATAAATATATGTGCAATAAACATTGTGAGACATAAATAAAAGAGAGAGAAAGAAAAAGAGAAACAGAACCCATGTAGAAGGGAAAATAAAGGGCGAAGGGGGGAAACCCAAAACTGTATACTTTACAAGGTTGTTATTGTACGTCACCAGATCTTAACCTATTACAGTATTTGTAAAAATGCATTCCAAATATCATTGAATTTGGCCGTGGCAAGTCTGCTTTTATATGCAAGTGGTTCATATGTTGTGAGTTTGTGTAAGTAATTTCGGCATATTGTTTTTCTCTCTTTTTTACTGCTTTGTACCCTGCTCTGGGATTGGAAACATTCAATGAAGAGCCAACTGAAAATAAATAAATCCATCCCCCCCTCCCCGCCACCCCCATTGCCGGCCCTCTTACCAGTTCCACCCGCCTGCGATTGGCTTCCAGCTCCCTCTGGGCCAGCTCACTCAGGTCTGCCTTCATCTCCTCCATCCTCATCTGGTAGTAGCAGGTCTTCTCTCTTTCCCGCATCTCCCCTTCCTTTGCCTTCTCCAGCTCCTCTCCCATCTTGATCACACTGTCCCGAAGACGGAGAACCAGCATCTGGGGAGAGAGAAGAGTTAGGGGATAGTGGGGGGGGGGAGCCGAACAGAAGCCCCTGTCACAGAATCATAGAACTGGAGAGTTGAAAGTGACCCCAACAGTCATCTAGTCCAACCACCCTTCTTTCTTTTCTTTTCTGCCTTTTATAATGACAGATACAACACCAGCAGGATGCCATGCACAAGTGAAAATTGTGCCATGGACTTGCACTCCCCAAGAACCTTAAAAGGAAGGTTTCATTCCTCATGGATGCAGAGATATCCCTGTAAGTACAGGGCACCTATTGTTAGGAAGAGAGTTTACCAAGTATGGCTTGTGTATTGGTTAGACAGCAGATTTTATTGCTTGCAATCACACACTGTATGTATGGATAGATAGAGGAATGGCTTAGGGAGCTGGGTATGTTTAGCCTGGAGAAGAGAAGGCTAAGGGGTGATATGATAGCCATGTTCAAATATATAAAAGGATGTCATATAGAGGAGGGAGAAAGGTTGTTTTCTGCTGCTCCAGAGAAGCGGACACGGAGCAATGGATTCAAACTACAAGAAAGAAGATTCCACCTAAACATTAGGAAGAACTTCCTGACAGTAAGAGCCTTTCGACAGTGGAATTTGCTGCCAAGGAGTGTGGTGGAGTCTCCTTCTTTGGAGGTCTTTAAGCAGAGGCTTGACAGCCACCTGTCAGGAATGCTTTGATGGTGTTTCCTGCTTGGCAGGGGGTTGGACTGGATGGCCCTTGTGGTCTCTTCCAATTCTATGATTCTAGATAGATAGATAGATAGATAGATAGATAGATAGATAGATAGATATAGATGCTGCCCATCTGACTGGGTTGCCCCGGCCACTCTGGGTGACTTCCAATAAAACCACAGTAAAATATCAAACATTAAAAACTTCCCTTCAGATGTCTTCTAAAAGTCTGATAGTTTTTTTATTTCCTTGACATCTGACGGGAGAGCCTTCTTCTTTTTATCCTCTCAATATGCCAGGGGGGCGGGCGATTAGACTGAGAGTCAGTGACTGGCCCAAGGTCACCTTATGAGCTTCATGGTCCAAGAGGGATTTGAACTCATGTCTCCCATTCCTAGTCAGATGCTAAAACCATTAATGGCACACTTGCTCTTCTTATGGAAAATAGTTCCCAGGATTCTCTGGGTGGTTGGGATAAAAATTAAATAAGTTAAAGCCTGTAGCATAGTGTTTAAAAAAAGTTAAAGGACCCCTGACAGTTAAGTCCAGCCGCAGACGACTCTGGACCAAGGGAGCCGGCATTTGTCCGCAGACAGTTTTTCCAGGTCATGTGGCCAGCATGAAACCAGAGCAGCGCACAGAAACAGCGTTTACCTCCCCGCTGGAGCAATACCTATTTATCTACTTGCACTTTTGGTGTGCTTTCAAACTGCTAGGTGGGCAGGAGCTGGGACCAAGCAACAGGAGCTCACCCCGTCGCGGGGATTTGACCTTCTGATTGGCAAGCCCAAGAGGCTCAGTGGTTTAGACCACAGCACCACCCGCATCCCATAGCATAATGTTTAGGAACATGCAAAGCTGCCTGACAGGCACCCCTCCCTGTGTACCTGTGTTCAATTTATGTGTGACCACACGGATGCGAGGCTCCAGAAACTTGGAAGTGTGGGGGAAGACCTGATGAGCCTAAGCAAAGCCCTGCTGTGCCTCCAGCTGGTGAGGAGACCCTCCCCAGAGCCCAAAAGGGACATCATCTTTGGGCTCTGGGGAGGGTCTCCTCATGAGCTGGACGTGCAGTGGGGCTCTGCTGAGACTCCCAGCTAACAGCAGCTGACACACAGAAAAGCTGCACTTTCCTGCATGGCAGCTGTTAGCCAGAAAGCCCCGCTGTGCCTCATGTGAGCCAGAGGGGCAGTGGGTCTTGTTGACAGGCTCAGCTGATTAATGGGGAAGCTTCTTCCTCACACACAAGTGGGGCTTTTAGGGAACAGAAAGACGACTCCTCATTTTATGCAATTTCACTGACGTGCATGTGGGTTCGGAACGTAACCCCTGTGCAAATGAGGAGTTGCCATTGGACCAATGGTCCATCTAGCTCAGTGTTGTCTGCACTGACTGGCAGAAATGGCTCTCCCGGGTTTCAGGCAGGGGTCTCTCCAAGCCCTCCCTTGGGGACTGAGCCTGGGACGTTCTGCATGCAAGGCAGTGGCTCTGCCCCTGAGCTATGGCCCTGTGGTTTGTTCTCTGGGGGTCTTGATCAACCTCCTCCCCAGGCTGCCAAGGGCAAGACAACCCAAACCTCAAAGCGCTTGATCTGCACACTCTGGAACTCCATCTTGTTCTCCAGGTCACAAATCAGGGCCTCCTGGCGGCTGACGATGGACCTCTCCACCATTGCTTGCTCCAAGTAGACAACCCGGGCCTGGGACACCTGCAGCTGTTTCCAGACAAGAGATCATTTAACTCAATTCCTGCCATTTTATTAAATTTCCACAATCTATATCTTGTTTTTATTCAGGCCAGGGGCCTCTCACAAGCAGTGCAGTTAAAAGCTACAACAGTGAAATCAATAGGAAGAATACAAATCCACCTCTAAGGTGATAAAACACAGCAAGGTCGTAATCAACAGCAACCCATTGGGCGCAGGTGGAATTGCTCAACTTACACATTTGAAGAAGAATTCATTTTGCTTTGCTCGTTTCTTACCACAAGTCCTGGCACCTTGCAATCCAGTTAACACAACTTCCATCAAGCACCCAGAAGTCAATGTAGTATGACTCACTGACCATAGGATTCAGCACTGACAAAAATACTTTGTGCTACTGTGGGTCACCAGCAACTCTGCCACAATGGGGATGGCTTCTTGGGTAGAAGATTTCACAATGGGATTAGACATATTGTCTGCAACAGCTAAAGCAGAACCTCCATCTACAAAGGCACTGTACCTCTTAGTATTAAATGATGATGATGATGTATTAAATTTCTGTACTGCCCTTCACCCAAGGATCACAGGGCAGTTTACAATATGAAAACACAAAAATACATAACATAGTAACAAACATGAACAATACCCCCCCACACACACACAGTTCAAAAGGCCAAGGATTGTTCAGTTAGCCAAAGGCATGGTTGAAGAAGAACCTGGTGCCTAAAGATGTACAATGAGCTTCCCTGGGGAGAGCATTCCACAAGCCACCACAAAAAGGCCCGTTCTCGTGTTGCTGCCCTCAGACCTCTTGCGGGGGGCACAGACAAAAAAGGCATGTGATACTGAGGGCCATCCAACAGGGGACTGTCACCTTCATTTTCTGCTGTTGGGAGTCCCAGAAGTCCCTGTTTCACCTCTGTGAGAAGCTGGAGGCTGGGCTAGAGGGGCCATTGATCACTGATCCAGTGGTGCTCTCCTTAAGTTCTTACAGAAAAGATCATCAGAGCCATGTCTCCAGCATTGCCACAAGACAGACTCTGATCCAGATGGCTCGCAAGTCACCCACTTGGGGTAGATCCCTCAGCACCCCATTCCACAGGGCTCTGGCCTGAGCGTGTGGCTCTCCCACCAGCCTCGGAGATGGAAGAAGACTCCCTGGGAGCTTCTGCTGCTCCACAGCCATGCAGCTTTGTGCTCCTGCAGAATTGACTAAGGACCCTTTAAAAACTGCAGACAGCTCATGTGGGGCAGGGGCAGAGTCACTAGAAGGGAAAGCCCTGCCAGGCACCTCCATAACTCTGGTCCTGAGCTCAAATGGTGGGCTGCCCTGCCATGAGCTGAGCCCACCTGATGCTGTCGAGGGTCCTGATTTGCCACACCTTCCAAGAAGAGGCTTTTGGAATGAACACAAGAAGAGCCTGCTGGATCAGGGCAATGGCCCATCCAGCCTCCTGTTCTCACAGTCAGATGCCTCAGTGGGAAACTCTAACACAGGACCTGACCACAAGAGCCCTCTCCCCTCTTGCTGTCTCTGACCATGGAGGCAGAGCAGAGCCATGGTGGCTAGCAATTGTCTTCCATGAATTTGCCTGACCATGTGCTGCATGAAGAAGTAATTTCTTGTTTTATCTGTCCTGAATCTTTCAACATTCAGCTTCATTGGATGTCCTCCAGTTAAAGTGTTGGCTCTGGCTACCACTTCCTCAGCAGTACAGGAAAATTAGACAAATGTACTCAGGAGAAGTCTATCAGTGGATATTAGCCATCTATCTAGAGCATCAACATGCAGAAGCAAACACATGCCTCAGAAGATCAGTCACTCGGCATAAACAGGAGAGAGTTGCTGCTTCCAGATGCTGGGCCAGGAAGGGCATTCCTTTGATCCAGCGTCAGGGCTCTCAGGATGTCCTCACCCTGAGATTCTTCAGCATTAGAAGAGTTAAGTTCTGCATTTGCACTGGAAAGGGTGGGGGGAAGGACTCACTTTCTCTTGCAGGCCATGCTTTTCCTTCTTCATCTCCTCCAACTGGGTCTGCAACTCTCGGATCTGGGTGATATCTGTTGCGGACTGCAAAAAGGAAGAGCCTCAGAAGGGATTCAGACAAGGCAGGGGCTCCTTTGAAGGCTGGAGCACCTAAGTCATATAGGTGTGTGCATGCTGGGAATTGCCTTCTGGATCCTGCCAACCTTGGAAACCTTTACAGGAGGTGCTGAGATGGTATCAATGGAAAGGGAGGAGCTCCCTAAGGGAAAAGAGGCTACTGGAACCATTTTGGTTGAATCAGCTGGCTGTTGAATTAGTTGCACAGTAGCCAGAGTGTCAGACTAGAACCCGGGAGGCTGAAATTCAAATCCTCACTTAGCCATGAAGCTCACTGGGTGGCCTTGGGCCAGTCATTGCTTCTCAGCCTAGCCTACCTCACAGACAAAGCAAAATAAAAAATAAAAAAATCCTTCCAGTAGCACCTTAGAGACCAACTAAGTTTGTTCTTGGTATGAGCTTTTGTGTGCATGCACACTTCTTCGGATACACTGAAACAGAAGTCCAAGCACTTCTGTTTCAGTGTATCTGAAGAAGTGTGCATGCACACAAAAGCTCATACCAAGAACAAACTTAGTTGGTCTCTAAGGTGCTACTGGAAGGATTTTTTTATTTTGTATTTTGTTTTGACTATGGAAGACCAACACGGCTACCTACCTGTAACTACCTCACAGAGTTAGGAAAGAGGAAAACTGTGTGCCACCTTGAGCAATTTGGAGAAACTGATGGGATAGAAATGGAATAACAGCTAACAGAGTGACAGTAAGAACTGTGCAACAGTGGAACAGACTCCCTCAGGAGGTGGTGGATTCTCCTTCCTTGGAGAAGTTTAATCAGAAGTTGGATGGTCATCTGCCACAGATGCTTTACTTCAGATTCCTGCATTGCTGGGGGTTGAACTAGATGACCCTCAGAGTCCCACCCAACTCTGCAGTTTTATGATTCTGTGGGCACTGAATAGCAAAAGAAGGTGGAGGGAATGAAGCCAGTCAGGGCTCCAAGCCTTACAAAACTGGAAAGCTAAATTGTGCCACCTATACACAACAATCAGGGCTCCTGGTCCAAGCACCTCAAATAAGGCAAGGCCACTCTGAAGGGTGGGCCTCCCTCTCCACCCCCCCCCTGCATTACCTGAGCAATTAAGGCCTTGTGCTTGGCCATCAGTTCATTCAGATCCTCCTGGTCTTCATCAATACACTTGAGGAGATCAGCTTTCTCATGCTGGAGCTGGTATAACTGCTCATCAACCTGCAGCAGTAAAAAAAAAAAAAGGCAATGTGGTTCTATGCTGCATCAACAGAAGTATAATGCAAAGATGAAGGGAAGTAATAGTACTGCTGTATTCTGCCTTTGAATTATGGTGCTGGAGGAGACTCTTGAGAGTCCCATGGACTGCAAGAAGATCAAACCTATCCATTCTTAAATAAATCAGCCCTGAGTGCTCACTAGAAGGACAGATCCTGAAGTTGAGGCTCCAGTACTTTGGCCACCTCATGAGAAGAGAAGACTCCCTAGAAAAGACCCTGAGGTTGGGAAAGATTGAGGGCACAAGGAGAAGGGGACGACAGAGGATGAGATGGGTGGACAGTGTTCTCGAAGCTACTAACATGAGTTTGGCCAAACTGCGAGAGGCAGTGAAGGATAGGCGTGCCTGGTGTGCTCTGGTCCATGGGGTCACGAAGAGTCGGACACGACTGAACGACTGAACAACAACAAATTCTGCCTTGGCCAGACCACACCTGGAAGACTGGGCACCACAATTTGGGCACCACAATTTAAGAAGAATATTGACAAGCTGGAACGTGTGCCAACCAAGATGATCAAGGGTCTGGAAACCAAGCCTTATGAGGAACGCTTGAAGGAGCTGGGTATATCTAGCCTGGTAAAGAGGAGACTGAGAGCAGATATGATAGCTGTCTTCAAATATCGAAAGGGATAGAAGAGGGAACAAGCTTGTTTTCTCTTGCTCTGGGGGTCAGCAACCTTTTTCAGCCATGGGCCGGTCCACCATCCCGCAAACCATGTGGTGGGCCGGACTATATTTTGAAGAAAAAAATGAACGAATTCCTATGCCCCACAAATAACCCAGAGATGCATTTTAAATAAAAGGACACATTCTACTGAATCTCTCCCCCCACCGCCCCGCCAACAGCTGCGAAAGGCACAGCACTGGGTGATCGGAGAGTCTCAGCGCAGCGCTTCTCCGAACCCCCGTCCTGTGCCTTTCGCAGCTGTCGGCGGCAAGGGGGAGACAAGTGGCAAGAAAGGATCCCTTTTTTGCAGCTTGTCCCTCCGCAGCTTCCCGCCTCACTCGAGTATAACCCAAGGGCGGCTTTTTCAGCCCAAAAAATGGGCTGAAAAAGTCGGCTTATACTCGAGTATATACAGTAGTTGGATTCGGGCATGGAAATGGGAAATGCACCAACTTGTCCTTTCTCTCAGGGCCTGGCCTATGCCCTGCAACCCTAGATATAGAGGGATGGTTGCTTATCCATAGATGAGGGGACTCTGAACATGTTCAGAGACACTCTCCGATTGATGGCTATCATGCCATTGCACAACTCTCATTCATTTCAACTCGGTCCACACAAGAGAAATTCCAAGTGGCCTTTGCTCCATGCTGGTGCATGAGGCTGCCATGCTTGTTTTGTTTGGGTCTGCCCCTGAAGAGCTTACAACTGAATCTTTGGGCCACAGCAACAACTTCCGGTACTTCCTGTCTTAAATGGATGCAGCTCCCATGCTAGCGGAGACGATTTGCGGAGGAAAACAAGGATGATTTTGGAGTAATTGTTCTTGCAAGCTCCCCCCAGGGCCAGTGGGGAGTGAGTTTCACTCACAGATCATCTTGATAACTGGCTCTCACTCTGGTATGGAACCTGAGAGGCAGGAGACGCTGAGTGGAAAAGCGCTTCGCATATCGGTAACCCCTGGCACAGCCATTAAGAGCAGAGGTTCTTCTGTATATGTTGGTGTTAAAGGGTTAACAAAGTCTTAGTCGCTCTAATCACTGAGCAGCTGTGTGTCCTTGAACATCCGGGAATGTTAGATAATTTGTATAAATACTCAGTTTGTAACCGTGGGCGTTGGTCGCTGAGCTGAGCTGAATGTAGTATAAAGTTTTCTTTCATGCAAGAGATAAAACATGAGTGCTTTATCACCTGGTTTTTTGTTTTGTAAATAAATTACTTTAAGTTTCAACGTGATTGCTCCAGAGTTCCTGGTTTACAGCTATTGCTGGCTCTCCTATCTTCTTCACTCCGCTGCACAAAGAAAAACCCTGCTGTGAGTAAGACTTAAAGGGCTTGGAAGTGAACTGGACATTTAATTTAACATTAAGCTAATTAAAGTTTAATGGACAGTATATTAGGATGAAATTGGCTCTAATTTACAGACGTGTGCAGGATGAAGGGGACACGATTAGCATCTAATTTCCATTGGACGGTAATTTGGACTATGGTCTTTGATCTGCAGTAGCTCTGGCGGGACCAGTGGCGGAGTAAGTCTCTCCGGCACCTGGGATGGTGCAAACCACCCATAGGGAGGGACAGAACAGGGAGCGCAATGCCCATAGAGATGCCCCCTCCGTTGTTTGCTCACCTGCTTCCTTCCTGTCCTCTCCCCTGCCTGCCTGCCTGCCTCCTCCAGCCAGGAGCATGGAGTAATGGCGCACCGCCCTGCGCAACTCCCGACCCAGAGGGTGGGCCGATTGCGCCTGGCTGGGGGGGCGCAATCCACCACAGCAGCCCAGCCAGGGGGTGCGATCCGGCCCAGCGGCCAAGCCGGGTGGTGCAATCCGGTGCAGCTGGGGGGTGCAATCTGGCACAGCCAGGATTTTGTCACCCACCCACCCACCCCAGGATGACACCCGGGGCGGGCCACACCCACCTTGCTCCATCTCTGGGCAGGATGCCAGATTGTTAGAGATAATGTGTATGTATTTTAATATTTTTTATATTTGTTGGAAGCCGCCCAGAGTGGCTGGGGAGACCCGGCCAGATGGGCGGGGTAAAAATAATAAATTATTATTATTATTATTATTATTATTATTATTATTATTATTATTATAAGAGTTTGAGGAGAAGGAGAACTAGAAAATTGCCTGGAGCTATGGCGGGACGCCAGATTACTCCCAGATTACTCCCTTACATAAACAACAAAGATGGCGTAATGACATAGCTTGAATTTCAATAGTAGAAATTTTGAGAATGCCGCTTCTCAAAATAAGACGGAAGGCAAAGGTTGGAGGGAAGCCAAGAGGTGTTTCCTCTGCAATCACCCTGGCCATTTCGCGAGAAACTGTCCGCAACGCAAGGAGTGGCAGGGAATGGCAGGGACGATGGTCAAGGAAACCAGTGAGGGGCAGGAATCGGCCCAGGGAAACGATAGAGCCTGGCTGCGGGTGGAAGGGGGTAGCAGCTAGGCAGAGACCCAGTAAAAAAGCCCCAACTGGATGCCCCGGTGGCGGGGATTGTAGTTAAGGTGGTGCTAGAGCTCCCCAATGGGTATCTAGTGGAGGTGCAAGCGCTGTGTCCACTGGACTTCCCCTTGCAAGTCACCACCATTGATGGGAGACCACTACTGGGGGGGCAGTCACGGGGGGGCAGTGAGGGGGCAGTGAGGATGAAGGTGTCACAGCACACTGAGATCAACTTGGTCTCGGGGGCTATACTCCATGTCCGACCAAGAAATGGAGGCTTTGAAGGAGTTTATAGACAAGAATCTGCAGAGAGGCTTCATTAGGGAATCAAAGGCGGTTGGGGGGAGTCCCGTGTTCTTTGTGGACAAGAAACACTCAAAACAGCGCTGCCTGGTGGTGGACTACAGATTTCTGAATGCCCTCACTGAACCAATAGTGTATCCCATGCCCAGGATTGACAATTTGCTGGCAAGGGTATGAAAAGGCAAGGTCTTCACCAAGCTGGACCTCAGGAGGGCTTACAATTTGATCAGAATTTGGGAAGGAGATGAGTGGAAGATGACCATGTTCACGCCCCTGGGGGAATACCTCATGATGCCTTTTGGTCTCCAAGCTGGGAGTCATTGTTTCCAAGCCTTCATGTACCACGTGCTGGGACCCCTACTGTACAAGAACTGTGTCTGCTTCTTGGATGACACCCTCATTTTCTCTCAGGATGAGAAGGAACATGTGCAGCACGTCAGGGAAGTGTTGGAGAAGTTGAGAGAGCATCAACTGTACGTTAAGCTGGAGAAGTGCCAGTTCCATGCAAAGGAAGTGGAGTTCTTGGGGTACCGACTGTCAGATAACAGTAAAGTGCGAGCAGTATTGGAGTGGAGAAGCCCCAAAACAAAGAAGGATGTGCAGCGGTTCATAGGTTACTCCAATTTCTACAGAAAGTTCATCCAGAATTATGCACACCTGACCGCGCCCATAATGGACTGTTTGAGGGGGAAGAAAGCCTTTCGGTGAACACCGGAGGCAGAGCGAGCGTTTGGGGAATTAAAGAAGGCATTCGCTTCAGAGGAGCAACTGCTGCACATAGACCCCAGCAAGCCCATAAGAATAGAAATTGATGCCTCCGACAGGGCAATCGACGCAGTTCTACTCCAGAAGGGGGTTGAAAACGAATGGCAGCCCTGCACTTTTTTCTCCAGGAAACTCAGCAAATCCGAGCAGAACTATATGATCTGGGACAAGGAGCTCCTGGACATCTACGCAGCTTTTAAGCAGTGGAGGCACTTTTTGGTGGGGGCGCAGCAACAAATTCAGATGTGCACGGACCACAAAAACCTGGAGTACTGGCGGACGGCCAGAGTTTTGAATCAGAGACAGATTAGATGGGCGGAATTTTTCGCAGGTTTTCATTTTAAGATACAGTATGTGCCGGGGGAGGAGAATGTGAGGGCCGATGCGCTATCCAGAAAACCCAAGTATCTGGAAGACGAGGGGGCCCCAATGGCAAGGGAGGTGTTCCGGCCGGAACAGTGGACCTGTGGGGGGGGGGCGATAGTGGGTGACACAGAACTGTTGCTGTTGGCCAGAGAAGACTACTTTACCAAGAGGAAGCTGGCGGGTCTGAAACAGGGAGGGGGCACAAACGAAGGTTTTGAAGAAAAGGGGGGGTTGCTGTTCTATAAAGGGGTGCTGCACGTGCCGGGAGAGACCCTAAGGGGCAAAATTCTCAAAGAGCTTCATGACAACCCCACGGCAGGCCACGTCGGTAAACACAAAACACAAAACTATGCATTTAGTCACGTGAGAGTTTTGGTGGCCCAAAGTCCGGGAAGATGTAAGGGATTATGTCAGGGGTTGTGGGGTGTGTCAGAGGGCCAAGGGGCAGAGGGCCGCTCTGGCAGGGCTCTTGGAACCACTGCAGACCCCCCACAAGCCTTGGGAGGTGGTGTCCGTTGATTTCATCACCGACCTGCCCATGTCAGGCAGAAAAACCGCAGTGTTGGTAGTGGTGGACCTGTTCACCAAGATGCGCCACTTTGTGGCCTGCCCCAAGGCGGTATCCGCAGAGGAGACAGCCAAATTGTTTGTAGATCACATTTTCAGACTGCATGGAATGCCTTTACGAGTCATTAGTGATAGAGACAGCCAATTTACTTCCCGCTTCTGGCGCAAACTCATGGAGTTGCTACAGGTTGAGGTGAGCTTTTCCACAGCCAGGCACCCCCAGACCAATGGACAGGCAGAGAGGAGCAATGCCATTTTGCAGCAGTACCTACGGTGTTATGTCAACCAACATCAGAACGATTGGGTGGAGTGGTTGGCGCTGGAAGAATTTGCATATAATGCGGTGCACGTGTCCACGGGGATGTCGCCTTTTACGGCCAATTACGGGCGTAACCCCAGAGCTTTCCCAGGAAGGGGGAAGGAGGAGCTTTTCGTGCCGGCAGCGGAGAACTTGGTAGAAGAGATGGAGGCAATACATCTGATGTTGAAAGAGAACCTCGATAAGGCGAAGGAGGCATACAAGAAGGCGGCCAATGAAAGAAGGGAAGGGAAGGAACTCCGGGTGGGGGACAAGGTGTGGCTATCCTCCCGAGGACTGCCGTTTAGGGGGAGGTGTCGCAAGCTGGAGCACAGAAGGTTGGTACCCTTTGAGGTACAGGAGCAAATCAATCTGCTGGCGTTTAAGCTTAAGTTACCAGAGAGCATGAGAATACACCCAGTGTTCCACAGGTCACTGCTTTCGCCCTTTCATGAGGGGCACAGGTATCAAGGAGGGGAAGGGGGTGCACCAACCCCACCCGTTGTGGTTAACCGGAGCTTTGCAATGAGGTCACGGAGATATTGGACTCCAGGTGGCCCTGGGACAAGCTGCAATATTTGGTGGATTGGGAGGGTGCACCAGCGGAACAGGTGACACACAGAGGAGAATCTCACAGTGGAGTTCCACGAGCTTTTCCCACACAAGCCCAAACCACCCCACTGGAGGTTCAGGGAGATTTTTGCACCCACAGATGAGGAGGGGGAGGAGGAATATATTGGCTTCCAATCCTCAGAGGGTAGCAGAGACCCTTGGGAGGCAGTGTTTGACTCTACGGACGAGGCTTCCCGCCCTCACCCAGCAGGCAGAGCGAGACAGGGGGAGGGGGACTTTGAAGGGGGGGTGGATGTCAGGGGAACACCAGGGGGCAGCGGAGAGCCAGTAGAGGAGGAGGGAGGGCTCCCTGATGCTGAGAGCGGCGAACACCGCTCAAGGAGCTCGGAGTCCTCCTGTGGGAGCGATAGACAGGAAAGGAGCTCTGTGGTGGAGGGGCTGTTGGATGCTGTCGGGTCTGGACACCAACTTAGTGGTTCAGGGACAGAGGGGGAAATGGTAGCCCCGTCGCCTCAATTACATAGGGAGCTGAAACGGAAAGAGCAGAGGAGGAGACTAGGGGTTCTCAAATTCTTCTGTTGCGGGCGCTCCCACAAGACGCCACTTCCGGGATCTGAGAGCGACTGAAACGTTCATAGAATTTTAAGCTCTGTCTTGAATATGTCTGTATAATAAACCGATGTAAATATACAGATCCTGAGTCGGGACTTGTTACTCGTGGGGAGCACCAACGTAACCCTGACAGAAAGAAAGATTGGAAAAGCAGGAACAGAGATGCCATGTAAGACAGGATTAGAACAATGAAGAAACAAACGAGGGGAAAAACATATCACACAGGGAATTTACAGGAAACAGAACTCTTTTTGTGGATTTTTTTTTGTTATTAAATATCTCAACATGGAGGTCAAGAAATCAGTAGCTGAATGCAATTGGATTAAGATATTGGAAGCAGGAAGAAATAAGAACTTTGCACTCCGAAACCCAGCACACGGGAGTCACTAAAAATGTATAATTGGATGTATAATTGATCTATATTTGGATGGGAATTATAATTTGATATTGATAAAATGTGGCTGTTATTGGGTTTTAATATTTGAAAATCAATAAAGATTATGTACAACCATGGGCCACAGCAACTTTCATTGCGGACTCCTACCAAGTTCTTGTTCCTGCTGACCGTCTCCAGCTCAAGGTGCAGGTTCTCGAGCTCCAAAGCTAGCATCTTTTGTGCCTTCTCAGCCTCTCCACATCTGGCTGTGCTCTCTTCCAGCTGCAAAATACATAGTGAGAAGCAGTCAATACATCACCTCCCACCGGGCGGGAAAACCATTTAGCTAGCTTAGCTTTCTTCCTCTGCCCTTAAGCAACATTTATTTACATTTCACTCCAAGAGTGTTTCTACATTTTGAAGCCCATTACAACTCTGCCTGCTTACAGCTGTGTTCCTCTGAGGACTGGCGACACTGATTTCACACACACGCAGCCCACGAAACATAGCTCAGCTCTAGCTAGAGACACAAGAGTACCAAGCATGTCACAGCAGGAAAACTTGCTTTTCTTACCATCCCATTCCCTTCCCATCTCAGCAACAATAGTTGGAAGGCAAAGAAAAATTGTTGCTTTTGCACAGCAAGCCTGAGCCCACTTCTCATGCCAAACCCCTGACTTTATTTAAGGCAAATCTTGCAGTAAATCTGGGCTCATTAATTAGCCAAAATATGCAAATTGCATGTAGTTTGCAAAGATGCAAGTGATTTACAAGTGGGGTTCACAAATGATTTTTACCAAACAGCTCAAATTACACTTTGCAGACACACCAAAAGGGAGCATTTTGCGAGTGTTAGTTTGCTGCTGGGGCTGGCTTGTGGTTTCTTCAACTGCTGTCAGCCAAACCGGGCAGAACAGGAGAGAATTAACTCCAACATCCTCACTCTCTTCCAGCATTGTTTGGTGATTGTACTTCCTGCTGCTTTCTTTCTTCCAACAGTGATTTTTAAAAAGGTTTTACTTTTAATTTTTTTAACATACATAAAAAAGCAGCTTCATGCACGTAGAAAATAAGCATCTCAGCCATTTTGTCCTAGTTTGGGGAATGTCTGTGGTGTTGGTTTGGCTTTTAAAAAATGCATATGTGGGTGGGGGAGGTTCATGCTGGCAATCTAGTGATACAATGCAAGAAAGGCTTTAAGACTGTGCATAACAGTACTCTACACCACAAGATTGGGGAATGGGGTGGGTGGGAGGGTGAGCTCTATAACTCACTGCACTGCTCCACAGTGATCCCATCTACCTCTGTCCTCTCTTTCTTACTTCTTGTTTGTGCTACTCTCCAAAATGAAGGTCTCCGATCAATATTGCGTATTTATTTGGGTGGAGGGGATAGAGGGTGCTGTGGCTTTTGCTTGCTCATTTACTCAATCAAAAAAATGGTCTGCAGCTCCAAGAGGAGGGTGGTAAATGTGAATTTATCACACCCAAACTTACTAAATCAATAGTTTCTCCTTTGAAATTCACTCTTTTCCAAATTTTGTGAATCAGTACAAAAACAATTGTACTGGGGGGTTGGAATTGTTTCCAAAAATGCATTGTTGTTGTTCAGTCGTTCAGTCGTGTCCGACTCTTCGTGACCCCATGGACCAGAGCACGCCAGGCACGCCTATCCATCACTGCCTCTCGCAGTTTGGCCAAACTCATGTTAGTCAAACTCATGTTAGTAGCTTCGAGAACACTGTCCACCCATCTCGTCCTCTGTCGTCCCCTTCTCCTTGTGCCCTCAATCTTTCCCAACATCAGGGTCTTTTCTAGGGAGCCAAAGTACTGGAGCCTCAGCTTCAGGATCTGTCCTTCTAGTGAGCACTCAGGGCTGATTTCTTTAAGAATGGATAGGTTTGATCTTCTTGCAGTCCATGGGACTCTCAAGAGTCTCCTCCAGCACCATAATTCAAAAGCATCATTTCTTCAGCGATCAGCCTTCTTGATGGTCCAGCTCTCACTTCCATACATCACTACTGGGAAAACCATAGCTTTAACTATACGGACCTTTGTTGGCAAGGTGATGTCTTTGCTTTTTAAGATGCTGTCTAGGTTTGTCATTACTTTTCTCCCAAGAAGCAGGCGTCTTCTAATTTTGTGACTGCTGTCACCATCTGCAGTGATCATGGAACCCAAGAAAGTGAAATCTCTCACTGCCTCCATTTCTTCCCCTTCTATTTGCCAGGAGGTGATGGGACCAGTGGCCATGATCTTAGTTTTTTTGATGTTGAGCTTCAGACCATATTTTGCACTCTCCTCTTTCACCCTCATTAACAGGCTCTTTAATTCCTCCTCACTTTCTGCCATCAAGGTTGTATCATCAGCATATCTGAGGTTGTTGATATTTCTTCCGGCAATCTTAATTCCGGTTTGGGATTCATCCAGTCCAGCCTTTCGCATGATGAATTCTGCATATAAGTTAAATAAGCAGGGAGACAATATACAGCCTTGTCATACTCCTTTCCCAATTTTGAACCAATCAGTTATTCCATATCCAGTTCTAACTGTAGCTTCTTGTCCCACATAGAGATTTTTCAGGAGATGGATGAGGTGATCAGGCACTCCCATTTCTTTAAGAACTTGCCATAGTTTGCTGTGGTCGACACAGTCAAAAGCTTTTGCGTAGTCAATGAAGCAGAAGTAAATGTTTTTCTGGAACTCTCTAGCTTTCTCCATAATCTAGCGCATGTTTGCAATTTGGTCTCTGGTTCCTCTGCCCCTACGAAATCCAGCTTGCACTTCTGGGAGTTCTCGGTCCACATACTGCTTAAGCCTGTCTTGTAGAATTTTTAGCAAAACCTTGCTAGTGTGTGAAATGAGCGCAATTGTGCGGTAGTTGGAGCATTCTTTGGCACTGCCCTTCTTTGGGATTGGGATGTAGACTGATCTTCTCCAATCCTCTGGCCACTGCTGAGTTTTCCAAACTTGCTGGCATATTGAGTGTAGCACCTTAAAAAATGCATAGACTATGGCAAAATTGTGTACAAAAATGCATATATTGAGAAAAATGTGCATGGAAATGCATGTGAATTACTATGATAACTTTTTTAAATACTGCATTTTTCCGTGTATAAGACTAGGTTTGGGGGGGATGGTGACATCATCAACCAAGATGGAGCCTTAAATCGCCGCTGAGCTCCTTCCTGAGAACAATAACCATACAATGACGAGTAAGCATTTTAAAAATAATTCCCCCTGTGAGGAATTCAGCAAGCCTGGATTGCTAAAAGGGACCTTAGATTCGTGGATTTCACTACCTTCGAAAGAATCTCCCTCAGGCACAGGCCAAGCACTAGCAGGCCCAAAAATGGCTGCCAAAGCTTCCAAAAATGAAAAAGCAGAAGCAGGGAAACTGATAGGCCTTGAAAATGCACAAGGCCTAGTAGCCCTAACCTGGAAGGAATTAGCCCAAGACTGGGCAAACGCACTCCTCCCACTGAGGGAAGACATTGCTAAATTAACTGAGACTGTGAATGATGTTAAAACTACAGCTAACACAGCAGTGGAATTAAGCTTGAAAAATAAAACATCTATTAGGACTCTGAAACACGCGCAAGCAGACCTTAGAATCCAACTGGAAGACTGTCAAGATTGGGAAAGGAGACTTAACTTGAGGGCCAGGAGCCTTCCTGAAAATTTTGGAGACTCAGATATAAAAGCAGCCTTCCTCCCATGGATTCAAGAATTATTTCCTGACTGCAAAATCAGTGCAGAAAACATAGAACACGTAAACCTATAAACAGGGAACCCCCCCCCCAAAGATGTGATTGTCCACTTTAACACGTTCTTGGTGAAAAATGATTTAATGCAAGGTTTTAGAAAACTGGAAAAAATAGAACATGAGGACTCTGTTATAGCTATCTTCCAAGACCTTTCTCCTGGGACCTTGCAGCGACGTCGTGAATTCAAAGCATACACCATATCACTTCGTAATGCAAGGATAAAATACAAATGGGGATTTCCCCTTTAAGCTGGTCATCCTATATAATAAAGAGCCTGTGTCCGTACGTACTACTTTCCGTGTGTCACAGGAATTCGCAAGTGCGCGTGCGTTCCAGTGACACACGGATTGGAGGACGCAGACCAATAGGAGCAGGGGCAGCGGCGCATAGCACCGCTTCCCGCAGCCTCCTGCTGTCGGCCATCTTCAGCGGACCTTTCCGCTGCCTCCGCCGCTGGCTCCGGCTTCCTCTTTGCTTGCCGCACTGCCGCCCATCTGCAGCGGACAAAGCAAAGAGCGGGGGCAGCGGCGCAAATCCCGCCGGCCGGGGCAGCGCAGCGCCAGGCACCCCCGGGGGAAAAGAAGCCGCTGCCGCCGCTACAGCCGCCCCCGAGGGAAAGGAAGAAGGGGGAGGGAGCCCCTCTCCACCCCCCAGCGCCCGCTGTTCTGCCTCACTGGGGCGCTCCTTCTCCCTCACAGAGCCCAGGGGAGAGAGCCGAGCTGCGCGGGAAGGGGAAGGGCGCCGGGCGCGCTGGCCACCTCGCCGCCGCAGCTGCACCCGTGAGGAGAAGGCGGCGGTGGCGGCAAGGAGTCGTGGCTGGTACGGCTGCCTAAGGGGACGGCGGAGGCGCGCACAGCGCGCCTCCGTCGCCGCCGCTCTTTTCTTCTGCGCTCCGCTCCGCGACTCCCTCTCCCGGCAGCCGCTCTCCGCCTCCCCTCGCCGCCTGCTGCGTCCCACGGGCTCCCGGCAGCACCTGCTGCCCTGGACTTGGCCAGGGTGCTCAGCCCGAGGGCCCGGCCGCCGCGGGGTACCCCGCGCTACCCGCCTCCTTCTCCTCGCCCCAGCCCAGCCCAGCAGTAGCGCGTCTGGTGAGTGAGCGCCCGAGCCTCCCGCCGACGACGCCGGCCTCTGGCGTCCAGCCGCACACAGCCGCAGATCCCCAGGCCGCCTTTCAAACTACGCTTCCCGTCATGCAACGGTGGAGAAAGGGGGTGGCCGGGCACGAGCCCTCCCTCCCACTCTCTCCCCGCTTCGAAACCTCCCCCCCCCAGGAGAAATGCTGCCGCGGTGTGCTTCGGGACTGGTAGTCCCGCGCCGGGCGGCTGGGCAGGCGCCGGCCTGGGTTCGCTCGCAGGGCGCGTTCACGGAGCGGAGCGGGGCCTACAGTTCGAGTCCGCCTCAGGCTGACCGAGGGAGGCGGCCGAGGGGCTGAGGTGATTTCCTCCCCCCGGTTTGCCTGAGGAGAAGCGCTGCGCTGTCCGCGGCCTCTTTGGCAACGGGCGGCAGCCTCTGTTTCTGGGCTCCCTCGGGAGGCGGCGGCCCGAGGCTGACAGCCGGTGTGAGGTGGACGCGGGCGGAGGGAGGCGAGGCGAACGGGGAAGTTTGGGTCTCCTCAGGAGTAAGGCCCACTGGACCCGGACCAGCCCCGCGGCTCTGCTCCCTTCTCGCCACCCATGCACAGACGGAGCCGCTGGAGCAGCCCTTCCTCGCCCTGCTTGCGAGGAAAAAAAAAGGGGGGGAATAATGGAAAAAAGAAAGGAAGATCAAGCGGAGGAAAAGGAAAAAATAAAAGGACAATCAAGGGGGAAAGGGGGAAAGAAGGGGGAGAAAAAACAAAAAGTGAAACACAAGGGCGGAAAATAATAAGAAAGGGGGGAAGGCAAAAATTAAAAGGTAAATCAAGGGGGGAAGAATAGGGGAAAGGGGGGAGAAAAAACAATAACGGAAGAAGAAAGGGGGAAGGGAAAATAGAAGGAAAATCAAGGGGAGGAAAAGAAAGAAAGTGGGAAGGGGAGGAGAAGGGGAAAGGGGAAAACAAGGGGGGAATAAAGTGGGGAAAGAGGGAAAATCAAGGGGAGGAAAAGGGAAACAAGAAAGAGGAAAGGGGGGAGAGAAAAAGGGGAAAAGAAAGGGGAAATCCAGGGGGAGAAGAAAAGGAGAAAACAAGGGGAAACCAGGGGAAGAAAACAGGGGAAAGAAGAAAGGGAAAAACAAGGGGGATAAAGGGAATGAAAGGGGGGGAAGATAAAAGGGGGAAGGGAAAAACAAGGGGGGAAATAAAAAAGGGGGGAAGAAAAAGGCGAGCGATGTCAAGCGACAGCCACTCGGTCAGCTCTGCGCGTGTCCCCAAAGTTGCTAGGGCAACAGGGACGCTATGCGCACAGCTGCCTACGTCATGCAGCTCTCGCGTTGTTAGAAAAAAAAAACCAGATCAGCGAGAGCCGCATGACGTAGTGGCTTGACGCATGATGCTCTACCTCCTTATACATTTTCTTAACATGTTTCAACACATATCTTCTAGCGCCCGTTTTTCAACGGGCTTAATTTACTAGTCACTCATAATGGAATAACCAAGGTGGCAGCCTCACATGAAGAAGCTAAAAAATTATTGAAACAGCTCGATGTACAGATTGAAGACATGACAGCTCGATGTACAGATTGAAGAAGGAGTGGAGGAAGAAGCGCCGATGAAGAGACAGAAAAAGATCCTTTTGAATGGCAATAACAAGGGGGGAAGACAGCGAAGAAAATTAAAGGAAAGAAAAATCCAATGCAGAAGAAAAATGGACAGAGAATCCCACAAGACGGCTTCTGCTCTGCATGAGATCATTTTGTCCTGGTTTTTATGACTTGCTTTGTAACTTTACTATCATAGAATGTTCCTGGGAGGGGGGGAGCGGTGATTTTGGTCATCCCCTATTGTTAATACTACTGAAAGAGTAGAATTCACTACTCTGTGGATACCACAATGGTTCCAACAGTCGGAGGGAATTTTCTTGTTGTAGGTGGGAGGGGAAAGGGGGGGAGGGGAAGTTTGGGGTTTGTTCACCGTTTGTTCACCGTCCAGCTGTTAAACTATTACAAGTTGCCAACAATTGCCTTTTAGAGATAATGTTTTCCACGCGCTCCTATAACACACTAATCATCCTGGAGCAAGTATGGATAATTTAAAAACAATCACATGGAATGTTAATGGTCTGGGGTCACCCATAAAAAGGAGACGGGTTTGGAAGGAATTAAGAAAAGGGAGACCGGACTTGATTCTGGTCCAGGAGACTCAGCAGAGGAGGAGGGGGGGCTACAATGAGTACATCTCCCCTCCCTTTCTCTGGGGGACAGTGGTTTGCCTCTCAGGGAACATCTAAGGCTCGTGGGGTAGCAACATGAGTTGTGGATAAATCAGAATATAAACCTGAACAACCCCTTAGTGATCCAGATGGACGTTACTTGTTTATCAGGGGCACATTGCAGGACCAATGGCTGGCTATAGGTAATCTTTATGCACCAAACAACCAACAGGAAGAATTCTTGGGGGAAAACATTCATGGAGCTGGAAAATCTTTTTAAAAGGACAAACAATCCTGGGGGGAGATTTTAATTTAGTCCTAAATAAATATTTTGACAGAAATTGTTCAGGTCAGAAAAAAAGGTCAATAGAGGCTCCCCATCAACAAAAACCCCTTTGTATAGAATTCTTGGAAAATTCAATTTATATGATACCTGGCGAATGGCAAACTCTGATTTAATGGACTATACTCACTTTAGTAATCGCCATACAAACTACTCTAGAATTGATTATTTATCGACATCAGAGGGATGGATCCATCGGATCCACTCCTCAGAGATCAAAACAGGAAAAATCTCTGACCATGCTATGGTTATTGCTGAACTGCTGAGAGAAGGAGGATACCCAAGGAACCCAGTATGGAGACTTGACCCATGGCTACTGCAAGATCAACTGGTTCTTGAACGGTTGCAAAAAGAGATACCAGATTTTTTTAAGATCAATGATACAGGATTATATAACCCAGCTTTAATTTGGGATACCTTCAAACAGTAATTAGAGGAACATTAATCAGTGAGAAGAGTAGAATAAAAAAAAGGAAATCAAATATTCATCTCCAATTAGAAAAAGAAGTAAAAGAATTAGAAGAAAAACATAAAATAACATGTAGTAACAGAGTGTATCACAAATTAATTCGAAAAAGGGAAGAATTAGACATGTTAGAAATACCAAAACTAATAACATCCCTTCAATATTTAAATCAACAATACTATGAATTTAATAATAAAAACTCAACAATCTTGGCAAACCAACTAAAGAAATGCAAATTAAACAGAACAATCCACTCAATAAAAACAGGCAAAGGCGACATAACACATGATAAACTTAAAATTAACCAAGCCTTTCTTGCATTATATAAGACCTTATATACTTCTGAAACACCATCGCTAAATGCCATTCAGGAATTTCTGGCCACAGTTAACATTCCAAAATTAATGCAACTTACTTAAATCAACCCTTCTCAATTGAGGAAATATTAGCTAGTATTAAAAAGACAAAACCGTTTAATGCACCTGGACCAGATGGGTTTACTGGCTATTTTTATAAAACCTTTTCTGAACTTGTGTCCCCATTTTTGCTGAAATTATTTACAGATATAAAGGATCATGGCCTCATACCTGGAACTTGGAAAAACACACACATCATAGTGCTACCAAAACCAAATAAAGACTTGGAGTCGGTCGAGTCCTATAAGCCTATCTCATTAATAAATGTTGATTTAAAATTATTTACAAACATTATTACACACAGGTTAGCGACGATTGTACCGAATTATATACATTTGGATGAGATAGGTTTTATTAGGCAAAGGTCAATAACTACCCCAATTAGGAGGATCCTCCATGCAATATTCTGGAGATCAAACCAACCGGCACGGACAGCCATCCTTACATTGGATGCAATGAAGGCATTTGATCATCTTGAATGGAATTTTCTTTTTGAAACCTTGTGAGGTTTTGGCATGGGAGCCCCATTCATTACACTGCTGACTACCTTATATCAGGATTGCACCTCAAATATTTTGATAGATGGTATACACTCAGAGCGTATATTGATGGGCCGGGGCGCGAAGCAGGGCTGCCCATTGTCGCCCCTCCTTTTTGCCCTGGCCATGGAACCCTTGGCTCTAGCACTTAGGGATGACCCTGAGGTGTCTGGAATACAAATTAATGGGCAGAGCCATCTGGTGAACATGTTTGCAGATGACATAGCCTTGATGCTGTCTCGCCCTGGAACAAGTCTCCCGGCAGTAATGAAAATTCTTGATGCTTACGGAAAGGTCTCTGGTTTTTGTGTTAACTATAGCAAATCAGACCTGCTATGTATTCATATGCCACCTGAAGCACAACTACAACTTCAGTGCTCTACTGGAATAAAACTTTGTCAGAAATATTTTAAATATTTAGGAGTTATTATCCCCAGGAACCTTCAAAATTTGGAAAAGCTTAATTTTGGTCCAATGATCTGAGAGATTAGACAAAAACTGAAAACTTGGAGCCGCGCCTCCTCTATCTCTTTAGAGTCTTACCAATAGCCATAGATGACAAAAAAAACTACAAAATTGGCAAAACATGCTTCTAAAATTTATACACCAGAATAAAAGGCCAAGGTTACCATATAAAGCGTTATATCAACCAGCCAAAGGAGATGGTGTGGCAGTATCTAATATCATGTGGTACTATGCAGCGGCCCATCTACATAGCATTTTCCTGGTAATTCCAGGATCTCAACAAATAGATGGCTAAATATGGAAAACCCAAATGAACAGAATTCGCTAAGAGGGGTCCCATTTTGGCAAATTAATATTTTTTTTTTTAACTGAGATAGAAAACCCCTTTTTATTATCTAATCTAAAAGTTTGGAAGAAATGGTTCCCACGGATGGCCTCTCGGCCTTCCCCTGTAATACCATTGGCATTTCACCCTACTTTCGAAAACAGACACAGAACATTCCCCTTTGAAAAATGGGAAAATGTGCGGCTGTTTTGGCTTAAAGACTTTTACAAAGAAAACACCCCTTTGTCTGGATAAATATTACAAGAAAAGGTTCCAAACATTTCCCACAATTGGATGGTAATCCATCAAGTCATCCATTTTATAAGTAGCACAGAAATCCGCAAACAAGGGACAAAGTCACTAACTGCATTTGAAAATATTATATATACCACAGACCCTAGAGGTAAAGGTATAATTGCTTTAATCTATAAAGTGATTGTAAATTTCTCAACCTCAAAGCCCTCCATGTTGAAGACTAGATGGGAAAGAGACTTGGGAGAAAGGATTGATGATGGTTTGTGGGAAGGAATGTGGCAAAAAGCCCCCTTTCGAGCTATTTCTGCCCGAATAAGAGAAAACACCTTAAAGCTAACCCACAGATGGTACTTGCATCCCACATTGCTAAGCAAAATAGACAAAAATATTTCTCCGCAATGTTGGAGAAATTGTGGGAATGAAGGAACATTTATACACATGTGGTGGAAATACTCAATGATTAAAAACTTCTGGTTAAAAATATTTCAGGAAATGGAACAAATTACATCTGAATCGATCAATTTAGATCCCAAAATAGCATTGCTCTCTATATTTGCAGATGAAGCACAAAATCTTAGAGACAAAGACTTAACTGTGCATCTTATAACTGCAGCACGTCTTGCTATTGCTAGACACTGGAGGACATTAAACGTGAAACTAAATGAAGTTTGTTTGCAATTTGGTCTCTGGTTCCTCTGCCCCTTCGAAATCCAGCTTCCACTTCTGGGAGTTCTTGATCCACATACTGCTTAAGCCTGTCTTGTAGAATTTTAAGCATAACCTTGCTAGCGTGCAGGGGCGTACCCAGGATCAAAACTAGGGGGGGAGGCAAGCCATGGTCGTTCAGGTTGTGACATTTCAGCGCGGAAAAGGTGAATGAAACCAAAATTTTAAGAAAATTATATATAATTATAGCAGTGCTTTATTATGGTAGTCATTACAATTATTTGCTTGAATTTTTTTTTAATTTTTATTCTAGTTACATGTCTTATGCTAATATCATTTTTCTTGGGTTTGAAGAAAACTTGTTCAAAACTTTCGTTTCAATCCCCAAGGAGTCGGCGCTGGTGTTTCCAAAGGCGAAGGAAACAGACCCCCTCAAAAAAAGGGGGGGCACAGCCTCACCTCCCAAAATAGGGGCGCAGCCAGTCTGGAAGCGCAAAGGAGAAGCGCCTACTTTGGCGAAATAGAGCATCCAGAGCTCGTAGAGACACTCCTTGGAAGCCATGGCTGAGGACTGCAATATCTCAAGGACCGCCTCTCCCCATATACCGTAAACTGTCCCAGACTCTGCATTCATCATCTGAAGTCCTTCTTCATGTGCCTCCTCCATGTGAGATTTGGAGGGTGGCAACACAAGAACGGGTCTTTTCTGCAGTGGCTCCCTGTTTATGGAATGTTCATCTTCAACCAGGCCTTTGGCTGATTAATGTTCTACAGCCTTTTAAATGTGTTTGTGGGAGGTGGGGTTAATGTTTATTCACGTTTTTAAAAAAAAATATTGTGAACTGCCCTGAGCTCTTTTGTTGAAGGGCATAATAATAATAATAATAATAATAATAATAATAGTCTCTCTTCAGTTCCTCCTCCCCTGACAACAGTCAGCATTTCATGCGCACTGACCATGCACATCACTGGATTGTTTAGGAGGAATACTCCTAATATGGTTTTCTTTTCTTTTTTCACTTCTGCAAATCTTGGCATAATATCTGAGCTTGGTGCTAAGGTCCCCTATCTCTTCCAATGAAAACAGCTTGTGGGAGGGCTGTTTGGTTGGGGACTGTCTGCTTCTTCGAATTGTGTTGACTGCTTTTTAGTCTGTGTTTTGTTTGCTTTTGGGGGGGTGCATGCATTTTTAGTGGGGGGAGGGAGTCTGAGTCGCACCAGTTTTTCTTCTGTAATATATGGTGCCCACATCAGTTTCTTAGATTTCCAAATGTGCCCCAGCACCCCAAAGGATTGGGGACCCCTGGTATATATGCTGTTTTAATCATTTAGCAGGCAGTTGAATCATAGAATCATAGAGTTGGAAGAGACCACAAGGGCCATCCAGTTCAACCCCCAGAAGTACATATAAAAGTCCAGCTAACGATACCAAAGAACAATTGCTCAACAGCTCTAACTGCTCTGGCTTCTCGTTTTCTTTATCTTTGAAACTGATGCATTTTTATATATAAAAATTGTTAACTAATAAACATGGAAAGAGAGAAGTTGACGACTTCCGGGTTAGGTGCCGGAGCGGTCGGTCGGGGGGAAGCTCGCTCCGAGCTCCCCGGCTCAGCAAAGGGGGGGGGGGAACTGCACCAGCGCTGCAGACCCCTTTTTAAGCCCCGGGTAGAGCGTCCCGGGGACATGGTGATCCGGCGGAGGCTCCCGACATCTCCCTGCTCCTAGGCGAGCTCTAATAAGAGCTGCTGAATGCGAGCGGGGTTGAGACGGAGCCCTTCAATTTATCGTCTGTCTTTGCTGGGTGATGCTGCACGCACTGGCCGTTCGGAGCGCTTAATCTCTCCAAAAAAATAAGGATTGGGAAACATCGGAACAGTGAGTAAAAGGACAATTTGGACTAATTGGATTTGCTAAGGGATTTTAAAAAACGGAGGTCGATCCCTAGTTTTTGTAGCAGAAGGAAGCAGTAGATACAGTAACCAAAGCTGCTGCCAAAGAAACTTTTGTGACAGATTGGAAGTAAGTAATTGATAAAAGTCTGGATCGGAAAGAAAATTACCCCCATTTCCCGGGGTTTGGGAAACACTCAGCGAGGAATATATGTTGGGATTTTTGGATTAATGGTGGATTGCTGTGATCACTGAGGCTGTTTTTCGACCTTGAAAATGGAGGAGGAGGAGGACTTTGAGAGGAAAGTTCTTGACTTGGTGTAGGAACTGCAACAATCCATCAAAGAACAAAGCCTGGCTTTGTGCCGGGCGCAAAAGTGCTTTATTATGCCAGCCCCAAAAGAAGATATACAGGAGGATTGCAGGGAAGGAGAAATCACCACCACTGACACTGACTTACGTCAAAATGAGGAAGAAAAAGAACTAACAGTTAACTCAAACGACCAACCCTGCAGAGTTCGCACCACAGAGATGAAAAAGAAAGTACATATCAATCAGAAGGGAAAGAAGAAAAAAATGGACAGGAAATTGCAGAAGAAGAGAAATGATGCACAGACTGTTAAAACTGTCCTGACGAAGGAGGAAACAAGGAAGAGCAAGCTACTGCAGGAAAAGAAAGAAAATTATGACAGGACTATTGTTCTTATTGCTGTTTTTGGGGGACAGGAGGCGGGCAGGTGTGGAGGACTCCCTGGTCCTGAATGGGGTAACTGTGCCCCTGAAGGACCAGGTGCGCAGCCTGGGAGTCATTTTGGACTCACAGCTGTCCATGGAGGCACAGATTAATTCTGTATCCAGGGCAGCTGTCTACCAGCTCCATCTGGTACGCAGGCTGAGACCCTACCTGCCCGCGGACTGTCTCGCCAGAGTGGTGCATGCTCTAGTTATCCCCCGCTTGGACTACTGCAATGCGCTCTACGTGGGGCTACCTTTGAAGGTGACCCGGAAACTACAACTAATCCAGAATGCGGCAGCTAGACTGGTGACTGGGAGCGGCCGCAGAGACCACATAACACCGGTCTTGAAAGACCTACACTGGCTCCCAGTACGTTTCCGAGCACAATTCAAAGTGTTGGTGCTGACCTTTAAAGCCCTAAATGGCTTCGGTCCAGTATACCTGAAGGAGCGTCTCCACCCCCATCGGTCAGCCCGGACACTGAGGTCCAGTGCCGAGGGCCTTCTGGCGGTTCCCTCGCTGCGTGAAGCCAAGCTGCAGGGAACCAGGCAGAGGGCCTTCTCGGTAGTGGCACCCGCCCTGTGGAACGCCCTCCCTTCAGATGTCAAAGAGAACAACAATTACCAGACCTTTAGAAGTCATCTGAAGGCAGCCCTGTTTAGGGAGGCTTTTAATGTTTTATAGATTATTGTATTTTAATGCTCTGTTGAAAGCCGCCCAGAGTGGCTGGGGAAACCCAGCCAGATGGGTGGGGTATAAATAATAAATTATTATTATTATTATTATTATTATTATTATTATTATTATTACTTATTGATGGTTGGATTTGGATTAGCATGAGGGTGGGAGTGGGCTGAAAAAGATCCAATGTAATTTGGCTGATTCTCTGGGATTAATGATTTGTATTTGGACAGGGATACTGGCACTTAGGAATACATGCTGATTGTTTCGGGACCACCGGGAGGGAGGGGTGGAGAATTTGGAATTTGGATAAGGTCATAGGGATAAAACAAAGCACTATGTGGCCGAGGTTTGAAAAAAAAGGGATAGCTAAAGTAATATGAATTTTATTATTTTTATTTAGTCTATGTTGGATAATGAAAGTATTATGTATTTGTGTATTTAGAAATATGGGAACTGCCAGAGAGGGAAGACAATGAAATACAAAGGAAAGGGATTCGAGGGAGTCAACTGAAATATGAATTGTTGAAAAAATGAATTGGCTGGCCCTGGATTAGGGTCAGGCTCAAGCAATGTAATTAAATAACGTTTGAGAGGTTAAATGTACAATGATATGGTTTACCCCTGTGAGAGAGGGGGATATACGAAGTTTCCCACAGTGAGAGGGGGGAAGCATGGAAATTTAACCATTATGTAATGTGCTTATAAAACTTATAAAATCAATAATTTTTTTGTAAAAAAAAAGAAAGAGAGAGAGAAGTTGACACTGACAGTTCCCAAGTTAGCATTCAAGTTGTTGGGGCTGCAGGGAGTTTGCCCACAAAGAAGTTGCTTCCCCAAGTATTATAATGCTTTTAGGCTGATCTTTTCCAAAGGATGGAAAGACCTTGAAGATTAGAGCCTCTATTCTCCCTGACCTCAAACAAAAAAAGTTTCAATGAGCATTCGCTAAAGCTGATGGACAGAAGCCTCAAAAATTCCTCTAATATATGTCGCTGCCACCCCTACATCCTCCCTTCTTTGAAAACATTTCATTCATTATGCATCTTCTGGAAGTGTGGAGACCCAAGGCTTTCTGCCAGTGTAACCCAGCACATTTCTCTCCTGGCCTCTCCTTTAATTCCCAAAAGTTGTCAAGCAGCAACTCACTGAGAAAGGGAAACAAATTAAATCTGGATGCATTCAAGCTCTCTCTCTCTCTCTCTCTCTCTCTCTCTCTCTCTCTCACACACACACACACACACACACACACAAGAGAGGGCTGCTAAATGGAGTGCATTCTTACAAACTACGTTTCACACACTAAGGGCAGCATATAGAAAGAGAATTTCCCAACCATAGAGCTGATATTGAAAGGAGATTTAGAAAATACACACAAGAGATTTATTTTCTGTGAGGCCTTTTAAGTGGTCTCAAGGAAGTGAAGACGGAAGCAGACCGTCATGCTGGTGCTGACGGCAGCTGCCAGCCCTCCGGCTCCGGCTCCGGCTCCGGCTCCTCCTCCTCTCCCAGAACCTGATTCGCGGCCCGGCCCCGGCCCCGAGGGAGGAGAGACGCCGCCGTCTCAGCCGATAACACCGCCGCCGCCGCCGCTGTTGCTCCTCCAGGTGTGCTTCTAGGGGGGGCAGTTGCCCCGCCTGCCCCTCGCTGGGTACGCCCATGCTAGCATGTGAAATGAGCGCAACTGTGCGGTAGTTGGGGCATTCATTGGCACTACCCTTCTAGAGAGTTCCAGAAAAACATCTACTTCTGCTTCATTGACTACGCAAAAGCATTTGACTGTGTCGACCACAGCAAACTATGGCAAGTTCTTAAAGAAATGGGAGTGCCTGATCACCTCATCTGTCTCCTGAGAAATCTCTATGTGGGACAAGAAGCTACAGTTAGAACTGGATATGGAATAACTGATTGGTTCAAAATTGGGAAAGGCATACAACAAGGCTGTATATTGTCTCCCTGCTTATTTAACTTATATGCAGAATTCATCATGTGAAAGGCTGGACTGGATGAATCCCAAACCGGAATTAAGATTGCCGGAAGAAATATCAACAACCTCAGATATGCAGATGACACAACTTTGATGGCAGAAAGTGAGGAGGAATTAAAGATCCTCTTAATGAGGGTGAAAGGGGAGAGTGCAAAATATGGTCTGAAGCTCAACATCAAAAAAACTAAGATCATGGCCACTGGTCCCATCACCTCCTGGCAAATAGAAGGGGAAGAAATGGAGGCAGTGAGAGATTTCACTTTCTTGGGTTCCATGATCACTGCAGATGGTGACAGCAGTCACAAAATTAAAAGACTCCTGCTGCTTGGGAGAAAAGCAATGACAAACCTAGACAGCATCTTAAAAAGCAGAGACATCACCTTGCCAACAAAAATCAGTATAGTTAAAGGTTTTCCCAGTAGTGATGTATTGAAGTGAGAGCTGGACCATAAAGAAGGTTGATCACTGAAGAATTGATGCTTTTGAATTATGGTGCTGGAGGAGACTCTTGAAAGTCCCATGTGCTGGGACTTGCTGGGACCTGAGTGCTCACTGGAAGGACAGATCCTGAAGCTCAGGCTCCAAGACTTTGGGCACCTTGTGAGAAGAGAAGACTCCCTGGAAAAGACCCTGATGTTGGGAAAGATGGAGGGCACAAGGAGAAGGGGACGACAGAGGATGAGATGGTTGGACAGTGTTCTCGAAGCTACCAACATGAGTCTGACCAAACTGCGGGAGGCAGTGGAAGACAGGAGTGCCTGGCGTGCTCTGGTCCATGGGGTCAACGAAGAGTCGGACACGACTAAACGACTAAACAACAACAAATGAAGTTTGGTATGCTAATGTCTGGGAATTAATTTTGATGGAAAAGTTAACAAAAGGGTACGTGAAAGAAAATAACGTGAGAAACGACATAACTTTTACATAACGTGGTCCTCCTTTATTACATATGGATCAAAGAAAGAACATGCATTTAAACCACCTAAGACACATGGGAGCATGTGGAATGATATTTTTTAAACCAGCAACTGTAGAAATACTCTTTTATTTGATTATATTACTAATGTAATTACCTGGACGTAGTTGGGGCTGTTTTTTGGGGGGGGGTAGGGGAAAACTGTATTTGATTGCTTGTATTTGCTTATGTGTTTTTCTTATATTCAACTAATAAAATATTTCCCCCAAAAAACAACTTTTTAAAAAAAAAAAAGACTAGGTTTTTTTCCTAAAAAATAATGTCAAAAATTAGGGGGTGTCTTATACATGGGGCCATCTCCCCCCCCATTTTCTTAAATCTGAGTCCCCAAAAACAGGGGGCATCTTATACATGGGGGCGTCTTATAGATGGCAAAATATGTAAATCAAAAACAAAAATGTATATGGAAATGGGGGAAGCCACTGTTAGATTGGAAAAGTGAAAGAACCTGAAATTGACAAATTTGCCCATTGCCAGTAGAAACTTCACAAACTGCCTGCAGTCATGACCACAGCAATGAGGGTGAAAATAAGACAAAAAATCAAGAAGACACATGCACAGATGAACACAGATCTTTAAGCTGTAGAGATCAAGGACATTGATACACAACAACAAATCTATGGGGTAGGCACGTATTATTATCTGGATGGTGCAGGTGGAGCATAAGATGGAGAGACTAACAGAGCTGCTCAGAGCTTTTAGGCTCAAACTCAGATTTAAACTGGGGAGGAGCAAAATGCTTCTCTCTCAAACCGCTGTTGACCCCTGTGTGATATAACAATTGACATGGAGCAAACAGAGCTGGCCCCATCCAGAATGGTCCGTGCACTGCTATTGATGGGGTGGGGTGGGAAGGCAGCTTCAGGTGCTGGGGGCCCTTGTGCCCAACCTGGTGCCTACTGGAACTAGTAGGGCAGAAGGAAAGTAGTGGGTGGTGCCAGAGCCAAGAGCAGGAAGAGCCAATTCTGGCTACTTTTGCCCTCATCCAGGGCTGTCTTTCCCCAGGGGTGCAAGGGGTGTGGGGCACCCAGGTGCTGAATTCTGGGGGGCACCAGGTGCCTGCCGCTGAAGCCGCCTAAGCTCTTAACTATCTACCTGTTATGAAATAATAAATAATTTTGATCAAGCTAGAAAAACAAAATACATATATACCTAGGTATTACCGAAATGTATACCTAATGTTTCACTAAAGGACTTTCGACTTTGTGCACAAAAGATGCACCACGCCAGTGGCGGCGCTTGTCATTCACAATGGCAGCACTTGTCAGACTCAGCAAGTATAAGTGTGTTGTAAATAAATAAGCAAATAAAACAGTTTGTTTCTTTTTCCTCCCTTCTTTCATAAACAAGAGATAAGGCGTAAGTGTGGTGTCTGACATAAGCATAATAAAAGTTAATTTGGGGGCTAAACAAAATCTGGGGGCACTGGGCAGATCTTTGCACCCCGGCGGCACATATGCTAAAGTCTTCCCTGCTCTCATCCTTGCTGAATGGAGCAACACTGAGAGAAAGGAGGAGCAAGCCAATAGAGTGTCACCCCCTAGACTGGTCGAAGTTGGCAGGTGGGTGAGTAGGTGGGTGGGTGGGAGCTGAGGGCAGGCTGAAAATGGAGGGGCAGACCAGCCTCCACTGGCCTCATGATTTCCATTTTGGACCTTGCAGAGGAGACCATGAGGTCTGAAAGACTTGCTTGGGGGGGTGGGGGGGGAGAGCTTCTAAGCTTCAAGCCACCCTTTTCCGTCATCCCCTTGGCAGTTTCTGTCTTGAGTGTAACATGCTCTCAGAAGAAGCATCTTCAAAATACATAGCTGGAGCTTTTCAGAACAGGAATAAGCCAGCTGGGCTTCTGATCAAATCAGTCCCAGGTAATCCATCTCTGTCGGAGGCATCAAGCACCAGGATCCCCTCTGGGTCCTGCAAGTCATAGTGAAATACAACACAAACATCAACAATCAGGCCAGAGAAGCATTTAGCTTTTCTGAGAGCTGTGATATTACTACAGTGATATTGCTGCGCCTTTGGTGATATTTTGATGAAAAGCCTTGTAATTTACCATCAATCCACAGGCGGGTCTTGGGGGAGAATTATAGCTTAGGTAGACTTGTGGCAAGCAGGAGCGAATCCCTTTCCATGCAGGAGCTGAAAATAGCCTTGTCTTTTTATGCAGAACACTTTGGAGATGATAATTAAATTCTCCTAACCTGGGGAATGAGGTGGGATTAAATAACATGCGTGAGAATAACTGTGGCTGGTTATGCAAGGGGAAACTTGGAGCCTCAGGTGAGGTAACCCCCTGGTTTGGCCTGTGTCTTGTGCTGAATCCAGCCCTGAAGGGGGGAGTCTCAGCATGATTGGTCCTTCCAGAAGAACCTAAAAGCAGCCCTGCTGGATCAGACGAAAGGCTCATCTAGTTCAGCATCCTGTTCCCACAACCAGATGCCTCTTGAAAGGGCCCATTAATCTTATGCAAGCATCTTCTAGTCACCAGCAACAACTGAAGAAGTCTCTTTAGCTGTAAAAAAAAAAACCCCAAGCTTTGTTTAACAGCTATAGCTGTACCACCCTTCCTCATCCTTAATTCAGGTTATAAACACAGATAGTTTATCTGTTTCTTGCTTCCTCCCCCTTCTGCAAGGTTGTTCATCTCTCTCTCTCTCTCTCTCTCTCTCTCTCTCTCTCTCCCTTGGTCCCCCCCCCCCCATCTCTGTTGCTCTTTCCTCTTTTCTTTTTTGCTTCTTACGTCTGCATAATGGAATTTTCCCACCTGGGAACAAACAAATTGAAATTCCCATCAAAAAAGATGCATAATGTATGAATGGATCAACAGTGTTAAGTTGGCAGCGTCCTGCCATCTGTTAGATACCTGTTTAAAATGAATACCTCAGACTTACCAAACACAACTCTAAAGAGTTTTTGATTTTGATGAACATACAGATTGTGTTGTGTTTTGTTTTTTTTTAAAAAAAAATCCAAGTTGGGGGATTTCTTTCCCCTTCCTCCGAAAAAAACCACCCGTTCTCCTCTTTGTTGAATTCTCCTGGTTATTGCAATTTGCAGAGCTGATTGTAAGACACTCTTGGAATTCATGATGGTCTTAGACTAAAGGGAATGACTATGTGTTTTCAAACGTGATGCTGCCCTTCCCATGCAGAGCAGAGAGATTAAGGCTGCAAAGTGTGCTGGCTTTCTGGCAATGCCCTGCCCCAAGTTGGATCCTCTTGGTCATTTCTAACTTCTGCAAGGCACTTGCCCCCATCAGCCCCATAGCCCAGCATCATATGATTGTGGTGACTGGGGCTGATGAGAATCGAAGTCCAAAACATCTGGAGGGAACAAGATTTGCGAAGCCTCTTCTAGATTAATGTAGCCATAGGAGCCAACTCCTATGAGCTGAGGGTTCTTCAGCCTCCACAATAAAATATTTGAGGGGGCCACCCACCCAAGTTGATGGGTTGTTGTTGTTGTTCAGTCGTTCAGTCGTGTCCGACTCTTCGTGACCCCATGGACCAGAGCACGCCAGGCACGCCTATCCTTCACTGCCTCCCGCAGTTTGGTCAGACTCATGTTGGTAGCTTCAAGAACACTGTCCAACCATCTCATCCTCTGTCGTCCCCTTCTCCTTGTGCCCTCCATCTTTCCCAACATCTGGGTCTTTTCCAGGGAGTCTTCTCTTCTCATGAGGTGGCCAAAGTACTGGAGCCTCAACTTCAGGATTTGTCCTTCCAGTGAGCACTCAGGGCTGATTTCCGTAAGAATGGATAGGTTTGATCTTCTTGCAGTCCATGGGACTCTCAAGAGTCTCCTCCAGCACCATAATTCAAAAGCATCCATTCTTCGGCGATCAGCCTTCTTTATGGTCCAGCTCTCACTTCCGTACATTACTACTGGGAAAACCATAGCTTTAACTATACGGACCTTTGTTGGCAAGGTGATGTCTTTGCTTTTTAAGATGCTGTCTAGGTTTGTCATTGCTTTTCTCCCAAGAAGCAGGAGTCTTCTAATTTCGTGACTGCTGTCACCATCTGCAGTGATCATGGAACCCAAGAAAGTGAAATCTCTCACTGCCTCCATTTCTTCCCCTTCTATTTGCCAGGAGGTGATGGGACCAGTGGCCATGATCTTAGTTTTTTTGATGTTGAGCTTCAGACCATATTTTGCGCTCTCCTCTTTCACCCTCATTAATAGGCTCTTTAATTCCTCCTCACTTTCTGCCATCAAGGTTGTATCATCAGCATATCTGAGGTTGTTGATATTTTTTCCGGCAATCTTAATTCCGGTTTGGGATTCATCCAGTCCAGCCTTTCGCATGATGAATTCTGCATATAAGTTAAATAAGCAGGGAGACAATATACAGCCTTGTCGTACTCCTTTCCCAATTTTGAACCAATCAGTTATTCCATATCCAGTTCTAACTGTAGCTTCTTGTCCCACATAGAGATTTCTCAAGAGACGGATGAGGTGATCAGGCACTCCCATTTCTTTAAGAACTTGCCATAGTTTGCTGTGGTCGACACAGTCAAAAGCTTTTGCGTAGTCAATGAAGCAGAAGTAAATGTTTTTCTGGAACTCTCTAGCTTTCTCCATAATCCAGAGCATGTTTGCAATTTGGTCTCTGGTTCCTCTGCCCCTTCGAAATCCAGCTTGCACTTCTGGGAGTTCTCGGTCCACATACTGCTTAAGCCTGCCTTGTAGAATTTTTAGCAAAACCTTGCTAGCGTGTGAAATGAGCGCAATTGTGCGGTAGTTGGAGCATTCTTTGGCACTGCCCTTCTTTGGGATTGGGATGTAGACTGATCTTCTCCAATCCTCTGGCCACTGCTGAGTTTTCCAAACTTCCTGGCATATTGAGTGTAGCACCTTAATGTTGATGGGTATTGTCATTCAAATGTTGTGTATGCACCATGCCATGTGACTGATTATGTGGAGTTGGGGCTTACCTGCCTCCCCCAATATTTTATTCAAGTTGGCAGCTCTGAATGCTACACCACAGCAAGAGGAGATATCATTTCGGTTTCTTTTACTAAGAAGTTGGAATAGCCTAACTTCTGTCTTCTATTCCCTGGCAACCTCTAGGTTAGATTACTGCAATGTGCTATATATGGGGTTACCTTTGAAGACAGTTTGGAAACTATAGCTGGTGTAAAGGCCAGGTTGCTCACTGGGGTAAGACAGTCTCAGCATATAACACAAATCCTGGCTCAACTGCTACCAGTTAGCCTCTGGGTCCAATTCAAAGTAAAGCCATTTGCAGCTCAAGACCCCAGTACCTCAAGGACCACCACTCTCCATATGACCCTTCCTGGAATCTGTGGTCACCATAAGAGTCACCCTCCTTCTGCCCTCTCCAAGGGAGGTCCAGAGGGTGGCGACACGAGGACGGAACCTTTTCAGAAGGGGCTCCCCACTTGTGTAATGCATCTTTAGGCACCAGGCAAAAACATTTGTTTTCCACCAGGCCTTTTGCTTTTAATTATCTGTGGCCTCCTTGAGTGGGTGGGATGTTTTAATCCTGCATTTTAAAAATATGAGTTTATTTTAGATTTTTCTATGCTTTGTTTTATGATGGTCTAAATGCATATTATTTACATATTGTTTTAATTCACTTTAGGCTGCACTAGCAAAAAGAGTGACTAGTAAGTTTATTTAAAATAATAATGATAATGATAATGATATTTAAGGCCTTTATATACCACTCAGTCATTAGCATTTCTAAGTAGTGGGCCTAAGAATAAGCTATATAGAAAATAAAACAATAAAGATACATAATAAAACCAAACACTTTTAAAAATAAATAAATAAATAAATAAATAATGCCTACTGGAATTTACCTGTATGGTCTTACCTATAATATCCTCTTAAGATATTAAGAGGATAAACCTCTTAATATAAACCTTGGCTAGTTTAGATGTATTCAAGTCTCCAGGGCCAGATGAACTACATCCCAGAGTATTAAAAGAACTGGCAGAGGTGATTTCAGAACCACTGGCAGTAATCTTTGAGAATTCCTGGAAAACAGGCGAAGTCCCAGCAGACTGGAGGAGGGCAAATGTTGTCCCTATTTTCAAAAAGGGGGAAAGAGAGGACCCAAACAATTACCGCCCAGTCAGCCTGACATCAATACCAGGAAAGATTCTAGAGCAGATCATTAAGCAAACGGTCTGTGAGCACCTAGAAAGGAACGCTGTGATCACTAAACGTCAGCATGGGTTTCTGAAAAATAAGTCATGTCAGACTAATCTGATCTCATTTTTTGACAGAATTACAAGCCTGGTAGATGAAGGGAACGCCGTGGATGTAGCCTATCTTGATTTCAGCAAGGCCTTTGACAAGGTGCCCCATGATATTCTTGTAAAGAAGCTGGTAAAATGCGGGCTAGACAATGCTACCATTCAGTGGATTTGTAACTGGCTGACTGACCGAACCCAAAGGGTGTTCATTAATGGATCCCCTTCATCCTGGAGAGAAGTGACTAGTGGGGTGCCACAGGGTTCTGTCTTGGGCCCAGTCTTATTCAACATCTTTATCAATGACTTGGATGATGGGCTTGAGGGCATCCTGATCAAGTTTGCAGATGACACCAAATTGGGAGGGGTGGCTAATACCCCAGAGGACAGGATCACACTTCAAGGTGACCTTGACAGATTGGAGAACTGGGCCAAGGCAAACAGGATGAATTTTAACAGGGAGAAATGTAAAGTACTACACTTGGGCAAAAAAAATGAAAGGCACAAATACAGGATGGGTGACACCTGGCTTGAGAGCAGTACAAGTGAAAAGGATCTAAGAGTCTTGGTAGACTGGAGAAGAGAAGGTTAAGGGGTGATATGATAGCCATGTTCAAATATATAAAAGGATGTCATATAGAGGAGGGAGAAAGGTTGTTTTCTGCTGCTCCAGAGAAGCGGACACGGAGCAATGGATTCAAACTACAAGAAAGAAGATTCCACCTAAACATTAGGAAGAACTTCCTGACAGTAAGAGCTGTTCGACAGTGGGATTTGCTGCCAAGGAGTGTGGTGGAGTCTCCTTCTTTGGAGGTCTTTAAGCAGAGGCTTGACAGCCACCTGTCAGGAATGCTTTGATGGTGTTTCCTGCTTGGCAGGGGGTTGGACTGGATGGCCCTTGTGGTCTCTTCCAACTCTAGGATTCTATGATTCTATGATTCTAAGAGGGCAGCTTGGGTGCTTCTCATTTATTTGCTACTCTCCTATAGCCACAATTATGGTCATAAATCTCTTGACCAGCATTACAAAACTAGGGCATTTATATCTCCCCCCCCCCCCGGCATATGCAGGGTTCTCCCCCTCCTCCTGTAATTCCCACAACAACCCTGTGAAGTAGACCAACCTGAGAGGCAGTGTGACTGCCCAAGGTCACATCCAGTAAGCTTCATAGCTGAGTAGGGATTAGAACCCTGTGCTCCCAGGTCCTAGTCAGACACTCTAACCACTATCCCACATGGTCTCTCTCCCGCAGTCCCAGGGTGCAAGAGAAACTTCCTCTAGCAGAAAGTGCTACTTTGGAACACCCCCCACCCTCCTGCCCACCCGAGGATTTGGCAAAGGATTTACTTCCATACAAGACCCAGCTCCAAAAGCCTCTTAATGAACAAATCCCAGCCATGAGCTATTGTGCTGCTGGGGGGGGGGGGCTAATGCACTGTGGCTGCTAAAATCTATTTCATCCAGCAAAAACACCTCGTCCTTTAAAGTTACTGCAGCTTTCTATTTTTTATCACTCATCTGGGGCTTGAGAAGCCATTATTGGCATTAGGAGATTTAGTAGAGAAATCTGAGGTTTAACCCTCTGCTGTTTGCATTTAGTTCCACTGCCAGGAATTCGCCAGCTCACATATGTAATAAGAATTTTAAGGTCATATATATATATATATATATAAAATAAATGTTCATAAGTGTTCCAAGCAAACAAGGCCACATGTCTCAGGAATTGAGGTGATAATTCCTGGCATCCTGATGCCTGAGCGCCATACTGGTGGCCATTCCAGAGATGGTAGGGCCAGATGGAGACAAAAGGGTGTGATTGGCTTGGCTGGGAAACAGGGAAATGTAAATATCTCTTTTGTTTCACTTGATGGGTTTTGGTGGAGGGCAAGAGGAGACATGGGGGCAGGGTCCAGGATGCTCAGATTATTGCCACCATACCTCCCCTTTCATGATGTAACCATGATGTATCTGGGGGTTGGTCTTGGGCTACACCCCTTCTGTGATGTATGTATGATGTATTGGGGGGTGGTCTTGAGCTGGAGGGGGGAATTTAAAAAGTCTATATAGGAGCTTGCACACCATTGTTCTGGGTCCCTCCCCTGCTCTCCTGTGTGTGAGGGGAGTCACCCTGTTGCAACAGAATAATAAAGACTTTGCTTCTCAATCTTCTCTGGTTGGCCTCTGTTATATTCCCCTACTGATGGAGGACCTACAAAGGGCTCTTGTGTACCCCATAAGGGCAGATTTTTGTTTACGACACATATTTACTGGAAAAGCAGGCAGATATACATAGTACACAGAGATACGAGATGCCTGCATGCCAGATCCCAGTTTCCACCCATCCTCTCTTAAAAACTGCAAATTCTGCCACACTCCATCCAATAAGCAGAGTGGCTGGGGAAACCCAGCCAGATGGGCAGGGTATAAATAATAAATTATTCTTAAATTATTATTATTATGAAGGCAGGATGACACAGATGGAGGCAGCTCCATTGTCAACTGCTTCCTTCCCCATCATCATCAGTGCAGAAATATGTTAGCCTGCAACTTTTAAAAAGAAAGAAAGAAAGAAAGAAAGAAAGAGAAGAGACAGTCCAAAGAGGATAGAGTGTGCTCATTCAGGGGCCACAGAGTATTGAAGGCAAACATTTGGGGAGGGGAAGAGAGGAAGCAGACAGGGAGGGAGTGGGAGCACTGGAGTCCCTGACAACTAACAGTTTCTTGGGTGGAGGGCTGTTTTATTGTTCTCTTGGTGGTGGGAAATTAGGTGGTGATGGGAACTGAATCTAATAACAGGGATAAATGATGGACTCGTGTTACTGTGCAGATTCCCTTCTTCTTAGTGACACATTGGTGATGTATCTGGAAATGTATTATGGGAAGGGGGGTCTTTAAAAGTCCTGCAACCCCATGCTCGGGGTTCCTACTCTTTGTGTGTTTGAACCTTGTTGCAACAAATAAAGATCAGGTCTACTGACCACTCTTTGTTTCTTTAACTTGGCTGGAGATTCCTTCTTTTGCTGACCAGGAGAGACCCGTGGGGAGTAGCACCCCAACGAGCTGGGCAGCGGAGTAAACCTGCACCCATAAGTATTATAACTGTATAACCAAAGGGAAAATGAGCAGTAAATTGTTTGTCAAAAGTAGAGCTTCCATGTGCAGCAACAGTGAATTTTTCAGCATGTTATACCCTAATGGAGAATTTATAAAAAAGGATGTGTAGATGGTACCTCTGTGCGAACCCTTTCAAGGAGTTTTGACGTGTAAATTTACTATTGAGTAAGCTTCCTTCAATTGTATTTTTGTTTGATTACTCATTTCAGGAAATGATACTTTTGTAATCATGCTAGGTTCCAGGTAAGGTGAAGAAATGCTTTTTGCAAGTCTTGTTTCAAGTAGAAAATGTCCTTCCATTGCAATCCTATCGCAGCCTGGCTGACCAGCTTGCATTTGGCAGGAAAATTGTTCACCCCCTTACTTTCCTGTGTGTAACTCAATGAAACAACCGGCCTTAGTTATTTGAAACGCATTCCAAGTTCTGAATGCGTATGGGTGTATGCCTGTATGGTGAAGGCATACATGTGTTTGTATGATGGCAGACTGGTTTGGAAAGACTTTGTGGGTGTAAAAGAATTTAACAATCACTTTAAAATACCTGGCTGTCTTTTGCCCAACTTATCCTGTTTTCCTAAGGTTCTGTTGCATATCTAGGGAGATCCGGAAATTAGCAATTATCTTTCAGACATTAGTTAAAGGGTTTGTGTATGTATTTTTAAAATCTTTAAAAGTTGTTACACACTGCAAGTGTTTCCCCAGTATAAGTAACATGGTTATTTACTTCTTTGTTCCCTTTACTCCACCCAAGGTTTGCAGTGCAAGTCTCAATTTACTGCTTTGCTGCATTGCATATTACCATGCCTGCCTTCCTAACATAAGAGGAAGGGGGCTGAAAGAAAATGTAAGGAATCAATAAAAATAGTATATAAAAAATAAAACTTTGTATTCAAATAATATATTTCCGACTTTTATGCCTTTTAAAACAAATGTGTTGAGGTGTGAGTCTACAAACATGCCTGGGCTGTGGGGGCCAAACTGAGTCTTTGACTCGGGTGAGAGAAAGCCTGTTTTATTCTCCTTGTTTGGAGGACTGCTCCCTTCTGCCAATACCACCTGGCCTGGGGGCGGGGCCAGCACTCATATTCACTCTGCAGCAGTGCTGAAAATGTTTTTAAATGTTTTTAGTGTTTTTAAGTTGTTACACCTTGAATGGTGATTTTTTTAATATTGTTTATTATTATTTTTTGTTTGGGGTGGGGTAAACGTTTGTAGGGGTGGGGAGTAGTTTAATTTCACTGAATAGTTTCTTGTTTTGTTTTGCTTTATTCTTTTGTTAAGTTATTATATATTTTGTATTTTGCCTTTTAAGGGGATAGGGTCAGGGCTGCCTGGGAGTGGGTCGCAGCCAAAAGAATGGCTGGGGCAGGTTCCACCGGGGGGGATGTATTGGGACACCCGATCTCAGTGATCACGGGCAGGAGGAGGAGTTGCGCTAAGGCCAGACCATGTCATTACCGAGGAGGCAGGCTTAGTCGTTGTTTGAGGACTATCCCTGCCTCCGGGTCTGGCCCTGACCGGATGGGTACTGGAATCAACAAGGGATACCCACATGACCTGAAAGTGTTGCTGTGTAATGCCAGGTCAATGATGAACAAAACCACTGCCATCCACAACATGATTGTGGATGGAGGATTTGACCTGGCATGTGTGACAGAGACTTGGTTGGATGAGGCAGATGGACCAGTCCTTGCCGCTGCTTGTCCACCAGGTTTCTCTTACGCACAGCAACCCAGGCCATCTGGGCGGGGAGGGGGGGTTGCAGTGATTTTTAGGAAGTCATTAGTTTGCACCAGGCGTCCTATTGGGAAGACCCAGTTTTCTGAGTGCATGTTCTGGAAGTTGGGCAATAGGGGCAGTACAGGATTCCTTTTGGTGTACCGACCTCCCCGCTGCACCAAGGATTCCCTGCCCGAGCTGCTTCAGGTCGTGGCGGACGTGCTCCTGGAGACACCTAGCTTGGTTGTCTTAGGAGATTTTAATATCCATGCCGACACGACCTTACAAGGGGCCGCTCGGGACTTCGTGGAAAGCATGGCCTCCATGGGGCTGTCCCTGAATAAGTTTGGCCCAACTCATAGCCGGGGGCATGCCTTAGACCTGGTGTTCACCTCTACGGATGTTGGTGATCTGACACTAAGTAAAAGCGAAACAAAAGAAGTGCCATGGTCAGATCACTTCCTGGTGCAACTAGACTTCTCCGCGACCCTTCCCCTCTGCCGGGAGGTGGGACCGATTCGGATGGTCCGCCCCCACCACTTAATGGATCCAATTGGCTTCCAGAGAGTGGTAGGGGATGTTTTATGCCATGTTGATGGCCTTTCAGCTGATTCCCTGGTGGCCCGCTGGAATGTGGAGCTAACCAGGGCTATTGACTGTCTGGCTCCGAAGCGCCCTCTCCGATTGCATGGAGCCCGGACAGCCCCGTGGTTTTCCCCGGAGCTGAGGGCGATGAAACAGTCGTTGAGACGGCTAGAGCGCCGGTGGCGGAAAACTCATTCCGAATCAGACCGGACACGGGCTAGAGCTCAACTTCAAGCCTACCAAGTGGCAATGGCGACGGCGAAGAGGACCTTCTTCGCCGCTTCTATTGCATCTGCAGAAAACAGCAGCAGGAGACTCTTCCAGGTGGTTCGAAATTTATCAGAACCACCATCGTCACCGGGGTCTGGTAGGGACCCAGAGATCTCCTGCAATGCTTTTGCAAAGTTTTTTGCAGATAAAGTCGCTCAGATTCGGGAAGAGGTAGACTCCACTGTGGGAGCAGGGCTGGGGCGGGAGAGTGCTAGAGTCCTGTCTAGTCTAGTTGTGTGGGATCAATTCCAATCTGTTGCCTCCGAGGATGTGGACAGGCTGCTTGGACGAGTGAAACCAACCACCTGTCTCATTGATCCTTGCCCATCCTGGCTTATATTTTTTTTTATATAATAATTTTTATTAGATTTTCAAATTTTTTGTCCAGCCCCGATTCGGGCCAGATCACATACAATTTATACAATGTCTGATGACTTCCTCACGTCCCCCCTCATTGTTTTCATTTATTTTAAAATTCATTCTTACCAGGTTTCTAATTCCACATCATTAACATTTCCATAATATCTTAATTTTCAAATCGTTTTCCAACCACTCACATCTTTAACATTCTTATCTTTTACTTTAATCATATCCCTATTCCCCCCCCCCCAGTCCCCGGCACAGACTATTTCAATATCAAAATTACTTATCATTTATAATATCTATCAATCTTAAATCATTATTTCCAAAAATCAAACTGTAATCATTTCCTGCCATATCCGAGTTCAGAAACCAGTAGGCCACAAAACAGTTACTTCATATAAATGTTCATCCTATTCCTGCAGGATCCAACTTTGGAACCCATTGTCTTTGCTGCAGAGTAGCATCCAAAACAATATCCATTAAAATCTTTGGCCTTCCAATCCATATTTGGTCCAGATTGTCTCGACTTCCTCTCCGCTGCTTGTCGTTACGCTGTGGTTTGTTGACTATTCTCCTAATATTTCTCTTTTTCCTGATGATGACGACAGCTCTTGACTTAAAGTGGGTGATTCTTTTGCAGATGGTTATCTTCTGAATAGGCTTTCTCTGTTTAGACTCAACAAGTATACTGTTCACAGGGTTTAGTTGTAGATCCTGACCAATCAGACCATTGTTTATGCTTTGCTTTATCTCTGTCACAGAGCTGTTCCCAGCAGCAGCCAGTTCAGCTCTCAATTCTTTCACTCCAGCATTGTAATCCATTCTGAGTTCTTTCAGTTTCTCCAACAATATTGTCAAATCCACATCCTGTTTCACCGCCATTTTTAGCAAACAGTTCTTTTCTAACTTTTCCAAACTTTTTCAAACTTTTCAAAAGTTCCAAAACTCCAAAATAATCCTCTTACTCATAAATGTTTAATTAACTTCATCTGCCCCCTAGGACCGGGGGAGGCGCAAGGGTTAAATCTTCGAAACAAAGTGTCAAATTCCAGGCAATACTTCTCAAAGCTGTGCAACAATGCCCTGTTGTTGTTACACAATGGCAAGGGACGGACCTCCGTATTTTCATCCTCAAGCCAGTCCAAATTGCTACAAAATTCAAACTTTTTCTTTGCTGATTACTTACAGTTCCAAATTGAAGCTTTAGAAGGAATCGGCGCGCTCAGCGGTAGCGGTCTCGCAGCTTCGCCAGACGGGGCTGTCAGCGGACCCTAGAGCTCCGCCGCCCGATCGCTCCCGGGAGCCCCGCTAGGAGCTCCCTGGGATCGGGACCGGCGTCCGAGCTCCTGCGGGTCCTCCGGACCCCGGGACGCCCTTCCCGGGGGTTTTGGGGGTCGCGGCGCTGGCGCGAGCACCCCTTTCCCCGGTCTGACGGGGGAATGTCAGGAGCGACATGTCCCCCCGACCGCCATCTCCGGCACGCCAACCGGAAGTCCTCCCATCCTGGCTTATAAAAGCTAGCCGGGAAGGGCTGGGCGATGGGCTTTGCAGGGTGGTGAATGCTTCTCTTTGTGAGGGAGCCTTCCCAGACCCGCTAAAAGAGGCGGTTATTAAACCGCTTCTTAAAAAACCATCTTTGGATGCGGCCAATATGGCCAACTATCGCCCAGTCTCAAATCTTCCATTCTTGGGCAAGGTGATTGAGCGGGTGGTTGCTGAACAACTCCAAGCACGCCTGGAGGATGCGGACCATTTGGATCCCTTCCAATCGGGATTTAGGCCTCATCATGGGACTGAAACAGCCTTGGTCGCACTGGTCGATGATCTCCGGCGGGCTAGGGACAAAGGTAAGAGCTGTTTCCTAGTTCTGCTGGATCTCTCAGCGGCTTTTGACACCATCGACCATAACATCTTCTGGACCGTCTAGAGGGGTTGGGAGCTGGGGGCACTGTTATACAGTGGTTCTGCTCCTTCCTCCTAGGCCGTGTTCAGAAAGTGGTGGTGGGGGATGAGTGTTCAGACCCCTGGGCTCTCACTTGTGGGGTACCTCAGGGTTCCGTCCTCTCCCCCATGCTTTTTAATATCTATATGCAGCCACTGGGAGAGATCATCAGGGGGTTTGGGCTGGGTGTTCATCAGTATGCGGATGATACCCAGCTCTACCTCTCTTTCAAATCAGAACCAGTGAAGGCAGTGAAGGTCCTGTGTGAGTGCCTGGAGGCGGTTGGAGGATGGATGGCGGCTAACAGATTGAGGTTGAATCCTGACAAGACAGAAGTACTGTTTTTGGGGGACAGAGTGCGAGCGGGTGTGGGGGACTCCCTGGTCCTGAATGGGGTAACTGTGCCCCTGAAGGACCAGGTGCGCAGTCTGGGAGTCATTTTGGACTCACAGCTGTCCATGGAGGCACAGGTTAATTCTGTGTCCAGGGCGGCTGTCTACCAGCTCCATCTGGTACGCAGGCTGAGACCCTACCTGCCCGCAGACTGTCTTGCCAGAGTGGTGCATGCTCTAGTTATCTCCCGCTTGGACTACTGCAATGCGCTCTACGTGGGGCTACCTTTGAAGGTGACCCGGAAACTGCAATTAATCCAGAATGCGGCAGCTAGACTGGTGACTGGGAGTGGCTGCTGGGACCACATAACACCGGTCCTGAGATCTACACTGGCTCCCAGTACGTTTCCAAGCACAATTCAAAGTGTTGGTGTTGACCTTTAAAGCCCTAAACGGCCTCGGTCCTGTATACCTGAAGGAGCGTCTCCACCCCCACCGTTCAGCCCGGACACTGAGATCCAGCGCCGAGGGCCTTCTGGCGGTTTCCTCACTGCGAGAAGCAAAGCTACAGGGAACCAGGCAGAGGGCCTTCTCGGTAGTGGCGCCCGCCCTGTGGAACGCCCTTCCGTCAGAGGTCAAAGCGATTAACAACTATATAACATTTAGGAAATACCTGAAGGCAGCCCTGTTTAGGGAAGTTTTTAATCTGTAACATGTTAATGTTTTGTTTTTTAATATTTGCTGGAAGCTGCCCAGAGTGGCTGGGGAGACCCGGCCAGATGGGCGGGGTACAAATAATAAATTATTATTATTATTATTATTATTATTATTATTATTATTATTATTATTATTATCAAGTTTTGGCAACAGCTCCCAGAAAGGTCAATGTTGCCAAAAAAAACCTCTTTTATTGGGGGGGGGGTTAAAAAAAAGCAAGCAGTGTTTCGTAAAAGCCTTTGTCAAATCATAACAGATTGCCCAATTAAGCCCAAATGAGATGAAGGGAAAATGAAAGTCAATGAACATCATCTGTCTTTGGTGCCAAAGAAGAGCCCAGCAGACCAGTGGGGATTAATTTTTAAATGTGGCATTAACACCCAGAAAAAACAGAGGGGGAAAGTGAAAGCCATCATGTCAGATGAGGGAAGCTGCCAAATGCTGGCAAAGGGAGCACTGGAGAACAATGCTCTTCATCCTAGGGAAATGTGGGAAACCCTTTCAGAGAATCATAGAACTGTACAGTTGGAAGGGACGAGAGGGTCTCTTTGACATGCTCTGCTTATGTTTTGCTTTTGCATTTGTTGATATACAGTTCCACCATGCAAAATATTTAAGCCAGAGCTGCAGATGATTCAGGAAGGATCCAGTGAATCTTTCAACATTCACCTTCATCAGATATCCACAAGTAACAGTGTTGGGAGAAAACCTTTTCTCTCTCTCCTTTCTTTGTAAAAGAGTTGCTCCATCCCCTTGATTAAAGGCTTGTGGTGAGAAGACTAATACTTCCAGTCATCTATTATGGGAAACAGAGGCGGAGCTAGCTGTTCCCCCCACCCGGGGGGCGAGTGTCCATGGGGGGGTGCCACCCACGACGAGCGTCCCAGGGGGTGGGGGCGATATCACCCCCCCTCGGGGATGACACACGGGGCAGACCGCACCCACCACACCCCCTTCCTCTGCCAGTCATGGGATATGCACTTTTTTTTTAAATGTAGAGATTATTTTGCATGGTGAGTGCAAAGGAGGAAGTCCAGCAACCACAGCTTCAGTAGCCAAATCACAAAGAAAGCAATGAGGATAAAATCCATGCTGTAGTCCAATACAGATGCATGTATGAATAGAAGTCAGTATTCTAGTTTTATCAAATAATGACATAAAAACAGCAAAATACATGGATTGAGAAAACTCGCCCACACCTGTGAGATTTTGGCAATGCTTGCCACCCTCACAGTATTTTTCAGAATGAGGAGAATATCTCTCATAGCAGGTCAGGTTTTTAGTTCCCACTTTCAAATATATGCCTGCAGCTCAGTTTGGGGAAAGAGTTTTATCAGGAAATGCAGAAGGCAGGGAAACGGTTTAGATTCCCTCCTCCCAACATTTTTCTCCATTGTTAACCATCCCTCCCTAACCCTGTTTTTCTGCAATGGAGCCAGACACCTGGGCTTTCCTGCACATAATGGCATGCCAAGTAGAGACTGACTGTGAGGACAGCATTTGCTGCAAACACACAATCAAAGGCACCAGCCCAGAAAAGGTTTGACCATCTATTTTCTCCTGCTGCCTCCTCCCATCAAGCCAGGTAGAAACAGCTGCAGCTCACAGATGCTATTTACCCAGAATTATTATCCTAATTATAGATGTGTGCTAGCTGTAATTGCTTATGTCTCCAGAATGGCATGTTTTCAATGGAAATAAGCAAAGCGGATTATTGATTTAATGGCTCTGGAAGACTGGTGTCACTAAATTGCCGTTAACCTCCCATGCAATTCTTCTGTCAGGTGCAGGGATGTGCTTTGCAGGACTGATTCAGAGTAGCTGTGAGCAGTCTTCATCACCCCTTCTCCACACACACCACCTGCCAATCCCATTCTCACACACCTCCGATCTGTTGTGCCTGGATTGCTGGCTGAGGAGCCTTCCACACAAACATTATTGTTTGGGTATTTACAAAGTACAGCACTTATGTTACCTGAATAATGTCATTGTGCCCTCATCAACACCTGCAGCTAGTCTTGACTTTATCATCACATGCCAAACTTTTCTACACCAACTTGTCAGGGTTTTTTTTTTCCATTTGGGGGATGCCATCAACCAGCATGGTTGGGCACCTGCTGGGGGGGACCTGCACCCAAGAAAGAAGTCCACTATCTAGTGTTCCCTTGGGCCAGCACCTCCCCCCACCGTGCCACCAGTGCTGCCTCTACAGAGGCCTCTTAGAGGAGGCGCTTGTGGTCTTCTTCCACCTCCATGAAGAAAATGGTGGTGGCTGTCCCCAGGAGTCTCTTGGGCGCTGCAACCACCCAGCATGATTCAGAGCTCCCCGCCCCCCCCTTTGATTCCCACTTCAACTATTGTCAGGTAGGTTTATTTGATTCCGCCCCCGTTCCCAATCTTCATTCCCACTTTGTTCCTGATATAGATCTTCACTCACTCCTTCTTCCCTGGCAGGACAAGGGGGCATTTTGCAGTTTCCCTCAGGTGCCAAAACATCTTGGGCAGCCCTAAATACCCATTGCTGGAAACTGAAGGAGAGGAGGGGGCTCTTGTGCCTGAATCCTGCTTGCGGGTTTCCCAGAGACATCTGCTTTGCCATTGTGAGGAGAAGAGGCCATTGTGAGGAGAGGAGAGGTAGGGATTGGCCTGACCCATCAGGACTCTCCTTATGTTCTTAACTGGCAAGTCCAGGGGCGGAGGAAGCCTCCTCGCCACCTGGGGTGGCGAACGGAGGCTTCCCCTGGGGGCGGGGCATCGTGACGTTGCGTCGTGACGTCACAACGCGACGTCACTATGGAGTGCCCATGCGCGAAATGCCGTGCATGCGCACTCCGTCGCCGGGGCACTGCTGCTCCCGCGGCGCCCTTGGGAAGTGCCGCGCCAAAAGCAGTGGCGGCACCCCCCCGAGCCGCCGCACGCGATCGGCGGCTCGGGGGGGTGCTGCTGCTGCGAAGTCACGCATGCGCACTCCATCCAAACTGGCACCGCTGCTTCTGCGGCACCCTTGGGAGGCGCCGCGCCAAAAGCATCAGCGGCGGCACCCCCCGAGCCGCTGATCACGTGCGGCAGCTGGGGGGGTGCCCCGCCGCTGCTGCTTTTGGCGCGGGGGCTTGCAAGGGTGCTGCGGGAGCAGCAGCAGCGCCGGCAGGCGGGCCCCACGCAGGGCAGGGCCAGCCCAACTGTCACCCCCGCCCCGCGTGGAACCCGGGGCGTACCGCCCCCTCTGCCCCACCCTTGCGATGCCAGTGCTGGCAACAATGGCAGCAAGGGCTGGAGCCTGGATAGAAAACTTCCAGTGTTTGACACCAGGAGTTCCACAACAGACAAAGCAAAGGCAGCATATAAATGGAAGAACAGAGGTAAATGAGCCTCACATTGTGACTCTTCCAATTTCCCAAAAGACATTTAGCAACACATGTGGGGCTCTGCATGTTTAAACTGAATGATTTCTACACCCCCACCCCCCACCTTTGACTCTCTCTCCCCACCCCCACCCCCCATTTCTAATCCAAGGAGATCCATCTCGGGATTCTCTCCCTGTGGCTTCTGGTCCACAACACCAGGCCCCTCCAGGATCCCTTTTTCCCTCCAACAACAGATGCTGAAGAAAGCAGTAGAAAGGCAGAAGCAAACACAAAGAGGAGAGACTAATTAGTGTAGTCCAAGGAATTAAAGACAGAAACAATCTATTTAACTAATTGCCTTAATTAAAATCTAAATGCTTCCTCTGAAAGATGCCTGTCTATACTGAAGGCACTTTAAAAAAGAAAGAAAGAATGGGTTGGGGATGTAGATTAATTTTTTTAATTCTATTATTGGGTTACTGTTTTTATTTTTATTTTATATATTGTGATCTGTTTTGTGAACCGCCCTGAGACCTCTGGGTATAGGGCGGTATTTAAATTCAATAAATAATAAATAATAATAATAATAAATGCAGTCAACCCATCCATCCATCCATCCATCCGTCCAGCTTCTCACCTTGCCACGAAGCTTCTCCAGCTCCTCCCTGCCCCCGGACAACCCTGGATCTGCCCCTGAGGTCTCCAGTAGGAGCTGCATGTCAGCCAGCAGAGCATGAGTCCTCTTCAGGTCACGCCGGAGTCGCTTCTCCACATCAAAATCTCGATGGCCAATCTGGAAAGGGGGTGGGAAGAGAAAGCAGGGGCAGGCTTAGGGTGGACGACTTACACCAAGCCCCAAATCTCATGCCCTTTCCCCTTTGCACCCATAAGTATATATTGTTGTTGTTCAGTCGTTCAGTCGTGTCTGACTCTTCGTGACCCCATGGACCAGAGCACGCCAGGCACGCCTATCCTTCGCTGCCTCTCGCAGTTTGGCCAAACTCATGTTAGTAGCTTCGAGAACACTGATTAGCATATGCAAAATTTGTGCATTGGGCTGAGCCTCAGGCAAAGACACGCCCCCCGGCACTTGCCAAGGCCCCTTCCACCCCACGCTTTTCTTAAAATGAAGGGTTTCTTTTTTCTTGCTTGGTTGGGGGGTGGCTTTGTTTTGGGGGCTGTTGCCTGCTTTCATTTTATCTATTTGTTATTTGAGAGGGGAAATGTAGGTATTTTGCTTATTTTGGGGTGTTTTGGGTTGCCTACAACAGTGTTATGTACTGAGCTGAATCCTAGAACAATAGGATCCAGAATGCAGCAGTCTGATTGGTCCGCAGGAGCCACCCAATCCAGCTCCAGGTGGAAGTGAATCAGCAACCTGATTGGCCTGCAAGAACAGCCAATCAGGCTCCTGGATGAAGTGAATCCGCAACCTGATTGGCTTACAGGAGTAGCCCGGAATTAGCCAATCATTTGGGGCCCATTGTGTAAATAATGTATATATAGCAGACGTTTTGGGGAAAGATTCATTCCTTGCTACTATGAGCTGAATAAAGAGCATGAAATTCACACTTGACTCCGAGTATATTTCACTGGCGATGAAGGTGGGATCCCGCTGAGCTGACCACCACACACTGCACTGCAGCACCGCCACCTGCCGCACCGCTGCCTCGCACCGTGTATCCAGGCTTCAGCTCCGGGACCCAAGGAACGCAGAATAGCAACCAACAGCAGCTTCTCGCCATTCAACCCAGCATCAGGAGACTGGGAAGGGTACGTCACCCATTTCACCTTCCTCCTAGAAGCTAAAGGGATCACCAACACATTCTTCAGCGTCTGCAGAGAGATATTCAAAATCGCCTGGGCTCTCCTTGCACCTGAAGACGTCGCTAATGTTTCTTAGGAAACAATAATGGAATGGCGGACTTCCGGTCGAGGCGCCGGAGCGATCGGTCGGGGGGAAATCTCGCTCCGAGATTCCCCGGCCCGACAGGGGGAAAGGGGAGACCGCGACAGTGCAGCGGCCCCCCAAAATCCCGGGTAGGGCATCCCGGGACCTTAGCGATCCGGCAGAGCTCGGAACGCCTCCCCTGCTCCCCGGTAGACCCTAGTAAGGGTCGCCGAGAGTGAGCAAGGTGGAGGCGGAGCTCATCGGATCCATGAAAACCCCTGCCGGGCGAAGTTGCGTGACCGGCTGCTTCGAGCGCTTCGATTCCTCCAAGAAACAACAAGATTTGGACATTTGAAAAGTGAGTAAAAAGACATTTGGACGTAATTACAGAGTAGCTTGGGGCTTCAAAAACGGAGGTCGGCCCCTTGCTGTTGTGATAAAGCAAACAGGGAACTTTGTTACCGAAGCTAAGGAAAAAGTTACCTAACAGGAAAACTTCTGCAACAGTGTTTCAAACCCCTATCTCCCCTGGTTTTGGGGGAAGTTAGTGGAAAAGGTGTTTTAGAAACTGTTGGACTTTGAACTTGGACTTTGAAATTGGACTGTTGTAAATTGTGGAAAGCTGTGTCCTTGAACATGGCAAAAGTCATGAGAGACTCAGCCATGGGAAGAATACTAGCTGCATTATTGGAAGTGAGAGATGAAATCAGAGCAACCAATGAGATGTTAAGAAGTGGTCAAAACAAGAATGACATCAAGCCAGCTGAAGAGCAGGAGGGAGAAACCCACACCAAGGACAATGAAGGGGAAAATATTAAAAGGAACACTCTGCAGGAAAAAAGGCATTCGGCGGAAAAAAAACTGGTACGGCTAAAGGAAATAAGAAAAAGGCAAAATCAAGCAAGGAAATTCCAAAAAGAAGAAAAAAGACTGGAAAGACGACGAGGATGGAGCTGCAGAAAAAGAAGCAAGAAAAAGGCCCAGTGGGGCAGGAGAACTGGTGGAGCTGGAGTTCGGAACGAGTGGGTGTGGGGTGAAGAAAGACTTTGTTTTATTTTGGAATGGGACATTTCTCTGGTTTTAAAGACAATGAATATGGATATGGCTAATGGCATGTGTGATGTATAAGGGAAAAAATGATGAAGTAATGGAAATAACATGGCTAATTTCTCGGAGACCAAGGGGAGGAAGGGGGGAATAAAGAAGATGAATATAGGGAATATGTAGAAGTATTTAGATGCCGAGGTATGAATTTAGATTTAAAGAAGTGCTTATATTATAATGATGATTCAAAAGAGGATGTATGAACCTGACAAGAAGATAGACTATGAAATCAACAGTGAAGGATGTGAGGGAGTCAATTGAGATATGAAATAGAGAAAATTAGAATTGCCTGGCCTGGAAATTGGGGCCAGGCCTAAGCAATGTTAAGACATATTATTATTAAGGTTAAAGATATAATGAACATGTATACCTCTTTGAGAGGGGGGATGGATCTGGGCTTCCCACGGTGAGAGGGGGGAAGCATGGAAAAATTTAACCGAGATGTGATGTGCTTATAAAATTGTAAAATCAATAAAAATTATTTTTAAAAAAACACAACAATAATGGAACGGCTGAAGGGGAACTTCTCGCCACAGCCCTCGGTGGTAGCTCATCGAAATGCCTTCTACGCAAAGCAGCAAGCCCCCGGGGAAACCATAACTGGGTTTGACTCCGAGTATATTTCAAACAGTTTCCTAGATATGTGCCCCTCAACCCCCCAAAAGACTGGGGACTCCACAGAATAGCTGGTCCTTCCTTCCTTCAATCAATGTCATTAATTTCCTGCTTCCTCTCACAATACCTCAAGGCAGCTAGCCACCAATCAAGTACAATTAAAATTCAAAAACAATTTTTAAAAACGGAGGCAGCAATCTCAGGCGGCAGAGTCTGAGGGGGTAGCACTGTCCTGGGCATCACACCCATCCTCCACTGCTGGCAGAGAAGCTGTGGCAGCAGCTTCTGGCAAGCTCTCATGAGAGCCCCAAGGAATCTTGTGGAATCTTGCAAGAAACCACGGTCACTTCTCCTCACTTCTCTGGGAAACCCAGCCAGATGGGTGGAGTATAAATAATAAATTATTTATCTTTATCATTATCATCAGCCACCATGGGTGCCCCACCTTCTGCCAGAGAAGCAAGGAGAAGTGGCTTCTTGTTTTGCCCCAGGCTGCACAATGGGACGCACGGCCCCTGGACAACACACAACCATATTTAAGCCAAAGAAGAGCCACAATGTCCACACAGCATTAAGGATGCTTTGGCAGGATTTGATTGATGCTTGTAATGTATGAAAAACTATGGGGAACTGGATTCTTATTCTTAGAACAAAATAGAGAAAATAAGATAAGCAGATGGGGGGGGAAAGATTGATAATGGTACCCATGGAAGGGCGGAGGGAAGTAAAAGGATTCAGAGAATCCTAAATGAGGAGGTGAATGGTGTGTGTGAATTTAAATTTGTTATGTAAAACATATAATTTTATTATGCTTTTGCACCAACAAAACACAAAAAACCCATACATTTACGTCATTTGTTACATAGATACAAAGTTAACAAAAAGAAAATAAATTCATATATTTTGACAATTAATCTTCTTAAAGTACATTTAACTTCCCGTCATCTCCATACTTCATTTTATATTTACAGACTTGTTGCATAAACCTATCTGATCATTTTATATTTAAGTATTACAGAGGTTATTCAAAGGCAGTGACCGATTTCTTTATTATTATTATTAAATTAAATCCGTACGACTTTACATATTTACACCATTAGATATTAGTTTATACTTATAAATGCACATGCTCTTTTCTTATATTAATTATACTAGACAAAGATATATTAAAGTAATAAATTCACTAATCTAAATACCACTAAACTAAATCACATAGATATAATGTGATTATATCTGTTGCAGTTGCAGGACTGTTTTGAGAGAACCAACTGGGATATTTTCAACCATTCAGACCTGGAGGAGAGTACGGCGGCAGTTCTGTGCTATATCAACTACTGCACAGATACTGTCACAGTAAATAAATCCATCCGGATTCATCCCAATCAGAAACCCTGGATGAATAGAGAGGTCCAGTGCCTGTTGTGGGAAAGGAACAGGGCCTTCAGGACGGGCGAGGTGCAGCTCTACAGCGCAGCAAGAGCAAACCTGAAGAGAGGTATTCGAAGGGCAAAGCTGGATTATAAGCAGAGGATTGAGGATAACCTCAGTAGTAACAACACGAGGCAGGTGTGGCAGGGGATTCAGCACATTACCAACTACAAACCCTTCATCATCATATCCTTTATTCGACCGATAGTCAGAAAGAAAAACATTTCTCAATACAGAATTATAAAATTATAAAAACTAAAAACATCAGGGGGGTACACAAATAAAATAGGACAGCACTACTGGACCTCATACAGATAAACCCACATCGAGGCATTCGATTTTACGCTTCCGACACTTGAGCGCCAGAAAGAGGAATTTAGCCACCGATAAGGTTGTTTTCCCAGTGGGCTTATTTAGCAGATATGCTACCTGCCTTTCTCTTAATTGGGAACTAAACTGAGATAAATATGGGGCTATGAGATATTGCCTTAAGTCGTTATAAAAGGGACAGCTCAGTAGAATGTGTTCTGTGGATTCTACCTCTCCCAAAGCACAATGGCACGTTCTCTGATCATATGGCACTCCTCTAAATCTTCCCCTCAAAACCGCCGAATCAAGAACGTTCAGTCTGGCCGCAGTGAGTAGTCTGCGGTATTCCACATAGTGGATATCCGCCAGGTAACGGGCTGGTGCAGCCCGATACACCTGCTCCCCCAGAAACATCCCAGGTTTCACACGGGCTATGTCCTCCTGTCTGGCGATATCCCCCAATCTCTGAGCGATCACCGCTTTAGCATGGTTATACGTCATGGACTCTATATAAAGGGAGGACAGTCCACACTTCTGCACTTCCTCTACCACCTCCCCTTCCCATGGTGATTTAAAATTATCCCTCAGTATCAGAGGGGCCAAACCCACCGGTCTGAAGCAGAGCTTGAGCCATAGCCATAATTTTGCTTTCAGGGCCACATACCTAAAGGCTTGGCATCCGGTCTCCAATCTCATGACCGCACCCGCAACGGAAGGGGGGATCCTGAGAATGGCCCTGAGGAATTGCGATTGGATAGATTCCAATCTTACAAAGTCCCTACGTGAACCCAAAGCAATGCCCACCAGTAGTAGTGGGAGGACTTTCATTTGGAAGAGTCTCAGGGCAACTTCCACTGTTTGTGCCTGTTTCTTGGCATATAGGGATCTAATCAGCAAGGCTGCTTTAGATGCATTTGTGGCTATATATTCTCTGTGTGCCAGGAAAGACCCGTTTGATCGTACTACCTGGCCCAGGTATTTGAAGCAACTAACCTGTTCTAGAGGAATACCATTGATCGACCACAAATTGAGTTTCGGTCGAGCAGCAAAGACCATTATTTTGGTCTTGGCATAATTAAGTTGGAACTCGTGTTGGATCTCGTATTCATGAAGTGCTCGAAGCATCCTCCTCAGCCCAATGGGGGAGGTAGCTAAAAGGGCGGCATCGTCCGCATACAGGAGGACATTCAAAGCTCGACCTGCTAGTTTTGGCGGATGGAAAGCAGCATTGGCCATATGCCCCACTAGTGAGTTAATATAGAAATTAAACAGGGCAGGGGCAAGCAAACAGCCCTGTCTTACTCCCCTAGTGGTGGCAACCGGATTGGAGACTAGCCCACCAACTACAAACCAAACCTTGGTGCTGTCGACAGTGACCCATCGCTGGCGGAGGAGCTTAATCTCTTCTTTGCACGCTTCGAGAGGGGGCCACCGGAGACGGCTGTATTACAGCCACCAGCCCATAACGACCCCTCATTCACTGTAGAGGAGTATGAGGTGAGAAAGGTATTGAGGATGGTGAATCCGAGGAAGGCCGCTGGACCTGATGGTATCACGGGAAGGGTGTTGAGGGGCTGTGCGGATCAACTGGCATGGGTCTTCACTAAGATCTTCAACAAGTCCCTACACCAGTCCATTGTCCCACCCTGCCTGAAGTCGTCAACTATTGTTCCCCTGCCCAAAAAATCCACAATTAGCAGTTTGAATGACTACAGACCAGTTGCACTGACTCCTATCATCAGTGTTTTGAGAAACTGGTACGCAGTCACATCATTTCTTGTCTTCCATCGATCTTTGACAACTACCAGTTCGCATACAGGTCAAACAGATCTACAGAAGATGCCATCACCACCACTCTCCATGCTGCTCTGTCCCATCTGGAGCAGCCGGGGAGTTACGCGAGGCTGCTGTTCGTGGATTTCAGCTCTGCTTTCAACACGATCCTCCCCCATAGACTGGTGTCCAAGCTAGAGGCGATTGGACTTTCTAACTCCATTTGTCTCTGGGTTTTGAACTTTCTGTCAGATCGTTCTCAGAGGGTTAGAGTAGGGTCACATATGTCCACAGCCCTTAGCCTTAACACCGGCTCACCACAGGGTTGTGTGTTGAGTCCCCTGCTCTATACCCTCTATACGTATGACGCCACAGCCATCCATCCCAGTAACAAAATCATCAAGTTTGCTGATGACACTACTGTGGTGGAGGGGATGAGTCTGCCTATCGGGATGAGGTGGAGCAGTTTTGTGCTTGGTGTGGTGATAACAATCTGGCTCTAAACACTGCCCAAACCAAGGAATTGGTGGTGGATTATAGGGAAAAAAAGGTGGACATTCAGCCCCTGTATATTGGCGGGGACCAGGTGGAGAGGGTGGCTGTATTCAAGTTTCTGGGAGTGATGATAGAGCAGGGTATGGCTTGGAGCGCAAATACTACTGCTCTGGTAAAGAAGGCCCAGCAGACAATTTATTTCCTCAGACTTTTAAAGAAGAATAACCTGAGTGAGAGACTGCTGGTGTCCTTCTACCGAGGCTCCATAGAGAGCATTCTTACATACTGTATTTGTGCTTGGTTCTCCAGCTGCACAGCCAGGGAGAAGAAGATGATTCAGAGGGTCATATCGATAGCCCAAAGGGTTGTTGGTCACCCTCTCCCCTCTCTGGAAGAACTGTACAGTTCCCGCTGCCTTAAAAAGGTGAACAATATTTTAGATGACCCATCTCACCCGGGATATGGTCTCTTTGCACCACTGCCTTCAGGTAGAAGATACAGAACAATCAGAGCAAAAACAAACAGACTGAAGAACAGCTTCTACCCAAGAGCTATAGCCTTCTTAAATGACGTAACCAAATGATGTGACCTTGGAGAGCTGTGCTGTGCGTATGTGTGGCTTGTGTGTGTGTGTGTGTGTGTGTGTGTGTTTTGTGTTTGTGTGTGGGGGGGGGGTTGTTGTTTTTTGTCCCCCCCCTCTTTTTTTACGGGATGGCTTGCAATTTCGTTGCACTGGTATAGCGTGTGCTTGTACTGGTGCAATGACAAATAAAACAATTATCTTATCTTATAAATGCCGACTTCCCGTCCTTTCCCAAAGTACTTTACATTTACAATGTTGAATGTACTTATATTTCTTACTTTATTCTTACTATAATTTCTAGTACTTTCTTATAACATTTCGTACCATGGGCGTAGCCAGGGGGGGCAGAGGGGGGCAATTGCCCCCCCCTAGAAGGCAGCTGCCCCCACCCCTAGCTGCCCCCACCACCCCGTGCGCTGTTCCCAAAAGCCTATTCCTTCCTTCTGGGCGGAGCTCCGCCCAGCAGCCGGAAGAAAGAAGGAGGAGTGCACGCGGCGGCCGAGCGAGCAAGCGAGGAGGTGAAGCTTTTTACCGTGAGGCTGGAGGCTGACGGGGAAAAGCGTCCCCTCCCGCACAGCTTGCCCCTCTCCTGGGTCTGGCTGCAAAAGCAGCGCTGCTACCGTTGCTAAGACTGAGCGAAGAGGGAGTTTGCTGGGTAAAAACGCCTGGAGAAGAGACATTGAGATCTCCTTGATTTACCCCCCCCCCCAAGTTTCCTTATCAGTCCTTGATAAGAAGCAGGCTACTCTGTGAACTATTAACGCCTAATCCCAGTTGAGGTTTTGGTCGCTAAAACTGCCTCCTGCCCCTCCCCCTCGTCCCACCTTTAATTGTTGTATGATCGCTGGAAGAAAAGAACGAGCTTTCTCTGCAGCTGTTTTGATCCACAGCGATCTTTTTGTGAGTGACTTTACCCCTTTGTCCTTTGCCTTTAACCCCCCCCCCAGCCTTTTTTTTAACCCCTAAAAAATGTGTTTGCTTGGGTGATTTTTCAAATATTTCGTGTGCTGAAGAAGTGTGCATGCACATGAAAGCTCATACCAAGAACAAACTTATTGGTCTCTAGGGTGCTACTGGAAGGATTTTTATTTTATTTATTTATTTATTTTGTTTTGACTATGGCAGACCAACACGGCTATCTACCTGTAACTTGCTTGCAAGTAATTAAAGTAAATTATAAGCTATTTAGCCATAAAGTGTTAGTGTTCTGATATGCAGGAGTTATAATTTTTTTACTGTTTGATATTTTGTTTTGAGGTGGAATGTGCTGCTGCTTGTGAGACCAAAAATATTTTTTTGGGGTGGGTGGGGGCCTGCTTTAAATAAGAGTTACCTTAAAAGGCTAACAAATTTAGTATGGTGTAAGCCAGTGGTGTCCAAACTTTTCAAAGAGGGCCAGATTTGATGAAGCGAAGGGCCGTGAGGGCTGACCAAAGTTAACCTTTTTTTTTAGGGTTGAAGTTGTTGAGGTTTTTTTTAAGGATTTTACCCCAGGAAATAACAGCCACAGGGGCTGGATTAAACCAACTGGTGGGCCGAATTAGGCCCCCGAAATGGATTTTGGACATGCCTGGCTGAAATATCAATTCAATGGAGCTGAATAAATAAATAGCTACTGTGGTGTTTTTGTTTTGTTTTGTTTTTTATTTTGGTAAAGCACTTTGCAGGTTTTTAAAAATAATTTTATTAAATAAATAAACAATACAGTGGTACCTCTGGTTACGTACTTAATCCGTTCCGGAGGTCCGTTCTTAACCTGAGGTACCACTTTAGCTAATGAGGCCTCCCCCTGCCGTTGTGCCGCCAGAGCAGAATTTCTGTTCTTATCCTGAAGCAAAGTTCTTAACCTGAAGCGTTATTTCTGGGTTAGCGGAGTATGTAACCTGATGCGTATGTAACCCGAGGTACCACTGTAAATATAAATAAAATAACACAAGCCAAAACAGTCCATCCTGTAGATTTAAGTATCTGTCCATAGTCACCTACTTGTTATCAGAGTCCCAGAATCCACATTCGTTTGTAAGAAAATATGAAATAATGTAAAACCTTTTTTGCAGGCAAAAAACAACAACACACAATGTTGGGGGGGGGGTGACAAGAAATTTCCGCACCGGGTACCACCTGACCTTCCTACGCCTCTGTGCCGAGCGGAGCGCGGCGTCCGGGGGAGCTTTGCGCACCGCTTGGAGTGAAAGGCGCCGCCGCGCCTAAAGTTGCCCTTGCACCCGCCCAGGCTTGCCCGGGGAAAAGGCTTCCCAGGGATCAGGAGAGATGCGCCCCTATTTTGGGGGGTGAGGCTGCGCCCCCCTTTTTTTAGGGGGTCTGTTTCCTTCGCCTTTGGAAACACCTGCACCGACTCCTCGGGGATTGAAACGAAAGTTTTGAACAAGTTTTCTTCAAGCCCAATAAAAATGATATTAGCATAAGACATGTAACTAGAATAAAAATTAAAATTAAAAATTAAAAAAAATTCAAGCAAATAATTGTAATAACTACCATAATAAAGCACTGCTATAATTATATATAATGTTCTTAAAATTTTGGTTTCATTCGCCTTTTCCATGCTGAAATGTCACAACCTGAACGACCATGGCTTGCCCCCCCCTAGTTTTGATCCTGGCTACGCCCCTGTTTCGTACCATGTATCCTTATATAATTTATACAAGAGTCATTCAAGTGCTGCCATGGAAATTATATCATTATTATCTTTTTGTAAATATTTCTTGAACATATCCCATTTTTGTACAAATAGTTGTTTTGTATTTCTCCTTAGTGTATTTGTCAATTGAGCCAACTCTGCATAGTCTAATAACTGCCATTCCTTTACTTGTTGGTACTTTTCCCCCTTTCCAGTTTGATGCGATTAATAACGGGGCAGCGGCTGTTGCATATAAAAAGATTTCTCTTATATTTTTGGGGACGTCACTGCTTAGGATTCCAAGAAGGAAAGCCTCTGGTTTCTTTGTGAAAGTTAATTTAAAGATCTTTTTCCTCTCATCACAGATGAGATTCCAAAACTCTTTGATTTTTTGGCAGGTCCACCACATATGGTACATATCTCCTTTTGTTTCTCCACATCACCAACATTTGTCACCAACTCTTGGAGAGTTTCGATGGTGTAAGGTACCATCTGAATTGCATTTTCATCATATTTTCTTTAATTGTGTAGCATGCCGTAAAGTTCATATTAGTTTTCCAGAGGGCTTCCCATTCACTCATCATGATGGTACATCTGATGTCCTGTGCCCATACTACCACAATTGTTCTTAAGGTATATTTTGAAAACTTCCCATTAAATATTTCTCTTACATTCTTAGGAATGTCTGGTCCTGTAATTCTGAGTAAAAAGGCTTCTATTTTTTATTTTTATTTTGTTGTAAATGAAACCCTGAGCATTTTTTAAAGTTCTATGTAAATGTCGTCCAAGAAGATCTTATTTTTTTTACATAACCACCACATATGGAACATTGTACAGGTTACATTGTAGCGGTTCCAGAAGACATCAAGAAGAGGTGACAAGAATACACAGAGGAATCATACCAGACAGATATGGAGGCCTCATACACCCCAGGTAGTGTGGTTGCTGACCTTGAGCCAGACATCCTGGAGAGTGAAGTCAAATGGGCCTTAGAAAGCATTGCTAATAACAAGGCCAGTAGAAGTGATAATATTCCAGCTGAACTATTAAAAATTTTAAAAGATGATGCTGTTAAGGTGCTACACTCAATATGCCAGCAAGTTTGGAAAACTCAGCAGTGGCCAGAGGATTGGAGAAGATCAGTCTACATCCCAATCCCCAAAAAGGGCAGTGCCAAAGAATGCTCCAACTACTGCACAATTGCGCTCATTTCACATGCTAGCAAGGTTATGCTTAAATTTTACAAGGCAGGCTCAAACAGTATGTGGACCGAGAACTCCCAGAAGTGCAAGCTGGATTTCGAAGGGGCAGAGGAACCAGAGACCAAATTGCAAACATGCGCTGGATTATGGAGAAAGCTAGAGAGTTCCAGAAAAACATCTACTTCTTCATTGACTACGCAAAAGCATTTGACTGTGTCGACCACAGCAAACTATGGCAAGTTCTTAAAGAAATGGGAGTGCCTGATCACCTCATCTGTCTCCTGAGAAATCTCTATGTGGGACAAGAAGCTACAGTTAGAACTGGATATGGAATAACTGATTGGTTCAAAATTGGGAAAGGAGTACGACAAGGCTGTATATTGTCTCCCTGCTTATTTAACTTATATGCAGAATTCATCATGCGAAAGGCTGGACTGGACGAATCCCAAAACGGAATTAAGATTGCCGGAAGAAATATCAACAACCTCAGATATGCTGATGACACAACCTTGATGGCAGAAAGTGAGGAGGAATTAAAGAACCTTTTAATGAGGGTGAAAGAGGAGAGCACAAAATATGGTTTGAAGCTCAACATAAAAAAAAACTAAGATCATGGCCATTGGTCCCATCAACTCCTGGCAAATAGAAGGGGAAGAAATGGAGGCAGTGAGTGATTTTACTTTCTTGAGTTCCATGATCACTTCAGATGGTGACAGCAGTCACGAAATTAGAAGACTCCTGCTTCTTGGGAGAAAAGCAATGACAAACCTAGACAGCATCTTAAAAAGCAGAGACATCACCTTGCCGACAAAGGTCCGTATAGTTAAAGCTATGGTTTTCCCAGTAGTGATGTATGGAAGTGAGAGCTGGACCATAAAGAAGGCTGATCGCCGAAGAACTGATGCTTTTGAATTATGGTGCTGGAGGAGATTCTTGAGAGTCCCATGGACTGCAAGAAGATCAAACCTATCCATTCTTAAGGAAATCAGCCCTGAGTGCTCACTGGAAGGACAGATCCTGAAGCTGAGACTCCAATACTTCGGCCACCTCATGAGAAGAGAAGACTCCTTGGAAAAGACCCTGATGTTGGGAAAGACTGAGGGCACAAGGAGAAGGGGACGACAGAGGACGAGATGGTTGGACAGTGTTCTCGAAGCTACTAACATGAATTTGACAAAACTGCGGGAGGCAGTGGAAAACAGGAGGGCCTAGCGTGCTCTGGTCCATGGGGTCACGAAGAGTCAGACATGACTAAACGACTAAACAACAACAACAACAACCGGTTCCTTCTTTACATCTCCAACAAGTACTAGAGACATTTTTATACATTTTTGAAAGTTTCCAAGGAGTCAGATACCAACAATATTACATTTTTTGAAAGTTTTCCCTTAGCGTATAACATGCCGTAAATTTCCAATTTACTTTCCATAGATTTTCCCACTCTATCAGATCTATATTGTACCCAAAATCCTGGGCCCATTTAATCGTGGCCACTTTCACCTCCTCCTCGATTTCCCAGTCAAGGAGGAGTTGGTATACTTTAGAAAGAGTTTTTGTTTTGGAATTGACCAAATCTGTTTCCAATCTGGATGCCTCTGTTGCAACCCCATTTTAAAATCTGTTTTGAATGTTTCAAATAGTTGATAGTATTGGAACCAATCTGCTATTTTCTCTCTTATCTCTTCAAAGCTTTTCAGCTTTAATTCATTTTTTTTCTTCCTTTCATAGTATTTAATATGTTGGCCAATTTCCTCCCATGTTTTTCTTTTTTCCCGCAGATGCCTCAACTGGTGAGATCCACCAAGGTGTTTTTGGCTCTAAGAGATCTTTATATTTCTCCCAGACCATATACAGGGGTTTTCTAACAATGTGATTCAATAAGTTATTGTGAATTTTAACTTTCCCGTACCACAGGTACGTGTGCCATCCGTACCTGTTGTCGTACCCTTCTAAGTCTAAGAGGTCGGGATCTTGAAGCATGCACCATTCCTTTATCCAGGTGAAATAGGTTGCCTCATAATTTTAAATCTGGCAGGGAAAAGCCTCCTCTTTCCTTTATATCAATTAAAAATTGATGTTTAATTCTAAGTCTTTTTCCCTGCCATAAAAATTTGGAAATGTCTTTTTGCCAGATTTTGAGACAGTCCAGCATCAGAATTGTTTGGAATAAAAAAAGATTGGGAAGCACGGTCATTTTGATGATGGAAATCTTTCCTAAAAATGAAAGGTTTAGCCTACTTCAGATCTCGAGGTTCCTTTTGATCTCTTTCCAAACTTTCATATAATTATCCTGAAACAAGTTGATGTTTTTTGGGGTGATCCAGATGCCAAGGTATTTTGCTTTATGACAGATCTTGAGGCCAGATGTATTTTCCAATTCTTCCTTTTCCTGCGCTGTTACATTTTTGACCAACAGTTTCATCTTTTGTTGTTGTTTAGTTGTTTAGTCGTGTCTGACTCTAGAGGGGTTCAATTTAAAGCCTGCCACTTCTCCAAATAAATTTGTTATGTAAAACTTATCTGATGCATAAGGGCACTGCAGACAGAGAAGCTGAGCAGCAGCTGAGACGGTAGCATTCCTCTGAGAGAAAAAGACAAAGACCATGGTTTCTACCTGGTGCTGAAAACTCAGGAGGCTTGATGCCAGAATGCCAGCATTCCCCAACCTGGAACCCTTCAGATGCTCTGAACTACAACTCCCATCAGCCCCAGTCAGATGATGTGGAGGCTGATGGGAGTTGTATTCCAAAACATCCGAGGGAATCAGATTGGGGAACTCATTCCTGCCAGCAGGGCACCCATGGAAACAGCCTGCAACAGTCCCCTTGCAACAGAACAAACCAGCACTGCCGGTGGCCTTCCCCACTTTTCTGACAAATGGGTTATGGCTTGTGAACGTTTGGGCAAAACATGGCTTTTGCTTTCCCCACTTAGCCCGCCCGGACTCTCTCTTCCTCAGTCACTGTGATGCTCCGCTGGTCTTATCACAGAATGCATCTGACACAATAAATTAATTCTGTGCTCTAAATACAAATTTAGTCAACTGACGCCACTGCTGCTGCTTTCAGACCTCAGTGTTTGCCTCTGCCATCTCCAACCTTGTGTCTCGCTAACAAACAAGGGTTTGAGAGAGTGGCTGCAAATGTCACTCTCTTCTGCAGCGTTTCAAGCAATGGCCAAATTGGCAGCTCTTTCCTTCTGCTAGCAGAAACAGCCAATGAATCACAAGTGGTGGTGGTCAGAGGGAGGCGGTGGCATCAGCTGGTTTGCCATCAGCTTGTGAGCATGAGATCGATTCTAGACACTCTGGAGCTCTTTGGCATTTAAAAGGCTTTGTGATTCTGCACTGTTTAGATTGTGTGGTGACAATTGCCTGTGTGCTACTGCCTTGGCTTACACATTTATTTTATTCTGTATGGGGAAAGGAAGGCATTGGAGGCTGTGCTCCTCCAAGCGACCCCCTTGCCGCCCTGCATATGGCTCCAGGAAAGAAGATGGTGGGGTAGAGACAAGCCACCTGTTCCACTGCTGGCGTTCTGTGACGGTGACATCCTTCCAAGTCACTGACAGATTGCCATTCCCTTACCTGTTCGCAGAGTGTGGCAATCAGCCCTTCCAGGTCCCGCTTCTCACAGAGAATTGCCTGCTTCTCTTCACACTCCTGCTCACACTGCATCTCCAGCTGACGCAGCTGTAAAAGAGGCCAAGGAACAGAGCGATGTCTGAATGGACTGAGCAGAGTAGCAGCAGCATGCAGCAGCCATTCCTAAAGCCATCCTTTCTTCACCAGAACAACTTTTCTTATGTTCAGAAACCTGAAATTGCACTGGTGGTATTTTTTTTTAATTGCTCTTTGTTTTATGTTTCAAAGGCAGCTCCTGACTGGGAAAAACTGACCTAAGAAAGAAAAACAAATACAGCTTGACCCTTTTTGATTGATTGGATTGAAAGCATCGTTTATAAGAATTGAAACTATCCTCTTAAGGTTTCTGGGTTAATTTGGGATTTCTTGCATGTTGTTGATGATGTTGTGGTTGTCATCGTTATATTTGATTATCACCTTCTAAACCAACGCTTCAATGTGATTTGCATATAAGATAATTAAAAACATTTTAAAACACAAAACAACAGATGCATTTAAAATAAGACTAAAATCCCAACAAGTGGGCACTTGCAGAGACAACCATCAAAGGTGTCATTAAAACCGACACCTTCAAGATCAGGGCCACGATCTGACACCCATCATTTTACCTCTTAATTTCAGCCCATACCACGTATGCCAACTCACCCATATCATGATTTATTTGTAGCTCTTTAAAATAATATCTCTATTTTCTGTGAAAAGATCAACAGCAGCCCAAGGAAATGAAAATCCATGAAGATTCATGCATACCAAGCAGCAGACCTTAACATTACATGTTAGATTCAGCTTTCTAATATATCACTATAATTTTGAAAACAAGCTTTGCCTAATATTTTAGTGCCTCTGAAGCATCATAGACAGAAACAATTATATAGTTAATTAAAAAGAAATTAATTTGAATCCAGTCTTGCTTTTACTCAGTGGGACCAGAAAGCATATATAATCAGCCACAATTCTAATTTATAGAAGCAGAACTAATCCCACCTATATATCAATGCGATCTGCCTTCCAATGACAGCGGTCAAGCTCCAGTGTCCATTGTGCTCCGCATTCTGTACAAGACAGAATGGTCCGTGGGACAAATCAGCTGAACACAAGAACATCAGAAGAGTCTGCTGGGTCAGGCCAACAGCTCATCTAGCACAGCACCCAGCAAACAAGACCTGAACGCAAGAGCCCTCTTCCCTCCAGTGGCAATTGGGATTCAGAAGCATTACTGGCGCCAGCTCTGGAGGCAGAGTTTTGCCAGTATGCCTGGTAGTCATTGATAGCCTTCTCCTCCATGAATTTGTCTAATCCTCTTTTAAAGCCATCCCACTTCTTCCTGAGGGAGGGAGTTACATAGTTTAATATGTGCCGTGTGAAGAAGTCCTTTCTTTTGTCTGCCTGAATCTTTTAACATTCAGCTTCATTGGATGTCCATGAGATTTGAGTATTATGAGACAGGGAGAAGAACTTCTCGCTGTCCAGCACTTTCTCCATGCCACACACTTGGCCATTATTCACCGCAGCTGCTTCCTACATGAAATGAGCAGGACTGCCTTCAAGGGCAGGAGTGGAGAGCTCTGTCTGCTGGAGTGCCCAGAGCTACAGACATCTGCCAGACTAAGGACACACAAGGACCAAGGTGGCTGCCTCCCCCATGTCATACCCTTTTCTGGCAGGACTGCCGGGCATCCTCCAGCTCTTCCTCCTTGTCCTCCAGCTCCTTCTGGTGAAGCTGTTTCGTCCTCTCAATTTCCAGTTCGAGTCTCAGGTGAAGCTGAAAGGCAGCACCAGGACAATATGAGGATGAAGATGATGAATTATCCACCCTTCACTGTGAGGTCCTGGGGGGCAGGGTTACAACAACCTGAGCACTCAAGATGGTCTGCAGGGAAGGAGGGGGGTCTTTCAGATATTTGGGACCTGAGCCGTTTGGGGTTTTGAACACTAAGACGAGCACCTTCAGTTGGGGAGGGTGACTTGTTGAGGGTTTCTGTTGAGAGCCACATTCACTTATGGAAAATTTGTTGGGAACTACTGATCAAACATCACTGAAAGCACCCTCCCCCCTCTCTTTCTGCTACTCCCTCGTCTTATTTTCTCCTCCTTGCAGTCCATGGCAGGGAGGGGGTAGGTTGCCTGTCCCCCTGCATCACCTTTCTGTGCTCCTTAAAATAACCCTGTAATTGAAGGGGGGGGCAAAAGACTGAGGGCTGTAGAAAAGAGAGCTTTGCATGGTCCTCTTCTTCCCAAGCTATTGTGCCTAGCTCAGTACTTCCTAGCTGGTGCTCTTGGAACAAAGGGAGGGCAAGGCTGCACCCGAAGTGCTGATGAAAGCCAAATCACTCAGCACCCATCCTCAGGAGGCCACCTTACCTGTTCCAGCTGTTCAATGGTGCTTGCTTGGGAGCTCAGCTCCTTCTGCTGCTCAGAGGCTCTTGACTCCAGGTCCCAAAGTTTCTTCCGGAGGGTAGCCACCGAGTTGGCATCCAGGTCATGGGGGGCGCTGAGCTCCTGCACCTGGCTGCTCAACAGCACAAGCCGCTGGTTGAGGCTGGCATTGTCCAATTCTTTTTGCTGGGGGCAGTGGCGGCGGTGTGTGTGTGTGTGTGTGTGTGTGTGTGTGTGTGTGTGTGTGTGAAGGTGGGGTGACATAGAAGACAAGGGGGGAAATCGACACATCCACAGTTTAGTCAACTGGGTCATTTATTTATTTGCCATCTATATACATGTGCCATCAGGCAACAACATTCTCTGGGCAACTAACAATATCAATAAAACATTAAAATGCAGCATCCATAAGGCAGGAGAGTTAAACGATTTCAGATACCTCGAAAAAGGTCTTAGAAAACAACACAGGTACCATTTCTTGGTGCTGAAAGGATTCAAAATCAGAAGACAGGCAAAATGTGCTTTCTTTTTAAAGTGCATCTCAACAATAAACATTTCAAAATAAAAATTTTGAGATCCTGAATTCTGAAGCCATTTTTGAATTTTTTCTTCAAAAGTTTTATGTAGCTGTTTTTTGAACTGTCCTTATTGATAATATTAAAAAAAATGTTTTTCAAACCGCCTGGAGATTTTTTTTTACAACCAAGTAGTATATAAACTTCATGAAATTAAATCATTTAATAAAAACTTTGGAAGGTCAGCTTTCGAATTCAGACTTTGAGATTCTGACAGATTTGAGCAGCTGTCTGACCTGTGTAGGTGCCCCAGCAGTGGCATATCTGGATGCATTTTGCTGTGACTCATTTCACAGAACCATAGGATTGTAGAGTTGGAGGGGACCTCAAGGGTCATCTAGTCCCACCACATAACCCTTGTGCCCTTTGCTCCTCTTCCTTCTGCCCTGCCCTGCCTTACCTCTAAGCTCCGCTGCAACTTCCCCAGCTCAAACTGAAGGCTGGTGCTCTCTTGCAACACTTTCTCCCGAAGGCTCTTCTCGAAGGCGGATTCTCCCAAGGCCTGCGCCAGCTGCAGGTCAAACCTGACAGAGGCAAAAGGTCCCATGAGTTGGCCCTCCAGCATTCCCAGCAGGAAGTCCCACGGCAGGGCAAAGATGCATGCTGGGAGCTGCCGGGTCTTGGCCAGAGCTGTAGATGGCCACACCTGAATCTTAACCTGGAGGGGACGATTGGGGCCTCAGGGTCCTTAAAGACAGTTGCTGGAGCCAGGACCAGCTTGCAAGCCCAGCTCTATTGCAATTTTGTTTCATATATTTTAAAATGAATATGAAATATATTGGGTGGGATTAGGAACACACACACACACACACACCACCTTTCTGAGTATTATTATTATTATTATTATTAGCAGCAGCAGCAGCAGCATTTATATCCCACCTTTTCTCCAAGGAGTTCAAAGTGGTGTACATAGTCCTCCTCGCCCCCATTTTATCCTCACAGCAACCCGGTGAGGTAGGTTAGGCTGAGAGAGGCAGATACAGGCCCAAGGTCACCCAGTGAGCTTCATGGCTGAGATGGGATTTGAACCTGGGTCTCCCAGGTCCTAGTCTAACACTCTAACCACTAGACCACATTGGCTCTCCTAGACCACACCATAAACCTTTCCACAGCACCTTATGTAGTAACGCTTTTGGCTTTGCCTAACCAATTGCAGGATTTGGGTGGCAACTACAGCAGGCTGAAGCAGAAGCTTTGCTGGGGATTTGGGGCATTGACCCATAGACTGAACTTTGCATAAAACGTGTATGTGCTGCTAACTTAATAGGTATAGATGCAGATTTAGAGTGTAAATGTCACAGAAGGAAACTCAACTAATTTCCAGTCCAAATTCCCCCAAATATGTGTAATATGTAATATAGTATGTATATGAAGTATAAATGTGAAAATCAATAAAGATTATATTCAAATATAATCACCTCAGTTCACACCCCCAAAAGCTTCTCTTCAATTTGTTTCCCCCCAATGAATTTCCTAGCAGATCCTGTTCCAAATCAATTTGATTTTTTTTCATTACCCACCCCCATATAACCTCTAGATAAAAAAGGTAAAGGACCCCTGACCATTAAGTCCAGTCACGAATGACTCTGGGGTTGAAGCGCTCATCTCACTTTACTGGCCGAGGGAGCTGGCGTTTGTCCACAGACAGTTTTTCCGGGTCATGTGGCCAGCATGACTAAGCCGCTTCTGGCGAAACCAGAGCAGCGCACGGAAATATCGTTTACCTTCCTGCCGGAGCGGTACCTATTTATCTACTTGCACTTTGACATGCTTTCAAACTGCTAGGTTGACAGGAGCTGGGACCGAACAACGGGAGCTCACCCCGTCGCGGGGATTCGAACCACCGACGTTTTGATTGGCAAGCCCAAGAGGCTCAGTGGTTTAGACCACAGCGCCACCCACATCCCTTTTAACCTCTAGATAAGGTCATCTTAAATGCATTTATTTCTCCAAAACTGTACAACAGTCCAAATTCATTACCTACCCAGTAACACATTGGGTGCTCAGGAAGAGATTTGAGGCCCCTGCTGCATGGCCCTAGAACCCTAGCAACATCTCAGGGTGCAAGCAGAGGAGAGATGAAGCAGGTAGGCCTTGAGGTGGGGTGCGGGGATCAAAGGTCAGTGGTAGACCATCAATCATTGAGTTAAAGGATCTGTTTGCAGTGCTTGCAACGATCTCTGCCTGAGACCCTAGAAAGCATCGGTTTCTGGATGGATGCCAACACCGAGAGTCCCATAAACCCCTTTTTTACTTTTTCTTTTTAAAAGGATGCTCTGATAAAGAACTTAAAGCATTCAATATCTGAGCTCTTCTACAAAATTTGAGCATCTTCCAATAAATGGGATGAGATTTGAATTGTTTGATTAGATTAGCAATTCACGAGTTCCCCCATTCATAATTAATGGCTTTGCCATTTAGAATTCAGTGCCAAACTTCCACAGACTCATTGGAAGATTGGAAGTTTCAGCGTCTTCAATGAAGCGTGTGCTATAAAGACTTAAAACTGCATTACTGAAGTCAGGGGCATGCTGGGAAAAGGGCAGGGCAGCTGCACTTGAGAAGACAGGCTTGTGAAGCATTGCACCTGGAAGAACTGTGGGGTGCAGGGGAGCAAATTTCAACCTACTTTTGGTGCTCAGTTTCTTGGGTGGAAAGAAACAAAATAAAAAAATTCCTTCCAGTAGCACCTTAGAGACCAACTAAGTTTGTTATTGGTATGAGCTTTTGTGTGCATGCACACTTCTTCAGATACCTGGGTGGAAAGAAGTGAGATTCATCTTTGGCTACTTCCCAGCACAGTTGTACTTCGGGGGGGGGGGGTGTCGGGGTGTGTGGGGGGGTGTTTATCACTGGACAGAATGTTGTGTTGTGAAAGAAGTCACCTCCTGCCTGGCCATGTCAACAAGCAATGAAATAATGCAGCTGAACGATCAAACTTCCAGGTGTAGGCAGGGCCGGAGCGTCCATTTAGGCGAACTAGGCAACTGCCTAGAGCGCCAAAATGGAGGGGGTGCTGGCAAGCCTGCCCCCCCGCCGCCGCCCCCCGCCCCCTGCCGCCCCAACCAGAGGCGAAAATCGCGGCGGCGCAGAGCGCCCGGCAGCGCCCGGCTCGTGCAGCGCCCAGCAGTTTCCGGCACGCACAGCGCCCGGCTCGCGCAGCGCCCGGCAGTTTCCTGCGCGCGCAGCGCAGGGGGCGGGGCACGTTACGTCATTGCGCATGACGTACGGTGCCCCGCCCCCTGCGTGCCGGGCGCCCTGCGATTTTCGCCTAGGGCGCGAAAAGCCCTAGCACCGGTTCTGGGTGTAGGAGAAGCCAATGAAAACAAACCTCCACTAGAGAAGTCATGTAAAAATCAACTAGTTGTCAAGCTAAATCTGTTTAGCTTAAATCTGATGAAATGGCCTTGACTGCAAAGTTTTAATGTGTTATTATCACCAGTTCCTTCCTGGAAAGCATGCTGTGCTGAGCATGTTCTCAGAGGCACCCTGAGTTGTAAAGCTGGAAGGGACCTTCTTAAATTGTGGCGTCCAGACACAGTATTCCAGGTGTGGTCTGACCAAGGCAGAAGAGAGCAGGACTATGACTTCCCTTGATAGGGACACTAGACCTCAGTTGATGAGGCCTAGAAGAGCATTATCTTTTTTGCTGGTGTTGCAACAGACATCTGATTGTGTTTTCACTCACACATTGAGATCTACCAGCCCAAGTAAATCTGTCCAGCCTGGTCTGTCCACCTCTGTCTAATATGACCCAAAATACTGTTCCTTCAGTCCAACACGTTTCTAATGCTCTTAGTTCATGAGACAAAGGTTCTTGAGAGCAGAAACAGTAAGGCCTACAAGGCCGACACAATCATTCAAGCCTGCTAACTGCTGTTAACAGCAAACTGCTAAGTCACTGTGACTCTTGATTCATCTTGAGTGATGACTCATTCTCCGTATAAAAGTAGCTAGCCTCAATGGGCCTCAGTGTTTGTGTCTCAGCCAGTGTGTGTGTTGTGTTGTTGCAGACAGAGTGGCTCCAGGACTCTAGTAAATCAGTAACTAAGACTGCCTCTGTCACAGATAGCTCAGATAGCTGCTATGAGCACTCTGTGTATGCTCTTTAACTATGCTGTTTCTGAACAAATTTATTTTCTTCAGTAAAGTTTTATTCCCCTTCATGGATCACTGCCTTGTCGTGGCGAAGGGGCTTGAATTACTCAGGGAAGCTATGGACAGGTCAAGATGGACAGGTCGTAGTGGAGAGTTTGGACCAAACGTGATCCACCTGGAGAAGGAACTGGCAAGCCACTCCAGTATCCCTGCCAAGAAAACTCCATGGACAAAGACAACAGGCATATAAAAGATATGACGCTGGAAGATGAGCCCCTCAGGTCGGAAGGCGTCCAACATGCTACTGGGGAAGAGCGGAGGACAAGTACAAGTAGATTCAGAGCTGATGAAGCGGCTGGGCCAAACCCGAAAGGACGCTCAGTTGCGGATATGCCTGGAAGCGAAAGGAAAGTCCAATGCTGTAAAGAAAAGTATAGCATAGGAACCTGGAATGTAAGAACCATGAACCTTGGTAAGCTGGATGTGGTAAAAAACGAGATGGCAAGAATAAACATTGACATCCTGGGCATCAGTGAACTGAAATGGACGGGAATGGGTGAATTCAGTTCGGATGACTATCATATCTACTACTGTGGGCAGGAATCCCATAAAAGAAATGGAGTGGCCCTCATAGTCAACAAAAGAGTGGCGAAAGCTGTACTGGGATGCAATCTCAAAAATGATAGAATGATCTCGATAAGAATCCAAGGCAGACCTTTTAACATCACAGTAATCCAAGTTTATGCACCAACTACCAGTGCTGAAGAAACTGAAATTGACCAATTCTATGAAGACTTACAACACCTTATAGAAATGACACCAAGGAAGGATGTTCTTCTCATTATAGGGGATTGGAATGCTAAAGTAGGGAGTCAAGAGATAAAAGGAACAACTGGCAAGTTTGGCCTTGGAGTTCAAAATGAAGCAGGGCAAAGGCTAATAGAGTTCTGTCAAGAGAACAAGTTGGTCATCACAAACACTCTTTTCCAACAACACATGGACATCACCAGATGGGCAACATCGAAATCAGATTGATTATATTCTCTGCAGCCAAAGATGGAGAAGCTCTATACAGTCAGCAAAAACAAGACCTGGAGCTGACTGTGGCTCAGATCATCAGCTTCTTATAGCAAAATTCCAGCTTAAACTGAAGAAAGTAGGAAAAACCACTGGGCCAGTAAGATACAATCTAAATCAAATTCCTTATGAATACACAGTTGAAGTGAAGAACAGGTTTAAGGATTTAGATTTGGTGGATAGAGTGCCTGAAGAACTGTGGATGGAGGCTCGTAACATTATACAGGAGGCAGCAATGAAAACCATCCCAATGAAAAAGAAATGCAAGAAAGCAAAGTGGCTGTCAAATGAGGCCTTACAAATAGCGGGGGAGAGAAGGCAAGCAAAATGTGAGGGAAATAGTGAAAGATACAGGAAATTGAATGCAGATTTCCAAAAAATAGCAAGGAGAGACAAGAGGGCCTTTTTAAACAAGCAATGCAAAGAAATAGAGGAAAACAACAGAATGGGGAAAACCAGAGATCTGTTCAAGAAAATTGGAGATATGAAAGGAACATTTCGTATAAAGATTACCACAATTAAGGACAAAAGTGGAAAGGACCTAACAGAAGCAGAAGACATCAAGAAGAGGTGGCAAGAATACACAGAGGAATTATACCAGAAAGATATGGAGGTCTCGTACACCTCAGGTAGTGTGGTTGCTGACCTTGAGCCAGACATCCTGGAGAGTGAAGTGAAATGGGCCCTAGAAAGCCTTGCTAACAACAAGGCCAGTGGAAGTGATGATATTCCAGCTGAACTATTCAAAATTCTAAAAGATGATGCTGTTAAGGTGCTACACTCAATATGCCAGCAAGTTTGGAAAACTCAGCAGTGGCCAGAGGATTGGAGAAGATCAGTCTACATCCCAATCCCAAAGAAGGGCAGTGCCAAAGAATGCTCCAACTACCGCACAATTGCGCTCATTTCACACGCTAGCAAGGTTTTGCTAAAAATTCTACAAGGCAGGCTTAAGCAGTATGTGGACCGAGAACTCCCAGAAGTGCAAGCTGGATTTCGAAGGGGCAGAGGAACCAGAGACCAAATTGCAAACATGCGCTGGATTATGGAGAAAGCTAGAGAGTTCCAGAAAAACATTTACTTCTGCTTCATTGACTACGCAAAAGCTTTTGACTGTGTCGACCACAGCAAACTATGGCAAGTTCTTAAAGAAATGGGAGTGCCTGATCACCTCATCCGTCTCCTGAGAAATCTCTATGTGGGACAAGAAGCTACAGTTAGAACTGGATATGGAATAACTGATTGGTTCAAAATTGGGAAAGGAGTACGACAAGGCTGTATATTGTCTCCCTGCTTATTTAACTTATATGCAGAATTCATCATGCGAAAGGCAGGACTGGATGAATCCCAAACCGGAATTAAGATTGCCGGAAGAAATATCAACAACCTCAGATATGCTGATGACACAACCTTGATGGCAGAAAGTGAGGAGGAATTAAAGAACCTTTTAATGAGGGTGAAAGAGGAGAGCGCAAAATATGGTCTGAAGCTCAACATCAAAAAAACTAAGATCATGGCCACTGGTCCCATCACCTCCTGGCAAATAGAAGGGGAAGAAATGGAGGCAGTGAGAGATTTCACTTTCTTGGGTTCCATGATCACTGCAGATGGTGACAGCAGTCACGAAATTAGAAGACTCCTGCTTCTTGGGAGAAAAGCAATGACAAACCTAGACAGCATCTTAAAAAGCAGAGACATCACCTTGCCAACAAAGGTCCGTATAGTTAAAGCTATGGTTTTCCCAGTAGTAATGTACGGAAGTGAGAGCTGGACCATAAAGAAGGCTGATCGCCGAAGAATTGATGCTTTTGAATTATGGTGCTGGAGGAGACTCTTGAGAGTCCCATGGACTGCAAGAAGATCAAACCTATCCATTCTTAAAGAAATCAGCCCTGAGTGCTCACTAGAAGGACAGATCCTGAGGTTAAGGCTCCAGTACTTTGGCCACCTCATGAGAAGAGAAGACTCCCTAGAAAAGACCCTGATGTTGGGAAAGGTTGAGGGCACAAGGAGAAGGGGACGACAGAGGACGAGATGGTTGGACAGTGTTCTCGAAGCTACTAACATGAGTTTGGCCAAACTGCGAGAGGCAGTGAAGGATAGGCGTGCCTGGCGTGCTCTGGTCCATGGGGTCACGAAGAGTCGGACACGACTGAACGACTGAACAACAACAACAAAGTTTTATTCTGTTTATGAAGAAGACTGTTGATTAATTTACCGCTGCAAGACATTAGTTGGGAACCCTGGTGAAATAAAGCCACACTATTTCCTTTGAAAGAGGGCCCATAGGGAATGGGGGGTTTCCTTGGCTTCCCCAGTGCCCTGCTTCAGGTATGTTCAAATTGTGTTGGGCTGAATAAATAGCAGATCTCAGAAAGTCTTAAAAAGATCTAACTCCCCAGTCCAACACCCAAATCTTACTTTTTCTGCTTCTTCTCCAGCTCATGGTTCCGGCTTTGCTGGCTTTCCATCAACACTCGCGTATCTCCCAAATCACACGTCAGTTGCTTACACTTTCTTTTCAGCCGCTGCGCTGTCCGTCTGGCACCTTCATACGCCTTCTGGGCCTCACCTAGCTGCAAGGCAGGGAGCGTGGTGGTTTGAGAAGTGAAAACAAGAGAGACCTGCACAGGAGTGTCACATGTTCTCTGAAGCATACCACCCAATGGATGTGGGCCCCTTAAAACCTCATTGCCACTTGCCCAGTTGCCAAGCAGATGCCTGCAGAAAAACCACAAACAGCTGGTATTGCCCTCTCCCACTGCTTGCCAACAGCAGCTGGAATTCAGTGGTAGCTGCCTCAGACCATGGAGGGTCCATTGGGACAAAACTACTACTGTGCTAGATCAGGTGAAAAGGCCATTCTGCTTCCCACAGGGGCTGGCCAGGTCCCCATAAGCAGGGAACTTAGCCAGTGGCTTTACTCTTCTCTTTGTTCCCAGCACCTGGTATAATAACAATAATATTTTTTTAATTTATATCCCACCTATCTTGCTGGGTTTCGCCAGCCACTCTGTGTGACTTGCAACATAAAGGTAAAGGTAAAGGGACCCCTGACCATTAGGTCCAGTCGTGTCCGACTCTGGGGTTGTGGCGTTCATCTCGCTTTTTGGCTGAGAGCCGGCGTACAGCTTCCAGGTCATGTGGCCAGCATGACAAAGCTGCTTCTGGCGAACCAGAGCAGCGCACAGAAACGCCGTTTACCTTCCCGCCAGAGCGGTTCCTATTTATCTACTTGCACTTTGACATGCTTTCGAACTGCTAGGTGGGCAGGAGCTGGGACCGAGCAACGGGAGCTCACCCTGTTGCGGGGATTCGAACCGCCGACCTTCTGATCGGCAAACCCTAGGCTCTGTGGTTTAACCCACAGCGCCACCTGGATCCCTGACTTGCAACATACCAGTATATAAAAACACAATAAAGCATCAAACATTAAAAAACAAAATATCCTACACGAGCAACAAACAAACCAATAAACCAATAGAAACCACCAACAACAACAACAACAACCAGCTTACAATTATACCCAAATTAAAATAACTGCCAATTCCAACTAAACATTTAACCAACATCAACCTGACAAAAACAGAGGAACCAAAATTAGAACCGTTTAAAACATTTTAAAGCATTTTAGCCAGTTGCCCCAATCCAAGAGTTGTTTCAGCAATGTCCTTCCGGCCTCCCAGGAGCCTCTTTTAGGAAGGACACAAAGTGATACTCAGGGATAAACTGCTCCGGAACAGGAGGGTTCTGTCTAGTTATTACAGTATTATAGTCCATCATACAGTTATTACAGTCCATAATTGATTGTTTCATGCGGGTGGAGGTTTCCTGACTATTTAATGAACCATGGCTGTTTAAACATCATGTTGGTAAGCTGCCTAGTGTTTTCTTTGGAACAGAAAGTGCAGGTTATAAATCCAGGTTGAAAACACAAGTTTAAAAAACCCTCCATGCATTTCTCAAATCCCTTTTTACAAAAGAGCAAGATGCCTTCCTGAGCATTGCACCCTAAATAAAAAATTGTGTATGTACATTTGAGGTGCTGGGAAGGTCTCAGAGCTCACATCAAAAGCATCTGCTTGGCATGCAGAAGATCCCAGGTTTAAACCCCAAAGGCATCTTCAGATAAAATAATAATAATAATAATAAATTTTTATTTATACCCCGCCCTTCCCGATTTAAAAACTGGGCTCAGAGCGGCTAACAACAAATATAAAACATTGATTAAAAATGATGTAAAAACAAAAAAAGATAAAGTTAAAAACAGCATCAAATACAACATAAATGAACATCACCAGGGCTAACTGGCCAAGTTATTCCTGCTAGGGCCAGTAAGGAGACCAGGGAAGGGTTTAAATGTAGGGTCTCAGAAAAGGTTTCTTCAAAGAAAAAGGGACGGGGGGAAAAGGAATGACGAATCAGGCTTTGAAGGCCAGATGGAATAGCTCTGTCTTACAGGCCCTGCGGAAGGAGATCAGGTCCTGCAGGGCCCTAGTTTCGTGGGACAGAGCATTCCACCAGGTCGGAGCCATCACTGAGAAAGCCCTGGCCCTGGTGGAGGATAGTCTGGCTTCTTTTGGGCCCAGGACCCTTAAACTATTATTATTCATGGACCTTAAGGTCCTCTGCGGGACATACCAGGAGAGGCGGTCCCGTAAGTACGAGGGTCCTAGGCCGCATAGGGGTTTAAAGGTCAAAACCAGCACCTTTAAAGATCAAAAAAAGAATCAGGTAATAGGAAAAGTTGTTTGGGGCTTTTTAATTTAGAGGGGAAAGACCAGTAAAAGGAGGGCATTATAGAGGTGTATATTGCAGTTGGCAGTAGTGCCTGGAGAGAGACAGACAGACAGGTTGTGTATCCACAGCAGTGACCAGAGGAGAAATGACCATTGGGAGGAGTGCAGGAAGAAGAAACGTCCTGATGCATCTGCAGCAGCACAACTGGACGCCTTCATCTGCCCCGGCTGCAACAAAATATGCCTCTCCAGCATTGGTCTCTACAGCCCCAGCAGGCTCTGTATCCTTCCAACAGTTTGACGTCACCCCCAAAGGAGCACCCCTCCACTGACTCCCATGACAGACAGAAGCAAACCATAGAGAAAGTAGATAGAAATACCAGGCTACCTTTGAAGGTGACCCGGAAACTACAACTAATTCAGAATTCGGCAGCTAGACTGGTGACTGGGAGTGGCCACCAGGACCACGTAACACCGGTCCTGAAAGATCTAAATTGGCTCCCAGTACGTTTCCGAGCACAATTCAAAGTGTTGGTGTTGACCTAAATGGCTTTGGCCCTGTATACCTGAAGGAGCGTCGCCACCCCCATCGTCGCCACCCCACACTGAGGTCCAGTGCCGAGGGCCTTCTGCCAGTTCCCTCACTTCGAGAAGCAAAGCTACAGGGAACCAGGCAGAGGGCCTTCTCAGTAGTGGCACCCGCCCTGTGGAGCACCCTCCCTGAAGATGTCAAAGAGATAAACAACTACTTGACATTCAGAAGACATCTGAAGGCAGCCCTGTTTAAGGAAGCTTTTAATATGTGACATTTTAATGTATTTTTTATATTTGTTGGAAGCCGCCCAGAGTGGTTGGGGAGACCCAGCCAGATGGGCGGGGTACAAATAATAAATTATTATTATTATTTCTCCCTCTCTCATCATAATACTAGAGCCCAATGTGATAATCCAATGAAGCCGAAGAGTTGAAGACAAAAGAAAGGACTTCTTCATGCAGTGGAAACTATGGGATTTGCTCCCACAAGATGTAGTGATGGTCACTGACTGTCGCGACCCGGCTAGACAGTGGCAGACCGGGGCCCGCCGGGGTCGCGCCATGTGGGCGCCAGGAAGGGGAACCTTGCAGCGGGCCAGGAAAGGGGGCGACAGCGGAACCAGGCGCGCAGGGGTTAAACCGAGCGCAGCAAGACCCGACCTCGCCCAGGCATGCCTCACGGGGTAAACAACCCCAGGATGGGCGTGTACCTGATGGCCCCACCCCAGGTGCGGAAGGGAACCGTCAGCATCGCAATAACAATGTAAAAAGCACCCATGAATAGCGCAGGTAGACTGGAGCAGTTAACTCTTTTATCTAAGCCATCCCGGGTGGGGAAGGGGATTACCCCCGGACCTTTAGGGCAGAAGGGAGGGGGGAATTGGGAGTCATCCAGCAAAATGTATAAAAGGGGGACTCTGAGATGGCCTCCTCAGAATCCTCACGGACTTTCCACGTTTCTCTGTGTGCTGTACAATAAACTTCAAGACTTTTTCCGCTGACTTCTCGGAGTGGCGTGCGTTCTTGACAGCTAGCTACAGTTACCATCGGGGACACGACATAGTGAGGATTCTCTCCGAAAAATTTCGACGTCCGTATCGTGTTGGGATCGCTTACCGGCAGCTACCGAGATGGCGACCCCATGGCGCGGAGCGGCACGTTTTCAGACCCCCGTTACCTCGAGCACCCTACTCGAGCGGCCGGCGGATCTGTTCGCCTCAAATCAACGGAGCCTTTCCTCGGCCGGACCAGACAGCGGGAGCCTGGGCGAGCTACGGCGGCTCCAGGAGCAGCTGAACCACCTCATCTGGGAGCGGCTGCGGGTCGGCGAGGAGTCAGGCCGGTTGTTGGACCAGGCCTGTGGAGGCGCGGGGCCCCGGGTACTGTGCCCGCGCAGCGGGGCCCCAGACAGCGATGACGGAGCGGCCTGCGCGACGCCCGTCTACTCGAGCCCCTCACCTCCACCCCAGCAGAGTAGACCGGACCCGGGAAGGCTGGTTCGGCCCCAGGATAGACCGCAGTCGGCGGATCGGACCCAGCGGGGGGTGAGAAGCGAACCAGGACGACACGAGGGTCGGTCCTGTGGGGGCGCGGTGCCCCGGATGAGTCGTAGCGACGGTGGGAGCCGAGGCCACGCGGGATCGGGGGTCTACAGTTGGCAGACCCCAAGGGAGGGCTCAGGTCAGGAGCCCGGAGCGACTCGGCGGCTGACGTGGTTGGATGAGACGGCCCTGAGGGGGCAGGCGCTTCTCCCGCCAAGGCGTCGCAGCAGCCGGCTGGAGGACAACGTGGCGGCGGGGAGTTCCACGGGCGACAGCAGCGAGGACGAGCGCGCTGCAGCGATCCCGGGGACCCGCGGGAGGCACGTCCGCCGGCGCGGCGTAGGCCGCCTCCGGAGCTGAAGGCCACATTCGAGGGGGACCCGGCGGGACCCTCCACCTTCATCTTCCACGCAAGGAACCATGCCAGAAGGTACGGGGGAGATGACTGCGACCCAGCGGACTTGGTAGCGGCGGTCATCTCCTCCCTGCAGGGGAAGGCCGGCCAGTGGGCCATGCTCCTGGTCGACCGCAGAGGATTTCTTGGCGGCCCTTCGAGAGTGTTTTCAAGACCCGCAGGCGGAGGAGAAGGCGAAGCGACGGGTCCAGAAGGCCAGGCAAGGGGGTCTCCCGGTACAGGACTATGTAGACATGTTCAGGGGGGAGGCCGCCCGAATCTCCTCTTGGAACGAGGAGGTCCTCGTCCACTATTTCAAGGAGGGCCTCCATCCTGAGCTCCGCAAGTGGGCCGTAGTGAAGGGGACCCCTCGGGAGCTGTCGACGCTGGACGGCTGGTGCCGCATGGTGGCTCAGTTGGAAGCAGACCTGGGGATGCTGGAGCTAGGACCCAGGGCGGGCAAGGACCGAAGGCCCGCGGAGAACTCAGGGACCCCCCGTCCCGCCAATGGCGCGGGGGTCCCCCGGCCCAAGCGCACCCCCGACCCGGAACAGGAGAGGAGACGCCGGGAGGGACTCTGCATGAGGTGCGGGGGGGCAGGACACTATGCGGTGGCGTGCCCCAAGCGACCCCCAGGAGAGGTTCGGACCCCGGCAGGGTCCCAAGCAACGTCGGGAAACAGCCGGACGCCCAAGACCGGGAGCCGGGCGGCTGTCGCGTCGGAGCCAAGGGGAAAGCGCCCGTCCAACTCCGAAGGCTCGGAGTCGGGAAACGATCTGGACCTGCAGTGAAGAACGCCCAGCTGCAGGTCCCGCCAGGGTCAGCGGACCCCAAGAAACGGGCGGGAAGACCACCCAACCTGGTCCGGGTGAGGCTGGAGAACCCGGACGGCGGCAAGCAATGGACGGGCGATGCGCTACTGGACTCGGGCTGCGACCACAGTATGCTGCACCCCGAAGTGGCCAAGGAGCTGGACTTGCCCACCCAGGTTCGGAGCACCCCCTTAGTTTTCGTCCAGATGGATGGCAGTCCCATAAAGGGGGGTCCGTTTGGGGTGGAAGTGGGGCCGGTCTCCTTGTGGGTGGGGGACCACCGGGAGTCCAGGATGCTAGTTAGGGTCCCCACGGATGGGTACCAGGTAGTGCTGGGGTTGGACTGGCTGATGGAACATAACCCCATAGTAGACTGGCGCTCAGGGCGCCTGACGTTCGACCTGGGTAGGTGTGGGCAGCACAGGGTCGAATCGGACCCCCAGTGCCCCGGGAAGGGGGAGGCCAAAGGGGTCCACGGGGACGAGGGCAAGCTGGATGTGGTGGCGCCGGAGATACCCCCAGAGTACCGGGATCTGGCGGCGGTGTTCGGGGAAACCGAGGCAGACGAGCTGCCCCCCACCGCCGCACAGATTGCGCCATCGACATCCCAGAAGATGCGGTCCTCCCCAAGGGATGCATCTACAAGATGTCCGGGGAGGAACTCCAGGACCTCAGGGAGTTCCTGGACAAGAATCTGGCCAGAGGTTTCATCCGCCCCGCCAAGAGCCCCATGGGGGCTCCGGTCATCTTCGTGGGCAAGAAGGATGGCACCCGGAGGTTGTGCCAGGACTATAGAGGGTTGAACGCCATAGCGGCAGGGAACGCGTACCCGCTCCCCCTCATCCCGGATCTGCTGGACCAGTTGGGTACCGGCACGATCTTCACGAAGCTAGACTTAAGGGAGGCATACTACCGGGTGCGGGTCCGGGAGGGGGACGAATGGAAGACGGCCTTTAACTGCCAGTTTGGACAGTTCGAGTTCCTAGTAATGCCGTTCGGTTTGAGCGGGGCCCCGGGGGTGTTCATGAGCCTCATCAACGAGGTACTCCACGACCTCCTATACAAAGGGGTAGTGATCTACCTGGACGATGTGCTGGTGTACAGTCGGGACCCCCGGGAACACGTCCGGTTGGTCCGGGAGGTCTTGCAGAGACTCCTGGACAACCACCTATACGTCAAGTTGCCCAAGTGCGAGTTCCACCGCCCCTCCTTAGATTACCTGGGGTATAGGATCTCGGCAGCGGGGGTGGCCATGGACCCCCAGAAGGTTGAGGCAGTCCTGGGGTGGGAGTGGCCGCGGACACGGCGCCAACTCCAGAGCCTGCTGGGGTTCGCAAATTTCTGCAGGGGCTTTTTGCCCAACTATTCGGCTTTGGTAACCCCCCTCACCGATCTCCTAGGTACCAAGGGGAAAGGAAAGGGGGCCAAACGTCCCGGGGCGGCTCTGGATTGGGGGTCCCGGGCGGAGGAGGCTTTCCAGGGGCTCAAAAGGGCGTTCGCCGCCGAGCCTACGCTGATCCATGTGGATCCAGCCCGGCCCATGGTGGTACAGGTGGACGCTAGTGATGTGGCCATGGGAGCGGTGCTCCTGCAGAGGGACGGGGAGGGCCGTTTAAGACCCGGAGCGTACCTGTCCCGGAAGTTTGGGAAGACGGAGAGGAACTGGTCTACCTGGGAGAAGGAGGCAGCGGCCATCCGCATGGCGCTTGAGGAGTGGAGGCACTGGCTGGAGGGGGCAAGGGAGCCGTTTGAGGTCTGGACAGACCACCGCAACCTCGAGGCCCTCCGACAGCCACGGAAGCTGACCGCCAAGCACATGCGGTGGGCAGAGTTCTTCTCCCGATACGATTTCCAGCTAAGCCACATCCCCGGGAAGGACAATTTCCTCGCGGACGCCCTGTCTCGCCTGCCCCAGTACGAGGCGGACGTTCGCACGGAGATGCGTCCGCTATTTGAGGACAAACACTTAGCCCGAGCCGTCACCACCCGTAACCAGGCTAGGAGGAATGAGGGACAGACAGGGAGTCAGGATGGGACACCCCCCGGGAGCGCAGCCAGCCTTCGGCAGCGCTCCGCGACAGACTAGTGGCAGTGTATCCGACAGACACGGAACTACAGAGCCTGCGGGACTCCTTGACACTGGAAGGGGACATCTGGCGAAGGGGGAGCGCCGCGTACGTCCCGGAACCCCTCCGGAGGGCCGCCCTGGAAGCATGCCACGACGCCAAAGCGGCCGGGCACTTCGGCTTCGTCAAGACGTGGAAGCTGGTTCGGCGGAGTTTCTGGTGGCCCACGCTCCGTAAGGATGTCAAGGACTACGTTGCGGGCTGCCCCATCTGCCTCGCCTGCAAGCCGGCAGTGGGCAAGCCGCAGGGCCTCCTGCAGCCTCTGGAGGTCCCACCTCGACCCTGGTCGGTGATCTCCATGGACTTTATCACGGATCTGCCACCCAGCCGAGGCAAGACAGCAATATGGGTCGTGGTGGACCTGTTCTCCAAGCAAGCTCATTTCGTGCCCTGCGCCTCACTGCCTACCGCCACCCAGGTGGCAAAGCTGTTCATGGAGCACATCTTCCGGCTCCATGGGGTTCCAGACAAGGTCATTTCCGATCGCGGCTCCCAGTTTGTGTCCCGATTTTGGAAGGCGTTCCTGGGACTGCTGGGGATCGAACAGGGACTCAGCTCGGCCTACCACCCCCAGACTGACGGGCAGACGGAACGTGTCAACCAGGTGCTGGAGCAGTACCTGCGGTGTTTTGGCTGCTACCAGCAGGACGACTGGTCACAGCTGCTTCCGTTGGCGGAGTTCGCTTATAATAACTCCGTACATAGCAGCACGGAGATGTCCCCCTTCGCCGTGGTCTACGGGATCGACCTGAGGCACCTGCCAGACTTGGGGGAGCCCACCGCCCGGGAGCCGGAGGAGCTCGGAATCCCTGGGAATCCCTTCGGGAACAACTGCTGGGAATCCCTTCGGGAACAACTGCTGGAGGTCAAGGCGGCGCAGAAGAGGACGGCGGACCAACGAAGAAGACCGGCGGAGGACATCAAAGCGGGGTGCCGGGTCTACCTGTCCACGCGGCATTTGAAACTGGTCCTCTCCAGCAAGAAACTCGGGCCCCGGTACTTGGGCCCGTTTAAAGTGATAGAGACAATCAACGGAGCTTCTGCGAAGCTGGAACTCCCAAAGAACTTGCAACAGATACACCCGGTGTTCCACTTCAGCTTGCTGAAGAAGTCCCTGGAGGACGACGGTTGGCACCCCGTGGCGGCGCCACCCACCCCGTTGATCCTGGCGGGAGGGGAGCACCATGAGGTCAAGGACATTTTGGACTCCAGATTCCACAGAGGGCGTTTGCAGTACCTGGTGGAGTGGAAGGACTTTGCAACGGGGGACCGAGAATGGGTGTGGGCGTCGGACGTTTTGGCCCCACAGCTGGTCAAGAGATTCCACCAACAGTGGCCAAACCGGCCGGGGGGCCCCGGGACCCAGGGCGCTCCCCAGGGGAGGGGGTGTCAGTTTCGGGGGGGCAGGATGTCGCGACCCGGCTAGACAGTGGCAGACCGGGGCCCGCCGGGGTCGCGCCATGCGGGCGCCAGGAAGGGGAACCTTGCAGCGGGCCAGGAAAGGGGGCGACAGCGGAACCAGGCGCGCAGGGGTTAAACCGAGCGCAGCAAGACCCGACCTCGCCCAGGCATGCCTCGCGGGGTAAACAACCCCAGGATGGGCGCGTACCTGATGGCCCCACACCAGGTGCGGAAGGGAACTGTCAGCATCGCAATAACAATGTAAAAAGCACCCATGAATAGCGCAGGTAGACTGGAGCAGTTAACTCTTTTATCTAAGCCATCCCGGGTGGGGAAGGGGATTACCCCCGGACCTTTAGGGCAGAAGGGAGGGGGGAATTGGGAGTCATCCAGCAAAATGTATAAAAGGGGGACTCTGAGATGGCCTCCTCAGAATCCTCACGGACTTTCCACGTTTCTCTGTGTGCTGTACAACAAACTTCAAGACTTTTTCCGCTGACTTCTCGGAGTGGCGTGCGTTCTTGACAGCTAGCTACAGTTACCATCGGGGACACGACACTGACCTGGATGGCTTTAAAATAGAATTAACCAAGTTTATGGAGGGGAAGGCCTGAGAGCTATACTCTTTCCCAGGGGTCAGCAAACTTTTTCAGCCATGGGCCGGTCCACCGTCCCTCAGACCATGTGGAGGCCGGACTATATTCTGGCGGGGAAAATGAACGAATTCATTTGCCCCACAAATAACCCAGAGATGCATTTTAAATAAAAGGACACATTCTACTCATGTAAAAACACACTGATTCCTGGACCGTCCGCGGGCCGGATTGAGAAGGCGATTGGGCCGCATCTAGCCCCTGGGCCTTAGGTTGCCTACCCCTGCTCTTTCCTGCCCAAGTACCAGCTGCTGGGGTTCAAACAGGCAGGACTAGATGAGCCTTTGATCTACCTTAGATGGGCCCCTTTTCTGTCCTTTTGTGTCTGGGACCCTGGAGAGTTGCTGCCAGTCACAGTGGATAATGCCAGGCTAAATGGGCAAATAGTCTGGACTGGTTATCAAGCAGCCTCTATCTCCTTCGAGTAGGAAGCCACATTTCCTGGTTCTTCGCTTGTGGGCCAGAATGAAACAACTGTTCCTTAGGGAGGTCAGGTCTCCTCTTTTCACTAGAACTCATGTCCTCCAACTCTGCAGAGAAGGTGACAGAGAGAGCAATTGCTATTAAGGAGTCCCTTTAAATAAGCTGAATGTTGAATTAATGAAGCCTGTAATTCCAGACAAGTGTCTGACTGCAAATGGGTTGTTTGCCTTCACCACGGCCCTCCAGAATGACGGAAGCTTCATTACTTTTTAATGTGCCATGAATTTATGTAGTTATTCTTGCCCATTCCTTCAGCCTGAGGATCATCAGCAGTTCTTCAAGGGGGCTTTGGGCTGGAAAGCAAACCGCAAGTCCACCCGGGTTTATTTTTAGAAGGCAGGCATCTGCCCTACACAGAGTCAGAGCATCGGTCCATTTAGCTCTGCTTCTGCGCTGTCTGCAGTGGCTCCCTGAGCTCTAAGGCAGGGGTCTTTCCCCAGACCTCCCTGGAGATGCTGCCACGGATGGAACCACAGGAACCAGGGACTCTTTGCATGCAAAGCAGGTGCTATAAACTCTGAGCTACAGTCCTTCCCTAAAAGCAAAGATCCCAGTGCTCATGGTTCTGAATAAAAGGCTGATTTGAAATGGGATTTCAGAAGCTGCCTTCTCCTAAGTCCAGCAATTGGCCCATTTGCCTCCGCTTTGTCTGCAATGACTGGCAGAAGCAGCTCTCCAGGGTTCCCTGCAGGGGACATTCCCAGTCCTTCCTGGAGATGGAGACAGGGATGGAACCTGCTACCTTCTGTATGCAAAGCTGGTGCTCTTCCATGGAGCTATAGCCTTCTTCATCACAGAAGGTGAAGAGGAAGCGTTAGATGCCCTAAGGTGATCTCACAGCAATGCTTGCATTATTTGAGAGGGGCTTTAATGAAATCTGCAAGCCCCAGCCCTAATTTTAGCCAAAACATTTCTCTCTTTTCACACACATACTTAAAAGTCCTCTAAAACAGTACCCAAAGGAGCCAGCAATGCTTATATTTTGTGTAATATTAAGAACATAAGTAGAGCCTGCTAGATCAGGTCAAGGGCCTCACCAGATGCCCCAAAGGGAAACCCTCAAGTAGGATTTGAGCAGAAAAGCAACACTCTCCCCTCCTCTGCTTTCCAGCAACTGGTATCCAGAAGCATCACTGCTTCTGACCATAGAGGCAGAGCAGAGCCATCCTGACAAGCAGCCACTGGCAGCCTTTTCCTCCATGAACTCATCCAAGACTCTTTTCAAGTCATCCAAGATGGTGGCCATCCCATCCTCCTGGGGGAGGGAGTGCCCATGTTTAACTCTGTGCTGCGTGAAGACGGACTTCCTTTTATTGCTCTTTTAATCATTGGAACTCTTGTTGGTGCATTTATTATAGCTGCCTAGCCATTGCACAGGGAGGCCATCTTGTGAGGAGCTACCCCAAAGGTGGGACAGAAATAAATGGTGATGAAGAGTTTGGATTTGATATCCCGCTTTATCACTACCCAAAGGAGTCTCAAAGCGGCTAACAATCTCCTTTCCCTTCCTGCCCCACAACAAACACTCTGTGAGGTGAGTGGGGCTGAGAGACTTCAGGGAAGTGTGACTAGCCCAAGGTCACCCAGCAGCTGCATGGGGAGGAGCTTACGAGTCTACCGCTCTTAACCACTACACCACACTGGCTCTCAATGATAATGATAATAAATGTATTACTGCTTTACTGAGTGTGTTTTTATTGATGCTCCTCTCTCTTTGATTGCTCTGCCTCTGCTTTTATTATATCCCCTTCTTCCACTCCTTTCCTGCTGCTGTTTTAAAAGGGGTTAATAGTCTTGTTTTATTGCTGCTAATTGATCTTTGTATTCACTGGTATTTTGATGCCTTTTTGTCATTAGCTGCTTCGCAAACATTTAAAGTAGAACGGCAGGACAGAACATCATCTAATTAATTAAGACCAATTAAAATTAAATTGATTCTGCTGCATCAAGCACTTCTGAATGAGCCAGTCATATCCAATCTTGAAGCCCACCAGGTCCCTCCAAATGTTTTGGACCACAGCTGAAGCAGTTGGAGGAGGAGAGAGCAGAGGCTGGAGAATGAATGGTGAGTGGAGGGGCGTCCTTCTTCCATCATTGGGCCCCCCTGGGGAATTCACCAAACCTGCTGCACCTGGAATTGGGTGTGGAGAGTGCAGCTGGCTGCTGAGTGGGGCACACTTGTGAGCAGCCTGAGGAGGCTCCATCCACCTTGGGCCTGCCCATAAAAAGCATGCCTGGAGGGAGAGACTAGGGCAATGGCAGGAGCTTCCAGTAACCTTCCCGTCTGTGGGAGATTTCTGAGGAACAGCTGTGGGTTAGTTTAGGCCAGGGGTCAGCAACCTTTTTCAGCCATGGGCCGGTCCACCATCCCTCAGACCATGTGGGAGGCCGGATCATATATTTTTTTGGGGGGGGGAATGAATGAATTCCTATGCCCCACAAATAACCCAGAGATGCATTTTAAATAAAAGCACAGATTCTACTCATGTAAAAACACGCTGATTCCTGGACCGTCCACGGGTCGGATTGAGAAGGCGATCCAGCCCAGGGGCCTTAGGTTGCCTACCCCTGGTTTAGGCCCTGGGTGCAGGTGCCAGGGTGGGTAAGTTGAGTCCTGGGTCAGGCCAAGAGGGGTGGGTTTGCAAGGAGCAGGAGAAAGTGATATTGGCTTACATGTATTTAGAATGTTTGTTTTACTGTAACATTTTTATATGTAACTGTGTATTTTTGTTAAAATCTCTTGTGGTTCAAGATGTCTGTTGTTGCTTTAGTTTTTTGTATACCACTTAGAGAAATGGTCTTAAATATAAAAACTTAAAAAAAAAAAATGTCCTGGGGCTGGTGGGAGTTGCAGTCCAAAACATCTAGACAGCACAAGGTTAGGGAAGGTTGATCTATACCAATTGTTTGCACTGAGAGTTGAATCATTTCTCTGGGCTTCTATAAACTGTGATATACAGAATAGTCCAGGCCAGTGGGCACCATTAACCACTGTGTCAAAGGCATAAAGCCAAAGACCCAGAAGGAGTAGCAAGCCAGCAGGGAGGACATCAGAGGGAATAGTCCTCTTCTCACTGTGGAAAGTCCACAGACAGGACCTGAGCACAAGAGCAGCCCTCTCCCCTCCTGTGGTTGCCAGCAACTGGTATTCAGAAGCATTGCTGCCTCTGACTGTGAAGGCAGAGCATAGCCATTGTGGGTAATAGCCATCAATAGCCATGAATTTGTCCAATCCCCCTTTAAAGCCATACAAGCTGGTAGTCATCACTGCCTCCTGTGGGAGGGAGTTCCCTAGTCTAACTATGCACTGCCTGACATTCAAGGGCAGCTTCAGGAAGACTCTCATGACAGGCTCAGTGATCTGTACATGGGAGCCCACTGGGGGGAAATGTAAACACACAGCCCCACCCCAGCCAATGCTCCTTGGCCTGCCTTTTGTTCCAGCTCCTTTTTGGATGTCTGCTCCGCCTCCAGCCTTTCCTCCAGCTGTGTGATTCTTTTCCGGAGAAATCCAATCTCAGTCTGTGCACAGTCCAGGCTCATCTGCCATTCATCTCCTGTTAATGCCAAAAGAGACACATTTACATTGCACATCCAAACTGCTCAAATAAAGTCCATGCAGATGCTGCAGCACCCAAGCAGGCACAACAAAATGGCTTGTGGCCACAGGATTTTCAGGGGACCTAGTGAAGTGCTGTGTTATTAGAGAAGTGTCAACCAGGATCCTGAGCTGTAAAGGGCAGCTGTTTACAGAAAACCAAATGTCCCCAAGCCAGCTCTGTGAACCATTCCTATGATTTGATTTGATTAGAGCATTTGTCTTCTGCTTTTCCTCCAAGGATCTCAAGGTGGCTTACATGCTTCTCCCCATTTCATCCTTACAACAACCCTGCAGGGTGGGTCAGGCAGCGGGACCATGACTGGCCCCACATCACTCGGGGAGCTTCATGGCTGAGTGTGGATTTGAACCTTGGCTTCCTGGGTCGCCGTCCAGGACTCTAACCATGGGCTCCTGATTGGGCCTTAAAATGCCTCTGCAATGGAAGGAACACCTAATATGCCAAACCTGGGAGACAACTGGATTTTATACTCCCAAGGACAGGGCATCACATATGGTGCAGAAAAGGGCAAGGGGAATGATCAAGGGGATAGAGCAACTCCCCTGTGCAGAAAGGTCACAACATTGGGGACTGTTTAGAGAAAAAGTGAGAAGATGTGACATGATACAAAAAGTGTGGGATGTAATTCATTGGTACAGTCAAGTGCAACATTCCTTATTTTCCTAGAGTGGGCACAGGCAGGGGGACATTCAGTCAGTGTAACTTCCTGTCCCACTCGTCTGGAGCTTTCTCCTCCTGCATGTGACCTGGGAGATGGGCATGGCTCTGGCTGACTCCATAAAAGAGCCAAGTCACAGAGCTATTTTCTCAGTCTGTTTTGTCTTTCTATTGTTTTGCTGCTCTCCTGCAGCCATTTTGTTGTCTTAATGTAATTTTGCTGTCTGTTGACTCTCAGCCAGCAGTGCAGTCTCCATATGAGATGAACTCACACTTTGTTTGTGTAACTACCAAGTAAAGCCTGCCTTTCAGCGATCAAATCATGAACTGAAATGTGAGTAAACTTTTTGTTACTTTACTCAGACTCTTGTGTCTTTATTCTTTTAAGAGGGATCAAAGGGGACACCAGGAAATAATCTTAACTAAGAGATTCAAATGAATCTGCAAACTAGCTTCCAGCTATATTGAGGGGAATCTGCTCTGCTACAGCACTTACTAGCATGAGTGAAAGAAGGATAATACTTATTCAATATGTCCTTTCCTACGGTACTATCCTTAACATTGCCACAAAAAGTGGATAGAGGGGGGGGGGGGAATTCCTCCACTTCTCAAAGCACCAGAATGTGTGGATGTCTAATGAAGCTGAATGCTGGAAAATTCAGGTCAGGTAAAAGAAATTATTTTTTGGTGACATCTTGGTTAACCCAATAAAGGTATTGTCCTTATACACTTTCTAACATTTTTATTTAATGGTTCTAATAAAATGGAGCACTCTGCTTGAAGGCAGGGTACCCAGATGATGCTGACAAAAAAGAAAATAATAGAACACCACTAGTAATCACATACAGCTCCCAAGTTCCAGTTAAAGGTAGATAGCCGTGTTGGTCTGTCATAGTCAAAACAAAATAAAATAAAAAAAATTCCTTCCAGTAGCACCTTAGAGACCAACTAAGTTAGTTCTTGGTATGAAGCTTTCGTGTGCATGCACACTTCTTCCCAAGTTAAAACAGTACAACGCTCCCAAGTTAAAACAGTACAACGCATCATCAGAGATCCACAACCTCTCCTAGACAATGACAGTTCTCTTTCTCAAGCTCTGGGAGGAAGACCTTTCATCGCCTACAGACAGCCACCCAATCTTAAACAACTCCTCACCCACAATAATACAACAACCAGACTTAACACGGACACTGGCACCAGAGCCTGCAATAAACCAAGATGCCAACTTTGCTGCCACATACACCCGGACAACACCATTACTGGCCCCAACAACATCAAACATACCATCTCAGGACTATTTAATTGCTCATCGTCTAACATTGTGTATGCCATCAAATGCCAACAGTGCCCTTCAGCTCTCTATATTGGACAAACAGGCCAAACCCTACGCCAAAGGATAAATGGTCACAAATCTGACATCAGGAATCACAAGACAGAGAAACCAGTAGGAGAACACTTCAATCTCCCAGGACACTCTATACAAGATCTCAAAGTAGCTGTCTTATTACAAAGGAATTTCAGAAATAGACTGGAAAGAGAAGTTGCTGAATTGCAACTGATTACAAAACTTAAAACCATGGAGAGACCTGATTTGAATAGAGACATTGGATTCTTATCTCATTATACATGACAAAGCTTTTTTTAGCCATCTCACCACTTGCTTTTTCCTGGAAGACCAATTACAGTCTTCAACAGGTTTACCACACCTATCAGCCTATCACCCATTCCCACCACCCTTCTGAGTAATACCCCTCCCCACCCTCTCACTATATATAAGGGTCTGGTGACTTCTGTTTCAATGTATCTGAAGAATGAACATGCACACGAAAGCTCATACCAAGAACAAACTTAGTTGGTCTCTAAGGTGCTACTGGAAGGAATTTTTGTTTGTTTGTTTCGACTACAACTCCCATTAACACTGACCACTGGGCATGCTGGCTAAGGGGCTGATGGGAGTTGGGATCCAACAACATCTGGCTTAAAGGTGTATCCTGATTTCCTTTCAAAATAGCCCCATTGATTTGAAATGGCCTTGAACAGAGATGCCGAAAGGTAACAGAATCATAGAACGGTAGAATTGGAAGGTATCCCCAAGGGTCATCTAGTCCAAGTCCCTGCAATGCAGAAATCACAGGTAAAGAATCCCTAACAGATGCTCTTCCACACTCTGTTTAAAAACCTCCATGGAAGGAGAATCCACCACCATTCAAGGGAGTCCATTCCACTCCATGGTGTCATGGACTGGGGGGGTGCAGAGAAGTGGTGGGAGGCACCCAGGGGAAGAAGGCTCAGAGCCAGGGGGTTGGTGGTGGGACAATGAGTGGTTGGAAGAAGAAGAGGGAGCAGACTGAGAGGAGGAGGTGTCAGAGGCAGAAGACGTAACAGGGTTTAGTGAGCAGGAAGAGGCTGCTGCAGAAAGCAGTTCAGACTCTGAGGCTGAAGTGGAGACTGGAGAGGAGGGTGGCTAAGAGGCAGAACTGAGACAGGCAAATGAAGAATCCAGGTAGTCTCCCCCTCCTGCAACAACCCAACCCCCTGGTCTCCTAGAACATGCAGAGAAGTGAAAAGAGCAGAGCAGAAATTGGTTGTGCACAGAGGCAGTTGGCGACTGCTTGGGAAAGACCCTGGAGAGCAGGAGCCTCAGAGAGCGATGGGAAGAGTGCTGCCTCATTGAGGCAAGACCTACTGGGAAGAGTGCTGGGATCACTAGGCCTGCACTGTTTTGGTTTCTTTGAATAAAGTGTTAACTTCACTGACACCATGTTTTTTTATTGCTGACCTACGTTTGACTCCAGCTCTTGACACATGGCACTTACTGTCAGATAGTTCTTCCTACAGTTGAATTCATCCTCCCCTCTGCAGCAGCAGCAGCAACAACAACAACAACAACAGAAAACAAGCTTGTTCCACCTTCCAGGCAACAGCCCTTCAGGTATTCAGTCTTCTCTTTTCCAGGCTAACCATACACAACTCCCTCAACTGTTCCTCATAAGGTTTGCTTTCTAAACCCTTCATCATCTTGGCCACCCTCCTCTGCACAAATTTCAGCTTGTCAATATCCGTCTTAAATGATAGCAATGATGCTGCCACATCAGAATCCGCTGCACTAAACTTGTGAGATAGTTTGATGGAGTTCCTCGACCTACATGGCTGCAGGGCTTAAGCACATGTGTGGGGCACACAACAGAAAGGTGGTGACTTAAAATGGTATGACTTCAGGAGCTGGTGCAAATTGCTGAACGGTACCACCTGTATCACAGAAGTGGTGTTTGGATTGATATATCATAGGCCAGCTCTATCATTAGGCAGAGTGAGCAAGTGCTTCAGGGGGTAGATGGTGGGGGGGCAGTGGTGGCATCCCTTAACTGTTCTTTCTTAACTTCCCGACCATTCATCTCCATCAGCGGACAGAGCTATGCATGTCACACAGTTTGCTATGCACCCCCTAAATTAGTCCACTGCTTCAGGTATGAATCCTGTTGCTTGTGCTGTTGATGTAAGATTCAGGTGCCAGCACAGTTGGCTTCTGTATGCAGGAAGAAGGCCCCTTGTTCTTTGCTCCCATTTTGAAGTGGATTTGCCATAACTTCAGCCACCTAAAGCAATTTCCCCACAAATTAGGAGTCTTTGCACATCTCCGCACAGTCTTGGTACTAGGGATTGGGGGGGGGGGAGTTGAGGAAATAAAACTCAGCTCCTTTCTCTCTCAACCTTCACAATAACCTTAGCTGTTGTGTGCGGATACTGAGACACCAATTTGCAAGGCTTCCTGAGCAATCTGCTGCTACAAAGTCCTCTTGACATATCTGGAGCACAAATTCTCCAGGGCGGCCAAGATGAGGTTTTACACAAACTGACATACTCCCAGCACCACCCTTGCTGCCTCACTCCAGTCAGAATGACGAGGAGAGACAGATGTCACTCTTGAGAACTGTTTGGATGGAGCAATCTGGAATGATTGCAGAGAGAAAAAAGGAGGGGAGGGAAGCAGGCACTAAGTTACAAGGAGGCTGGAAATTAAGGCTCAAGGGAAGGAGTGGATTTGGAAGGAAGGAAGAAAACCACATCTCAAAACACAACTTTTTGGTTACCTAAAATATGGTCCAGAATTTCAGAGAGTGAACTTAGACTTGGAGGAAGGAGACGGCACATATTGACAAGAGTTAGCAGATACATGGGACAGGCTGCCATGAAGTAAGAAAGCCCGCCATTTGAAGGATGCTCCCTACCTTTGCCAGAGTTGCTTGCCCCAGTTTCGTGCAAATGAAGCTGCTGCTTTGCCTCTTCCAACTGCTTCTCTGCAGACTCCAGCTTCTTCTGTAGTTGGTCATGCTTGGTCTGAAACAGAAGAGCGACTCAGATGGCCTGCTCAAACATGCTGCACAGCCATTGTGCTCCTTGCAGGCTCTCAGGGCTTTAGAGGGCAGCACCAACACTTTGAATTGTGCTCGGAAACATACTGGGAGCCAATGTAGGTCTTTCAGGACCGGTCTTATGTGGTCTCGGCGGTCGCTCCCAGTCACCAGTCTAGCTGCCACATTCTGGATTAGTTGTAGTTTCCGGGTCACCTTCAAAGGTAGCCCCACGTAGAGCGCATTGCAGTAGTCCAAGCAGAAGATAACCAGAGCATGCACCACTCTGGCGAGACAGTCTGCAGGCAGGTGGGGTCTCAGCCTGCATACCAGATGGAGCTGGTAGACAGCTGCCCTGGATACAGAATTGACCTGCGCCCCCATGGACAGCTGTGAGTTCAAAATGATCCCCAGGCTGCACACCTGGTCCTTCAGGGGCACAGTTACCCCATTCAGGACCAGGGAGTCCCCCAAACCTGCCCACCCTTACTTAGTGTCAGTTCACCCACATCCATAGAAGTGAACACCAGGTCTGAGGCATGTAGGATCTAGGAGTCTTGGTAGACCATAAATTTGACATGGGTCAACAGTGTGATGCAGCAGCTTAAAAAGCCAATGCAATTCTGGGCTGCATCAATAGGAGTATAGCATCTAGATCAAGGAAAATAATAGTACCAGGTGGTCAGACCCCACCTGGAATACTGTGTCCAATTCTGGGCACCACAGTTCAAGAAGGATACTGACAAGCTGGAACGTGTCCAGAAGAGGGCAACCAAAATGGTCAAAGGCTTGGAAACGATGCCTTATGAGGAACGGCTTAGGGAGCTGGGTATGTTTAGCCTGGAGAAGAGAAGGTTAAGGGGTGATATGATAGCCATGTTCAAATATATAAAAGGATGTCATATAGAGGAGGGAGAAAGGTTGTTTTCTGCTGCTCCAGAGAAGCGGACACGGAGCAATGGATTCAAACTACAAGAAAGAAGATTCCACCTAAACATTAGGAAGAACTTCCTGACAGTAAGAGCTATTCGACAGTGGAATTTGCTGCCAAGGAGTGTGGTGGAGTCTCCTTCTTTGGAGGTCTTTAAGCAGAGGCTTGATAGCCATCTGTCAAGAATGCTTTGATGGTGTTCCTGCTTGGCAGGGGGTTGGACTGGATGGCCCTTGTGGTCTCTTCCAACTCTATGATTCTATGATTCTATGATTCTATGTCCACGACTATGAGTTGGGCCAAACTTATTCGGGGACAGCACCATGGAGGTCATATTTTCCATGAAGTCCCGAGCGGCCCCTTGTAAGGTTGTGTTGGCATGGATGTTAAAATCCCCCAGGACAACCAAACTATATGTCTCCAGGAGAACATCCGCAATGACCTGAAGCAGCTCGGGCAGGGAATCCTTGGTGCAGCGGGGAGGTCATTACACCAAAATGAATCCTGTACTGCCCCTATTGCCCAACTTCCAGAACATGCACTCAGAGAACTGGGTCTTCCCAATAGGACGCCTGGTGCAAACTAATGACTTCCTAAAAATCCCTGCAACCCCTCCCCGCCCACAAGGCCTGGGTTGCTGTGCATAAGAGAAACCTGGTGGACAAGCAGCGGCAAGGACAGGCCCATCTGCTTCATCCAACCAAGTCTCTGTTACACATGCCAGGTCAAGTCCTCCATCCACGATCAGGTCGTGGATGACAGCCGTCTCGTGAATCATTGACCTGGCATTGCACAGCAGCACCTTCAGGTCATGTGGATCTCCCTTGTTGATTCCAGTATCCTTCCGGTCAAGACCAGACCCGGAGGCAGGGCCTGGCCCTGCAGCCCCTTGGTTGAAACTCCCATCTTCCCCACCCAGAGATTCCTTCTGCGGCTGCTGTGGCTGTGGCTGTGGCTGTTCTGCGGCTGCTGTGGCTGTTGTGGTTCTGCAAAGGTCATCTGCAAAGGCTTTTAGTTTATATTCTTTTGCCCCTACCCCTACTCCTTTTATCTCTTTGTCATCTCTGATCATGTTCAGCAAAACCTCCAGGACAGTGATAAAAAGTAATGGGGATATTGGGCACCCTTGTCTTGTTCCTTTTTCAATTCTAATGTCATCTGATACCACATTATTAACAATTATCTTAGCTTTCTGCTCAGTATATATAGCATTTAACCCATTCATAAAATTTGATCCAACCTCCATTTTTTCAAAATTTCTTTTCATAGAGCTCCAAGAAATATTGTCGAAGGCCTTCTCCGCGTCAATGAACATCAGCATTGCTTTAGTGTTCCTTTTAGTCTCCAACCTTTCTAGAATGTCCACAATATTTCTGATGTTCCCATTTATATGCCTTCCCGGCAGAAAGCCGGCTTGGTCTTTATGAATGACCTCGTTCAATATTCTCTTCAATCTAGTAGCCATTATATTTGCAAATATTTTATAATCCACATTTAGTAAGGAGATTGGTCTGTAATTTTTCATTTGAGTTCTATCAGAATCTGATTTTGGTATCAGAGTAATGTATGCTTCCTTCCAAGATTCGGGTGTCTTGCTTCCCTTTAATATTTCATTGCAAACCTCCATCAATGGCTGAATCAACCAGTCTTTTAAGGGTCTGTAATACTTTGCAGTTAGTCCATCTGGTCCTGGGGCTTTGCCTATCTGCATGTGATCGATTGCTGATTCCACTTCATTCCTTGTGATCAGGTAGTTGAGTGGGGCTTTTTTATCATCTGGGATCTTCTGTAATCCATTTTTATCCAAAAAACTGTCTTATTTTAGCCGTGTCTTGTTTGTCTTCTTTGTACAACTGTTTATAATATTTCTGAAAGCCTTTTCTAATCTCCACTGGGTTCTCAATATTTTTCCCGTCTACAACAATGTTAGTTATTGTGTTCTGTTTCTGCCTCCTCTTCAATTGCCAGGCCAGAAGTTTTCCACATTTATTCGCAGATTCAAATGTTTTTTGCCTGAGCATCTTGATTTTCCATTCAATTTCCTGGTTAATCAGTTGAGAGAACTCTACTTGCAGTGATTTAATTTCTTTTTGTAGTTGTAGACTCTTAGGGTTGGCTCTCAACTTCTTTTCTTTCTCCTTAAGTTGTGTCAAAACCTTCTCTTTCTTTAGATTTTGTGCTTTCTTCCTTATGGCATTTTGTTGTATCAAAAATCCTCTCATTACTGCCTTACTTGTGTCCCATACGACCCTTTTCTCCACTGAAGAATTTAAATTTATTTCAAAATAGTCCTTTAGGGTTTTCTGGGCCTTCTCACAAATGCCATCATTTCTGACGAGAGAGTCATTCATCCTCCATCTGAACGAACCCTGTGGTGTTAGTCTCAAGTCCAGTTGTACTGCATTATGATCACAACAGGTTTTTGGATGTATCTCTGCTTTGAGTATCTTGGGTACAATCTCCCTTGATATCCATATATGATCCAGCCTACTCCATGAATGCATCGCCTCTGAGAAGTAAGTTCCTTCATTTTCCATTGGATTTTTTAATCTCCATGCATCAGTCAAGTCCAGGTTGTCTACCATGTCAAAAAACCATGTCATAGAATCATAGAATCATAGAGTTGGAAGAGACCACAAGGGCCATCCAGTCCAACCCCCTGCCAAGCAGGATGTCGTCCTTCATTTGTTAGTCTTGTTCTTTGAGATCTGTTCATTAATGTAGAGACGACTCCATTGTAGTCTCCCATACATATCATTTTGTAATCCAAATAGTCCAGCAGTGTGTCGTGGAGTTTCTTGTAGAAATCTGCCTTACCATCATTTGGTGCATAAAGTCCCAGTATCAAAAATCTTTCGCCTTGCACTGATATTTCTATTGCAACATATCTTCCTTCTTCATCTTTAAACAGCATTCTAGGATTAAATTTCTCTTTGGCGTAGATTACAACTCCTCTTTTTTTAACTTTGTCTGATGAAATGAAATCCTGGCCCAATTTTTTATTTTGTAATATTCTTCTGTGTGTTCTGACCACATGTGTCTCTTGTAAGCATATCAAATCCAAGTTTAGCTTAGTCAGAACATGGTTCACCCGGTGTCTCTTGGCCTTCACGTTAAGGCCGTGAATGTTCCACGTTAAAATCTTAAGGGCCATATCTCCTATAAAGGTCCCGCTCCTGCTCCTGCGCCTTGGTCTCCTGATAAGGGTCCTAGTTCATCTCCTTCTCCCTCACTCGGCGAGCCAGGGGGTGGCACAGCTCCAAATAAAGGGTCTCATCCTCTGAGGTCTTCAAAATAGCTGCGTTTTTGTCCAAGAACTTCCTTTTGTCCTCCGGTGTTTTGATTCTAATCTTCCTTTCTTTATATTTAAACGAGAGGCCTTGTGGAAATTCCCACAGAAAGAAGATTCCCTTCCTCTTCAGGGCACCTGTCAGATCGGTATAGTTCCCTCTTAACTCCAGGAAGTGTTTTGGTATGTCCTTGAACAATACTATTGTATGTTGCTGGACTTGAAAAATTTTCTTATAGTGAAGGCCCAAAATCTTGTCTCTTTGTTCTTTAGTATTAAGTACAGTCATTGATTATCTTAGATTCTTTCCTTTTACCTTTTATTCCAAATCTGTAGGCCTTCACAATCATAGACTCCACTTCCTCCTTTTCTAGGTCCCAGCACTCTGCAAATTCCTGGATCAATAGGTCCTTCAAATCCGTTTTTTCCAATTCTGGCAGGCCCCTTAAACGAAGATTCCGTTCTCTCTCTTTAAGTTGTAGAAGGGCAATCGAGGCTTGTGTCGCTTCTTGTTGTCTTTCCAAATCTTGGACCCGAACAACTTCCAGATTTGCCACTCTGGATTCCACTTGCACCACTTGGGCTCTAGTTTCTAAAAGTTCTTGCTTTAACACGCCCAATTCTTTAATCCCCTGTGTGTTAGCTTCCACTTGTTTGTTCAGAGCCTCAATACATTCAGTATTCTTATTCAGACCTTCTGTATTTTTATTTAAGTTTTTTTTAAAGTTTGCCAGTGCCGCCAACACCTGCTCCCCTATGGATCCTCCTTGGGCCCCTGACAGAGAGTCTTTCCTATCTTTTCCTTTTGCATAGGTTTTTGTTCTCGTAGTTAACGTATCATCTCCATCCTTCCCATGCATATTGTCAACACTGTATGCAGCTGCTACTTCAAGGTCAAACCCAGATAAGCTTTCAGTATTGACCTGTGGAAGTTCTCAGGGAATAGAGCACAAACAACAAGATGTAGTCTTAAGCTTGTTTCCAGGGGGCAGCAGCACAGAGCATAGGACCCAAAAGCATCAGATATTTAAACAGTCCTTCTATATTTCCCTAACTCTCTGGAGTTGCAGCTTTGCCTGATATTTTACGAAGAGGTCAATAAGTTGCACAAAGTAACCAAATTTCCCTTATTTGTATCAATTTGGGCTTTACAGTAGCTTTGAAAGAGTTCAAAAGAAACCATTCGGAAACGAAAGTAACAGGAATGTATTCCTTTGTTGCGTCACAATGAGTCTCTACCGCTCTGACCCGGGCTCCAAATTCCAGAGGGTGAGCGGTGCCTTTTAAGTCTTTAAACGTTCAAAAGCCACGGAATCACAGTCAATGTTCACCCCCCCCCCTTCGCCCTGCCCGAAAAGGGGGGTTTTCAGCTAAAAGTCCTGGAAATTCTACTAAAATAAAGAGTCTTTTCGCAGCTGCAGTCTCCTTTTGGTTACTTTCAATTTTGCCGCAGCGGAGAAGGACAGACCTCCTTTTTAAATCCCTCCCGCAGCCAAATCCTTCAAGTGCCAATTTATATCAAAAATCTTTTACTCACGGTGTTCAATTGTTGCTTTTTTAGTCCTTTTCAAGGAAGAAATCAAGCGCTCATCTACCGTCAGTTTGCGCTGCTTCGCTCCGCCAGAGAAGCCGCTGGATCCACAGTGTTCCCCGTCTACCACCCCGCTCACTCTCGGCAACCTTTTGGGCTACCGGGGAGCAAGGGAGACTCTCCAAACACCCGCCGGATCCCCATGTCCTCAAGTCGCTCTACCTGAGGCTCTTTTGGGCACCCCCCCCACCCTGACAGAGCTGGAAAATCACGGAGATGTTATTTTCCCGACTGATCGGTATGGCGCTTGACCGGAAGTCCCAAACAGACTTCCTTTTGTGCCATGTTTCTAGGCACAGGTCAGGGCTTTAAAGTGCCATGTCTGAGATTTCCCTGCAAAAACCTGTGCTTTACCGCTGAATCAGAGGAAATGGCAATCTGTAGAAAACCCAAATTGCTGTTTGTTCCAATTCAGCGTTAAAGAGCAGGTTTCCACTCTGGATTTTTAAATGTCATGCAAACATATCTTCTTTCTCTGACAATGTTCTGAAGAAGTGTGCATGCACATGAAAGCTCATACCAAGAACAAACTTAGTTGGTCTCTAAGGTGCTACTGGAAGGATTTTTTTTATTTTGTTCTGACTATGACAGACCAACATGGCTATCTACCTGTAAATGTATAAATGGACATCCCAGGGGGGGATCTGCAAAATGGCCCTGCAGGGCTGTTTGGGTGAACAGGTTGCTTTTCTTCCATGTCCTGTGGAGAAATTGTGCAGACCCAACATACAAGTTCCATCTCGCTGCCCCCCCCAGCCCTCCCATTGGACACATACCTGCAGCTCTCTGACCTCTCTTGACCCTCTCAGTCTTTCAGCTCGTTCACCTTCCAGGACCTGACAGGCAACATCACCTTTCAAGCGTTCATCTGACAGCTCCGTCGTGAGGTCTATGATCTGAAGTGGGGGGAAGAAATGCAACAAGTCACATGAGGCAGCTTTGAACTTGCTCCAATCAGGCAAGTGGGGGAAGGGGGCATTGTGCAGTCAACGGCTCCTCTCAAGCATCCCTGGTGTTCAGAAGCACCCCAAATTTAAGCTGTTTTCTTCTTGTTGTATTGCAGGAGATTGGACTGGATGACGCTTTTGGCCCCTTCCAGCTCTACAGTTCTATGATTCAGTGTCTTTCATTGCCCTCCACTCGACCCCAGCAGAATCCAGAATGAGCTAAGGTTGCAAATGTTCTTTTTCTAGATATAAAAAGTAAAGCCCCCCCAAGGCCAAACCCTTCACGCAAGTCCCACTCTCTCCCTGATGCATTTTCAAGGACTCCAAATGAAGCAATGACAATGAGGAAGCCCCACGCCTGGGTCTCCATTAGGCTCCAGATGCTGCTGACAATATCTAGGGACCCTGGGAACAAATGAAAATACATTTCCCATGGTTCCCAACAACCCTAGAGCAAACTGGGGAAAGGCAGGTTAACCCACAATGGCCTTTATGTAAATAAACTAATTAGCATCTATTTCTATAAGTTAAAAAGGTAAAGGGACCCCTGACCATTAGGTCCAGTCGTGTCCGACTCTGGGGTTGCGGCGCTCATCTCGCGTTAGTGGCCGAGGGAGCTGATGTACAGCTTCCGGGTCATGTGGCCAGCATGACTAAGCCGCTTCTGGCAAACCAGAGCAGTGCACGGAAACACCTTCTCGCTTCTACCTTCCCGCTGGAGTGGTACCTATTTATCTACTTGCACTTTGACGTGCTTTCGAACTGATAGGTTGGCAGGAGAAGAGACCGAGCAATGGGAGCTCACCCCGTCACGGGGATTCGAACCGCCGACCTTCTGATCGGCAAGCCCTAGTCTGTGTGGTTTAACCCACAGTGCCACCCACGTCCTATTTCTATAAGTTAGTGTCAGGGGCTGGCCGGTTTCCGAAGCAGTGCCAGAGGAAACAGCTGACCTAGACAGGGCTCAGCTGATGCCTGAAGAGTTATTGAGGGTCTGGGACCAGGAACAGGCACAGCCCCTGCTGACGCCAGAGGCGATAATGAAGCAATGGGAGGAAGCCCCTACCAGGGCTTTGGCACAGCCAATGGGAAGGGATCAGAACATGGAGGAGTTGGGGCTGAGAGAGCCTGCCAGAGCATCAGACACCACCAGCGTGGATGATGAAAGTGAAAGGGAAGGAGCAGGCGCCGACCCGCCCAAGTCGAGGGCATGGAAACGGAAAAAGGAGAGGCGGCGCCTAGGATTCCCGAAGCTCCTATGCTGGGGGCGGAGCCGAAAATCGGTACTTGAGGGATCTGACTCAGAGGGGTCGGATGCATAGTTGTAACGTCTGAACTGCTTAAGGCTGTAAATAAAGCAATTAGTTTAGCAGATGGTGTTTGTGGATGCTTACTCCCGAGGAGGCCATACATCCTTCTCACAGTTAGCTTGTGCAAATATTACACAAATTTCTGTGATGTGTGAGAGTGAGTGGCCACCTTAAGTGAACCTGAGTGGATGGGGTGAGGTGGAGTGAACTAGGAGAAATTCCTTCTGCAAAATAAATACAGTGGAAAAACTTTATTCAAAAGCATAGACTTCTGCATAATAAATACAGAGCCAATGTGGTGTAGTGGTTAGAGGGTCAGACTAGGACCTGGGAGACTGGGGTTCAATCCCCCCTTGGGCATGAAGCTCCCAGGTGACCCTGAGGGCCAGTCCCTGCCTCTCAGCCTAACCTACCTCACAGGGTTGTCATGGGGGCTAAATGAGATGGGGAAGAACCATGCAAATACTACCTTGAGCTCCTTGGAAGAAAAGAAGGTGGGACAGAAATGCAATAAACAACAACTTGGGGTCCCTTTATGGACAAAAAATTATTTAGGTTTCTAAGCACCAGGGGCACAAACTTGTGAAAAATATTGGGAGGGGCAGATAAGCCCCACCCCCAATCCTAGCAAAGAACGTACTGTACTTAGTGCCCAGCAACCCAAGGCCTGTCGGAATCCTCATATGGGGCTGAGTGAGGGTGACTCTTGCTCAGGAGTCTCTAGTCATTTACAGACTCCAGAACGCCATTGGAAAAGAGACTGACCGACTTCCGCTTCAGCCGCGGTTGCAGCCAGGTCGCAAACCGCGGGGGTTGGTAGCTCAAGCGGTAACTCCACCAAAGGGAACAGCAGGCAAGTGAAAATTAAAGGCTCAGGGGGAAAATCTCTGAGCTCAGGGGGCCAGAGCGGCGCGGAGGAGGCGAATGAGAAAAGAAGGGTTTGCAAAAGGGAGACGAACGCCTCGCGCAGTTTGGAAAACCCCAACCTTGGTGGATAGCCTCAAACCGAGGCGCAACTGAGCGGCTGAGTTTTTCAGAAATAAAAGTGAGCCCCATAGAGCTCGAGAGGCGGGGAGGTGCCGTACTCCGGAGCCTCTAGACTTTTATTTTGAAATTATCTGAGCTCTGGAAGCAAAGGAACTAAAAAGGAACTATAAAAAAAGGGACTGGAACGGGAGAAGCTTGCCGGGCTCTCGGTGTACTGAAGCTACGGACATAAGGTACAGTGCGGCAAACGAGGCTACAAAGGGGCCAAAGGGAGAAAGCAAGTCACCCTTACCTGGAAGATCGCCAAATCTGGAAGTACCCAATCTGTTGGGGAAAGGAGGAGGCGGATAAGAAACTACCAAAAAAGAGAAAGGGGTGAGTAAGGGACAGGGGGAGAAGAGATCCCCATAAGAACTTTTGAGAAGAAGGTGGTGAGAAAGGGGTGATTGAAAGAGGAGAATATAAAGAGCCCCCCTTTAAGAGCAAATTAAGGGGAAGCTGGAGAAAGAGGAAGTAAGGACTCTAGCAAAGACGCTGACTCATCTGTGCTGGGGAGGAGTGTAGTAAACAGAAAGGAGAAACAGGAGAAGGAAGCAAAGAGAGGAAGCAAGAACGGGGAGTGGACGATAGTAGAGACAGCGACACCTGGTGTTCAAGCCTGCTAGAACACCCAAAACTGTTTATCTCCTTTTTGAGTGTAAGGAGTTTAAAGGAACATTGAACCAGAAGGATGAGTACGTAAAGATCCCTTAGAACACCCCCCCCCCCCGAGCAATAGAAAGAGAAGCTCTCTTCTTTGGTTGGTGATTCTGAAAAGATCTAAGTCTGGAATTTGGGAAAGTGGAAAGTTGAAGTTTGGGTTTTGGAAGGAATAACTATAGGGGTGAAATGGAAAACAAGGGGGACAGTAAAAAGAGCAAAAACCACACCACAACAACCCCAGCGGGAGGTCCAAAACGCCCACCAGATGTGGAAAATTTTGAAATTAAAGAGTTAATTTTGAGTATGAAAGCAAACATGAGTGAGAAAATGGACTCAATTAAAGAGAAGTTGGACGATATGGACAATAAAATTGATCAAAAATTAAAGAGGATTGAGCAAAATTCCAAAGACATAATGGATTTGAATAAAAAATATGAAGAACTACAAAAGACCAATGGAGAGAGAGAAAAGGAAGCTCAGAACCTGAAAGACAAGATAACCAAACAAGAGGAAGTGGTTAAGCAATATTCGGGAGACTGTAAGGATTATAAGAGAAACCAGGAAAAGATAAAAGAAGATTTAGAGAGGCTAAAAGAGATACAAGAATCTACCTGGGACGCTCTTGCGATGCAGGAACTTAAACAGAATGAGATGGTTCTGAGATTTAGAGGCCTGAAAGAAAGCCAAGACGAAAATGTGGAATCAACGCTTATTAAAGGACTGGCTAATTGGATGCAATTGGAGGAGGAAGACATCTCGATCTGCGTAGACAGAGCCTTCAGAATTAAACCAAGGACTGCACGTGCCAGTAGATGGCCAGGTGACTGCTTAGTGTTCTTGAATTCAAGAATATTGAGAGACAAGATAATGCAGAGGAAAAGGGTGCAAAAATTCATTTTAGAGGGACGAGAGATAGTAATTAAGCGAGAGGTCCCACCAAGATTGTTGAGGAAAAGGCCAAAATACAAATTCCTAACTGAAGCTCTACTGAGAAACAACATTCAATTTAAGTGGGAATTCCCAGAAGGGATCTCCTTTATGTATAATCAGAGTTGGGTGAAATTAACCACAGATCTGGAGATAGAAAGGTTCTGGAACAAATATGGGAAAGTGCTGGGGGGGGTGGATGGGGAAGGAAGAAGGAGGAGGAAAAGAGAGAAAGAGAACGGAGAGTTAGATAGTGAAGAAGACCCGGCACAGGAGTTAAAGGAACGGTGAGATAGTGAAGGAAGGAATTTCTGACAAATGTGATTGTGATTGTGACATTTATGGCTGATAGCCTATTTTAACTTTTTGATTTTGGTAAATTTTCTTTTTGAATTCTGTTTTTCTTCTTTATTTTCTTTTTATGAATGTGGAATAAATATACATTGGATTGACTTGTAACTAGAAGAAATAAGACGCTAAATTGCAAGATAAAAGGGTTACAAAATGGAGTTGAAAGTGATTACATGGAATGTGAACAGACTAAACAACAAAGTTAAAAGGAATAGAGTGGAACATGTATTAAAGAAAAAGAAATTAGACATAGTATGTTTACAAGAGACACACATTAAAAAAGCTGACCGTAAATTGTTGGTGAACAGGAGACTAGGAGAAGAATTTATATCCTCAGACAGGAAAAAGAAAAGGGGGGTGGTGTTATACATCAACCCCAAATTTAAACCAGAGCAAATTAAAAAAGATAATGAAGGTAGAGTTATAATAGTTAGAATACAGGAGAAGCAAGAGAAAATTATTATAATAGGATTATATGCACCCAATGAAAAAAGAACGGATTTCTTTAAAAAACTAGAAGATATGTTGCTGGAATATTGTGATCAAAATATAATTCTAATGGGAGATCTGAACGGGGTAGTCTCACCACAGATGGATAAACTAGGGGAGAATATAGGAAAGAGAGATGGGAGATTACCAAGTAGCTTTTTCCAAATGGTAGACTCTATGGATCTACAGGATGTGTGGAGGTGTAAACATCCCACACAGCGGCAATACACTTTCTTCTCTTTCCCAAACAACTGAGAAAGCAGGATAGACGCAATATGGTCGACAAAAGAAATATTGAGGAGATGTAAAAAGATAGATATCCTACCTAAGAGCCTCTCGGACCATAACCCAATATATATGGAGATCTTGGGAATAACAAAAGGAATAAGGAGGTGGAGATTAAATGAATTTTTATTAGAGGATGAGGAAGTAAATAAGAAAGCAGAAAAATTATTAAAAGAGTATTTTGAATTGAATTCGGAGCAAGAAACCGGAATAAATATAATTTGGGATGCCGGGAAAGCGGTCAGCAGAGGGTTTTTTATAGGCCAAAATAAATGGAAAAGGAAAGAGAGGGAGAAGAAACTAGAAGAATTAATGAAAGAAATAAGAGAGAAGGAGCTAGCCTTAGGGAAAGCAAAGAAGGAGAAAAAAGAGGAGATAAAGAGTGATATCAAATTACTCCAGGCACAGCTGACCAGGATTCTGGACAAAGAAATAGAAATTAAAATCAGATATTCTAAACAAAAAACCTTTGAATATTCCAATAAGGCTGGGAAGTATTTAGCCTGGCAATTAAAGAAAAGACAGAAAGAAAGAGTGGTAGACAAGTTGAAGGTGGGGGAAGAGACAGTCATGGAACCTAAAAAGATAGAAAAGGCTTTTGTCGACTTTTATAATAAATTATATAGGGAAGAAAAGATTGATCAACTAAAGGTAGAGGAATATATAAAAAGAACAAATTTGAAGAAAGTAACGGAGGAAGATGTGAAAAGAATGAATGAACCAATCTCGCCAGAGGAATTAAAAGAAGCTATTAAGAATGCAAAGACAGGGAAATCTCCAGGAGGAGATGGTTTACCAGCTATATACTATAAGAAATTTGGGAAGATCTTAATAGAGCCGTTAAGGAAAGTAATGAATGGTATCTTGGAAAAAGGGATTTCCCCAAAATCCTGGGATGAGGCCTATATAACGGTGATACCGAAACAAAACTCAGACATTACCCAGATCAAAAATTTCAGACCCATCTCCCTATTAAATAATGATTATAAACTATTTACGGGAATACTTGCAAACAGGTTAAAATACATACTGGGAGATATAATTAAAAAAGAACAAACCGGCTTTTTACCAAAAAGACAGATGAGTAGTAATCTGAGAAATGTAATAAACGCTATGGAGTTCTTAAGCATTAAAAAAGAGAAAAAGTCAGCTTTTCTCTTCCTAGATGCAGAGAAGGCCTTCGACAGGGTCTCGTGGGTATTCCTGGAAAAGACAGTAGAAGATCTAGGGCTGGGAATGAAATTTCAAAATGCAATTAAGGCAATATACAGTGTCCAAAAAGCTAAATTGGTGATAAATAGTGAAATAACGGAAGAGATTAAGATCCAAAGAGGGACCAGACAAGGATGCCCACTCTCCCCACTTCTGTTTATTATGAGTCTAGAATATCTATTGGAAAATATAAGAAGGGATGAAAAAATTAGAGGAATTAAAAATGGCAAAGATGTACTGAAAATAAGAGCATTTGCAGACGATGTAGTGGTAATGGTGGAGGAACCCTTAGTTAGTATAAAACAAACACAAAAAATAATAAAAGAATATGGGGCATTAGCGGGTTTCAGTTTAAATGAAAAGAAAACCAATGTAATAGTTAAAAATCTGACGAAAGAAGAAACGGACCAACTACAGGAGGAGATAGGATTAAAAGTGGTAAACAAAGTGAAATATTTAGGAATATGGGTTACAAACAATACCAACATTTTTTTCCAAGACAACTATACAAAGGTTTGGAAAGAAATTAAAAAAGATTTGGGAAATTGGAGTAAGTTAAATTTATCACTATTGGGTAAGATAGCAACTATTAAGATGAGTCTTCTTCCAAAAATGCTTTTTTTGTTTCAGATGCTGCCGATCCTAGGAACAAGTAGAACCATATTCAAAGAATGGAGAAGGGATATAATAAGATACATATGGGATAGGAAACCAGCACGAATAAAATATAAGTTATTGATTGATGCTAAAAATAGAGGGGGATTAGGACTCCCAGACTTGGAGTTATACCATGACTCAGCAGGTTTCCTTTGGCTTAAAGAGTGGTTTCTACTAGAGGACCATGAATTATTAGATTTGGAGGGCTCTACGAATAAATTCGGATGGCACGCATATTTGACAGAAGACAAGGTAAAAGCAGATAAAAGATTCACCAATCATATCATTAAAAAATCATTGATAAAAATCTGGGAAAAACATAATAGGACTTTGGAACCCAAAACACCCAAATGGCTATCCCCCATTGAGATCATTACGGTGAGAAAAAGGAACTCAAATGGAAAGTGGGGGAAATATAGTGATTTAATTGAACAAAGAGAGGGAATCTGGAAAATAAAACCATATGAAGAAATTAAACAATATCTAACAGGTTGGATACAATATCACCAGGTGAACAGCAGATTAAATAATGACAATAGACAAAAAGGGTTCTTAGACGAATCATCTTTATTGGAGGTACATCTGTTAAGAAATCAAAACAAAATAATTTCCAATATGTATAAAACTTTGCTTGAATGGGAAGTGATGGATGAGATGGTCAAGGAGACCATGATTAAATGGGCTAGAGATCTGGGGAAAGTAATAGAACTGGAGAAGTGGGAAAGATTATGGGCTGAGGCATGGAAATTTACGGCGGCGGAGAATATAAAGGAAAATATGATTAAAATGTTTTACCAATGGTATATTACCCCTAGCAAAATTCAGAAAATGTATAAAACAAAAAATAACTTATGTTGGAGATGCAAAGAGGATGTGGGGAATTTTGTCCATATGTGGTGGCATTGCGGAGAGATTAAAAAATTTTGGAATCAGATAATAGAGGAGATGAAAAAAATGTTAAAATACAATATAAAGAAAATCCCGGAATTATTTCTATTGGGGATAATTGATGGAGAAATTGAGAAAAAGGATGAGAAACTGTTTTGGTACGCTACGGCGGCGGCAAGGATTCTAGTCGCGAAATATTGGAAAAAGGAAGAAATTCCGGAAATTAAAGAGTGGCAAGAAAAATTATATGGGTATATGGATTTGGCAATATTAACAGATAAAATTAGAGGCAAAAGTAAACAAAAAAGTTTAAAAGATTGGGGGAAATTTGGAGAATATCTCAAAAAGCAATGCCCCACGATAAAAACTTGGACCCATTTCTAGATTATGCTGTACCATACTCCAAGAAATAAGAGGAAGATGTGGAAAATGAAAATTTTGAAGTCATGGAGAGAAGAAAGTAGATGTTTTAAGAAAAGACAAAACCACGAGAGCAAGGCAAGGGGAAGTCAGGGGGGGAGGGGGGATAAGGAATAATTAATACCAAATAAATAATGGGGGGGAAGGAAAGAAGAGAAGATGCAAGGAAACAAAAAGGAAATGAGGGAAGGGAGAATGAAGATATTAACAGGGAATGATGTATAAAGATAGGATACAAGTATGATGAGTGTATATAAGGAGAAGAATTAGTATATGGAATGGTTAATAATCATAATTTCTAAATTTAATGTATTTTCTTTTTTTCTTTGTACGTTGGTTTTAAATATGTATGTATGTTTGGAACTTTAATAAAGTATTTAAAAAAAAAAAAAGGAAAAGAGACTGACTGCCACTATCTCCTTTATCACCTTATTTCCATATTTTATCATGGAATGTTGCGGGTTGGCTCTCCAAGCAGGGGGATGATGACCTCTATGGTTTCCTTATGAAAATTCAGATTTTATGCTTACAAGAGACATGGTGTTTTGGATTCTTATCCTCCCTCTTTGCAGGGGTATGAAGTTTTTGCCACCCCTGAGATTAAACTAAACACCCAGTGATGACCCGGGCTTAGCCACCCTTGTCTCCACTGAGCTAAAGTGCAAGGTTCACCAGCAACAGTGGGTGGAGAGTAACAATTTACAAATCTTACTTATTTCTAGCAAAATAGGAGGGGATTTTCTGTTTTAATATCTACATCCCACCACCCCCCACCACCCCGCGAGTACCTCTTCCCAGACATCACAAATCTGGGATGACTTAGAGCTATGTTTGGAGAAGGCCGAAATAGAACTTCCTGGCCTGGACATCCTGCTGGCAAGTGATTTTAACGCCAGGATAGGAAATGACATTAATATGTACAGCATATGTACAGAGATAGATTGGTTTATTCCCTGGGTTTCCGATGACAAGGTTTTGAACAAGGCAGGTATCCTACTTTTGGAGATTGCTTTGAAACATAACTTGTATAGCCTGCACGGCATTTATAGGGATTAGGTCTGGGGGGTTCTTCTCCTTTCTTGGACCTAGAAGAGCGAGTGTTATTGACCACATTCTGGCCTCTCCAAAGCTTTTGGAGAGGTCATATGGTTTTAGCACCTATAACAGAACCGAGAGTGATCATTTACCTATAGCAATCTCCCTAACGCCCCTTGGCTCGGGGAACAGCAACATCACCACGGTGTAGACTTGTCCTTAATCCCGGCCCCCCGTAGGCATAAATGGAACAGCGAGTTGGAGTTTAACATTAAACAATGTCTGCACTCACCTGACCTACTGGCCCTGAGAGACCAGTGTACTCTATCTAACTCAGACCCTTTTTAAATATTTCAGCGGGTCTCCAAGCTGCTTTTCCCATTACTCACGAGTTTTAATCCCCCCAAACAGCATAATACATCGAGGTCCCTGATCCCACTGTCCTATTGGGCTTATTTAATCATTTTACTTACTGCTTACTGCGTTTCTCACGTTACCTCCCCAGGCGATCATCCATAGACAGTACTCTATGGGTGCCCCTTGGTACGATTCTCAATGTAAACAGGCCAGGGCTCTTCTACGTTCAATTTACAATGACTACAAGACCGCAGGAGATATGAAACTGCCAACCGATTATTACCAAGCCAAAATTGCTTACAAACAAGCCCTGTTAAAGGCCAAACGTAGCTGGCAGAAGAACCCCTGGCTGGCCTTACTTAATGCATCCAAATCTCAAAATTCGTGTGAATTCTGGTCATTAGTTACTAGCAGATCGAGGCAATACCCTCCGGCCATTATCCCTGCCCCCATTTGGGAACAGTTCTTGAGAAACTGTTTCTCACAAGTAGACCCTCCATCTTCCTCCTTGGAGCACCTGTTTCTCCTCCCAACCTGGCCTCCTATGGACCCGGTGGCAATAAAAGACTTGATCTGCCAGCTGAAAGTGGGCAAGGCCACGAGGCCTGATTTGGTTCCTGCTGAGGCCCTTAGGTCACATCCTCAGTGGTGGGCCGAAATTTTGGCCAAAGTATTTGATGCCATTAATTCCACAGGTCTTATACCCAAGTCTTGGAAAGAGGCTATTATCATTCCTATTCACAAAAAAGGCCCTACTTCTAACCCAGGGAACTACCACAACATCAGTTTACTATCAATCTTAGGGAAAATTTATGCCTGCTTCCTACTGTCCAAATTGACCCAATGGACAGAGGAGTCCAATTTAATTGGTGATGAGCAGGCAGGCTTTAGATCAAATCGTTCTACCACTGATCATGCTGTAATTCTCTTTCATCTTGCTCGGAAATATTCTGCTCCCAGGCGGGGCCGTCTATGTGCCGCCTTAATTGATTTGAAGGCAGCTTTTGATAGCATTCCCAGGAATAAGTTATGGGTGAAACTGGCTTCTTGGGGCATTGATAGAAGACTGTTGTGGCTCATGATTCAATTGCACGAGGGTTCAGTTGCCAGAGTGAGATTATCCCCCGTAGGTGAACTCACGGATGCGGTACCCATAAATAGGGGAGTCCGACAAGGCTGTATCCTGGCCCCTCTACTTTTTAACCTGTATATAAGTGACATGAGGAAGCCCCTAGAGGAGTTACATGCCAACATTCATGCCCCTCGTCTTGCGGACTATAGATGCCCGCTGCTTCTGTATGCAGACGATGCAGTAATTCTTTCCTACTCATGAGTAGGCTTAAATAGAGCACTGAAGATATTTGCGTCCTATTGTCGAACCAACCATTTAACTATAAACCATTCCAAAACCAAAATAATGATCTTCTCTAGAAGCCAGAAACAATATACGTGGAAGCTGGATGGTGTGGCTGTGGAACAAGTTTCTAAATTCCAATATTTAGGCATTTTATTTCAACAAAATATGAGATGGAAGGCACAGATTCAATATGTCCTTAATAAAGCGAAAGCCATGTCTTATGCACTTCTTCAATTCTTTTTTACGGATGGTGCCTTGCATGTGCCCTCGGGGCTGAAGGTGTACAAAGCAAGGGTAATTGCCACACTTACTTATGCGGCTCCACTTTGGGCAGCCCTGGCTAACCTTTCCCCTCTGGAGATCATCCAAAATCAATTTTTATGCTGTCTCTTGAAAGTCCCTACCTGTGTGAGTAACGCGGTTATCCGTGTTGAATTGAGAATGCCTTCCCTAGAGACACTCCTGTGGAAACGTGTCTTTAGTTACTGGCTAACACTTTGGTTTAGATTACCTAACTACTATATAGCCCAATACCTTTGGCGCGATGAGTTTAGCAGGCCCCCCTTTTTCCCCAATATTTTTTTTTTTGGTTTTTACAATTTTATAAGCAAATAACATATCGGTTAAATTTTCATGCTTCCCCCCTCTCACCAGAAGAAGCGACATTTATACCCCTCTCTCACAGGGATGACGTTATCATTGTACATTTAACCTTACAAACATTTTTTAATATCATTGCTTGAGCCTGGCACAATTCTGTGTGCCAGGTAATCCTTTCTTCCTCTATTTCATATTTTGGTTGACTTCCTCAAGCCCCCCTCTGTTGAATTCATTGTCATATCTCTCTAACAGTTTCCATACTCCTAAATTTAAAACATCATAAGATACAAACATCATTTTACTTAAAACAAACCTTTCTCCCAACCTCAGCATCTTGGTACTTCTGCTTTTTTCTTATATTCTTATCCTCTTTCCTTATTTTAACCTAATTTCAACTTCAATTTAAACTTCTTACACCCTTGCCTCCCTCTGGTCTCGGGATTTTTAGCTAGCTTTCCCCTAAATAACTCCTAATTTAAACATGCAATCATTTAAGCCGATAACCATATCCATACATTTTAGTCCAATAGGCCAGAAAGACAAAAATCAGATTAAAATATAGCCTTTTCAACCCACCCCCCTTCTCACGTCAGTCCATTTCCAGCAGTCATCCAGAACCTTGAGGCCTTCTCTTTCCTTACTCTGCAGCTCGGTGCCCTTTCTAATTTTGTCCTTATTCAAATGCAGTCCTGTTGTTGACGTTACTTTCCCATTCTTCTTCATTTTTCTAACCGACTTTTTCTTCATGTTGACAGATCCATTCATCTTTTCCTTGTTTCCCTTCTTCTTCTTAACACGTCCATCCTTTTTTGCCTCTGTGGGCACCTCTCTGCATGGAGGATTTTTTAATCCAAATTTTAAGTCTCTCTTTTTTATTTGTTGTAAATCCTTTGATGCAACGTCTGTGGTGGGATTAGTTTCTTCCAGACTTTCCACTAGCACTGTTCCCTCTGGGACCGGCTCTTTGTTTCCCTTTTTATGAAAGTTGTCCAAAGCTTTGTTTGATGCTCTGACAATCTGCTGCATTTCAGTCAATATGGCTAGTACCTTTCTCAGGAAGTCAGAGTTTTCTTCTGCCACTTTCAAGGTCAAAAAACAACTTTGTGGTCACATCAGTCCAACAATCCAACAAATTGTAATCCAAAATCCAAATTGTATATTCCTTGCTAAATTTCCCTTAACCTCGGGAGAAAAGGTAGCTTTTTCTTTTCCAATCAATACTTGTAACAATCATTTTCCCCACAGACTGCTACAGAAGTTTTTTTTTTTTTTACTTTCACTTTTACAGTAGCTTTAGGTTACAAAGTTCCACTGTTCCTTTTGTTTCAACGTAAAGGGGCTGACCTCCGTTTTTAAAGCCTCTTACTTCTTCGAATTAAGTCCAAAATACTCTTTTACTCACAATTCCGATGGTCAAATCCTTTTTTTACAGAGAAATTAAGCGCTCGGAGCGGCCGGTTCCTGCAGCTTCACTCGGCGAAGGAAGTCGATGGACCCATAGGGCTCCGTCTCAACCCGTCTCTCTCTCGGCAGCTCTTACTAGAGCTTACTGGGGAGCTGGGGAGACGTCTGGAGCCCCCGCCAGGTTGCCATGCCCCCAGGACGCTGCTCCCGGGGTTTTTTGCGGGGAATCGCAGCGCTCGTGCGATCCCCCCCCTTTCGCCAAGCTGGGGATCTCGGAGCGAGATTCCCCCCGGCCGGCCGCTCCGGCACTCAACCGGAAGTCTAGCAGCCCTTGGGCCAATAAGATTCATGCTAAACTGTGAGGGGGATGTGTGTCCTCCTCAAGAGTAAGCAACTCAGCAGTTTGTTTAACTTATGTACAAGTTTATTTCACCGATAAGGTTTACAGTTCATCATCCTCCTCCGATGAACCAGATTCTCCAAGTAAGGGCTTCCGCTTTTCCCCCCAGCATAAGAGCCTCTTGAAATTCCAACGCCTCCTCTCACTCCTCCTTTTCCGCTTCTTGACCCTGCTGGCCCCTGCATTGCCCTCATCCCTTTCACTTTCATCCTCCCTGGAGGTTGTTGCAGAGGCTCCCGCAACATCCTCGACCCCTTGCTCTCCCTCCGTCTCCATGTTCTCCTCCGTCAGCACAGGCGGCGACACCTCTTCACTCCCACTTCTCCACACCTCCTTCCCTGCCTCTGGCGACAGCCTAGGCGCTGCCTCTTCCTGCTCCCATGCTCGCAATACCTCCTCTGGCGTCCATGGGTGACCTCCTGATGCCTCTGTCCCTTCCGCCACCCCTCCTGGCTCGGGCCAGTCCCTGACATCCATCCCCCCTCCCAAGCCCCCCTCCCCCTCCTGTGAATCTGTGTGTTGAAACACCTCCCCCATTTGCCATCTGTATGGCTTCGGTTTGTCGGGATACAGTGCATGGAATTCCAAGACTAAATACTCCTTGGTGACATCTTCCGCCGGAATCCACGTGTTCTCCGACTCTGGCTCCCCCTCCCATGCTACTAAGTACTGCAACTCATCTCCTCTCCACCTGGAATCCAGGATGGCCGTGGCTTCATTGAAGTGCTCCATGTCTACCAACGGCAATTCCTGCGACCCCCTCTGGTGCCCTTGTTGGTACCTGTGTGGTTCCCTGAACTTAGATAGGAGCGACCTGTGAAAGACCGGGTGAATTCTCATGGTCTCCGGCAATTGCAACCTGAACGCCACTGGGTTGATCTGCTCCACCACTTCGAAAGGCCCAATTTTACATTGCCTCAGCTTTTTGCCTCTACCTGGCATGGGCAATCCCTGGGTGGACAACCAAACTGTGTCTCCTACTTTGATGCTCTCCCCTTCCCTTCGGTGCTGGTCTGCTGCTCTTTTGTAAGCACTTTTTGCCCTTTCTAAATTGTCTCTGAGCAATTGGTGCAAAGCCTGCAGCTCCTCAGCAAATTGCTCCGCAGCTGGCACGTCTCCCGCCTTCCCTTCACCTCCCCCCGTTGGAAAGGCCCTCGGGTGATTGCCGTAAACTGCCTGGAAAGGGGACATGCCTGCGGACACCTGTTGAGCGTTATTGTAAGCAAACTCCGCAAGCGAGAGCCTGTCACTCCAATCACTGTGTTGCTGCGATGCGTAACAGCGCAAATACTGCTGCAAAATCGCATTTACCCGCTCCGATTGCCCGTTGGACTGAGGATGACGAGCCGAGGACAAGTTCACCTGCACCTGCAAGATTTGCATGAGCTTACGCCAGAAACGTTAGGTGAACTGAACTCCACGATCTGAAATTACTCTTTCTGGCATGCCATGGTGCTTGAACACATGCTGTACAAACAGCTTGGCCGTTTCCTCAGCTGAGACTACCTTAGGGCATGCAATGAAGTGTGCCATTTTGGTCAAAAGGTCAACTACCACCAACACTGCAGTTTTGCCTTTGGATGGGGGTAGGTCGGTGATGAAATCTAAGGAAACCGCCTCCCACGGTTTACTGGGGATGCGGAGAGGTTCCAGCAACCCAGCCGGCTTTTCTCGCTCCCCTTTGGCTCTTTGGCACACCTCACACCCCCTGACGTATTCCTTCACTTCCTGCCTGACTCTGGGCCACCAAAACTCTCTCGTGACCAACACCGTGGTTTTGAACTGCCCAAAATGCCCTGCTGTGGGGTTGTCATGGAGCTGTCTGAGAACTCTAGCACGCATCTCCTCCCCGGGAACATACAGTGCCCCTTTGAACAGCAACAACCCCTCCTTTTCCTCAAACCCTTTCGCCTTGGGATCCCCCTCCCTCAGTTCCTTCAGTTTGCGCCGTGCAAAGTCATCGGCTTGGGTGAGACGCACCAGTTCTTCCCGCCCCCCTAGAGTTGCGCCACACCTCCATTGTTCAGGTTGGAAGATCGCTCTTGCCACTGGAGGCCCTTGCTCCTCCAGGTACTCAGGCTTTCTGGATAGGGCGTCCGCTCTGACGTTCTGGTCACCTGGAACATACTGGATATGAAAATTAAAGTTAGCAAAGAACTCTGCCCATCTCATTTGTCTCTGGTTGAGAATTCTGGCCGTGCGCCAGTACTCCAGGTTCTTGTGGTCCGTGTACACCTGGATTTGATGCTGCGCCCCCACCAAAAAATGGCGCCAGTGCTTGAAAGCCGCTACCACTGCTAACAACTCCTTGTCCCAAATTGCGTAGTTGGCCTCCGACTTGTTCAACTTTCTGGAATAAAACGCACATGGCCTCCATTCCTGCGTCGGATCTTGTTGTAGTAGAACCGCTGCGATTGCTCTGTCTGAGGCATCTGTCTCTATCCTGATGGGCTTGGCGGAGTTGACATGCAGCAATTGCGCCTCTGAAGTAAAGGCCCCTTTGAGGGCTTCAAAAGCCTTCTGTGCCTCCTCCGTCCATCGAAATTTCTTCTTGCCTTTCAAACAGTCCGTGATTGGCGCTGTCATGTCTGCAAATGCCGGTAGGAACTTGCGATAGAAATTTGCGAAACCGACGAAACGCTGCACGTCTTTCTTGGTTTTGGGGCTCTTCCATTGCAGGATTGCCTCTACTTTATCAGTGTCCATGGCAATCCCCTTGTCAGAAAGACGATAGCCCAAAAAGTCCACTTCCGTCGCGTGAAACTGACATTTCTCCAGCTTGACACATAACTGATTTTCCTGGAGCCGTCTTAACACCTCCTTGACGTGTGTCACGTGTTTTTCCGGGTTTTGGGAGTATACTAAGATGTCATCAAGATACACGACTGCATGCTTGAACAACAGAGGACCCAGGACATGATGCATGAACGCCTGGAAGCATTGGCTGCCTGCCTGTAACCCGAAAGGCATTACCAAATATTCATAAGCTCCTAGAGGCGTGTACATGGTGGTTTTCCATTCATCACCCTCCCTGATTCTTATGAGATTGTATGCTCCCCTTAAATCCAGCTTGGTGAAAATCTTGCCCTTGCGTACTGCCACCAGCAGGTCGTCAATTCTGGGCATGGGATAAGAGATTGGTTGGGTGATGGAATTTAGGATCCTGAAATCACAAATCAAGCGTTTCTCTGTCGTATTCTTTTTGTCCACCCAGAACACTGGGCTGCCCCCTACTGCCTTGCTTTCCCGAATGAAACCCCTGGCCAGGTTCTTGGCAATAAAGTCCTTCAAGTTTGCCAACTCCTGCTCTGACATCGTGTAGAGCTTGCCAGGTGGCAACTGCGCTCCTGGCAACAGGTTAATCTGACAGTCATAGGGGCGGTGGGGGGGCAGTTTGTCCGCCTCTCTCTTGCTGAACACTTGCTGGAACTCTGCATACTCCTCTGGAAGCGTCACTTCCCCCGCTTGCAGTACTGCTGCTGCCATCTGGCTTTGGGGGTGTAACTGCTGCAAACAGTTCTCCATGCAGTGTGCCGATCCAAACGTTAGAGAGCACTGGCTCCAGCTGATGACAGGGTCGTGCTGAGTGAGTCATCCCATTCCCAAGATGATGGGGGGACCTGCCAAAGAGGTGACATGGAACGCCAGCACCTCTGAATGCCTGCCTATTTGCATCTTCATGGGGGGTGTACTGTGCGTGACCGCCCCCCCTTTTAGCTCTCTTCCATCTATGGTGGTAACTTGGAGCGGAAAATCCACCTCCAGTAGATGGATCTGATGCTGCAGGGCAAAGTCTTTATCAAAAAAATCCGTACTCGCTCCGCTATCGACTAACGCCGGGATTTGCAGTGTGCAGCCATTGGGCAGCTGCAACGCTATCTCTGACTGTGGCTCAGATCATCAGCTTCTTATAGCAAAATTCCAGCTTAAACTGAAGAAAGTAGGAAAAACCACTGGGCCAGTAAGATACAATCTAAATCAAATTCCTTATGAATACACAGTTGAAGTGAAGAACAGGTTTAAGGATTTAGATTTGGTGGATAGAGTGCCTGAAGAACTGTGGATGGAGGCTCGTAACATTATACAGGAGGCAGCAACGAAAACCATCCCAATGAAAAAGAAATGCAAGAAAGCAAAGTGGCTGTCAAATGAGGCCTTACAAATAGCGGGGGAGAGAAGGCAAGCAAAATGCGAGGGAAATAGTGAAAGATACAGGAAATTGAATGCAGACTTCCAAAAAATAGCAAGGAGAGACAAGAGGGCCTTTTTAAACGAGCAATGCAAAGAAATAGAGGAAAACAACAGAATGGGAAAAACCAGAGATCTGTTCAAGAAAATTGTAGATATGAAAGGAACATTTCGTACAAAGATTACCACAATTAAGAACAAAAGTGGAAAGGACCTAACAGAAGCAGAAGACATCAAGAAGAGGTGGCAAGAATACACAGAGGAATTATACCAGAAAGATATGGAGGTCTCATACACCCCAGGTAGTGTGGTTGCTGACCTTGAGCCAGACATCCTAGAGAGTGAAGTCAAATGGGCCTTAGAAAGCCTTGCTAACAACAAGGCCAGTGGAAGTGATGATATTCCAGCTGAACTATTTAAAATTTTAAAAGATGATGCTGTTAAGGTGCTACACTCAATATGCCAGCAAGTTTGGAAAACTCAGCAGTGGCCAGAGGATTGGAGAAGATCAGTCTATATCCCAATCCCAAAGAAGGGCAGTGCCAAAGAATGCTCCAACTACCGCACAATTGCACTCATTTCACACGCTAGCAAGGTTCTGCTAAAAATTCTACAAGGCAGGCTTAAGCAGTATGTGGACCGAGAACTCCCAGAAGTGCAAGCTGGATTTCGAAGGGGCAGAGGAACCAGAGACCAAATTGCAAACATGCGCTGGATTATGGAGAAAGCTAGAGAGTTCCAGAAAAACATTTACTTCTGCTTCATTGACTACGCAAAAGCTTTTGACTGTGTTGACCACAGCAAACTATGGCAAGTTCTTAAAGAAATGGGAGTGCCTGATCACCTCATCTGTCTCCTGAGAAATCTCTATGTGGGACAAGAAGCTACAGTTAGAACTGGATATGGAATAACTGATTGGTTCAAAATTGGGAAAGGAGTACGACAAGGCTGTATATTGTCTCCCTGCTTATTTAACTTATATGCAGAATTCATCATGCGAAAGGCTGGACTGGATGAAGCCCAAACCGGAATTAAGATTGCCGGAAGAAATATCAACAACCTCAGATATGCTGATGATACAACCTTGATGGCAGAAAGTGAGGAGGAATTAAAGAACCTTTTAATGAGGGTGAAAGAGGAGAGCGCAAAATATGGTCTGAAGCTCAACATCAAAAAAACTAAGATCTTGGCCACTGGTCCCATCACCTCCTGGCAAATAGAAGGGGAAGAAATGGAGGCAGTGAGAGATTTCACTTTCTTGGGTTCCATGATCACTGCAGATGGTGACAGCAGTCACGAAATTAAAAGACGCCTGCTTCTTGGGAGAAAAGCAATGACAAACCTAGACAGCATCTTAAAAAGCAAAGACATCACCTTGCCAACAAAGGTCCGTATAGTTAAAGCTATGGTTTTCCCAGTAGTAATGTACGGAAGTGAGAGCTGGACCATAAAGAAGGCTGATCGCCGAAGAATTGATGCTTTTGAATTATGGTGCTGGAGGAGACTCTTGAGAGTCCCATGGACTGCAAGAAGATCAAACCTATCCATTCTTAAAGAAATCAGCCCTGAGTGCTCACTAGAAGGACAGATCCTGAAGTTGAGGCTCCAGTACTTTGGCCACCTCATGAGAAGAGAAGACTCCCTAGAAAAGACCCTGATGCTGGGAAAGATTGAGGGCACAAGGAGAAGGGGACGACAGAAGATGAGATGGTTGGACAGTGTTCTCGAAGCTACTAACATGAGTTTGGCCAAACTGCGAGAGGCAGTGAAGGATAGGCGTGCCTGGCGTGCTCTGGTCCATGGGGTCACGAAGAGTCGGACACGACTGAACGACTGAACAACAACAACAACAACGCTATCTCTAACACAATCCCTGGCTTCGGAGCGTTGGGTGGGCGGGCTTGAGAAGGCTGAGCGGGTGGGGGCTGTGGGGGTGTGCTGCTTTGAGGACTCTTTACTGCAACTGCACCTGGCTGCTGGTCCCCTCGTTTTGCCGCCAGGCATTTCCGTTTCCCGCCACCGCCGTTTCTTCCACCCCCTCCTTTACAGCCATTCCTGCCATTCCCTGCCACATTTTCCTTTGATCGCAGTGCTTTGCCAGGTGGCCACTCCTTAAACATACGTAACATTTCTTGGGGACTTTCCCGCCCTGCGCATCGCTGCCCTTGCCCACGGTTTGATTTGAAAAAGGGCGTGCGCGGGCTCCTCCCAACTCCATGGGCACTTCCTGCCGGATTTGGGGCTGCGCGCCGAAGGTTTTCTCTCCCGGGGGAGGGGCCCGGACGTTGAACCACCTCCCAGGCTTCCCCTCCCGTCTCACCTTGTCTCGGCACTCCAAACGCACTCCAATCGCTAAAGCGGCTTGCATGAGGCTGTCGAGATCCTCCAATGGTCCTGATTTCGCTAACGCATCCTGGACCTCCTCTGACAGCCCCATTTTGAACATGGCCAGCATAGGTGGTGATTTCAAATCCCAATTTAGACGGTGTGCCAGAAGAGAGAATTTGGATTGGTACTCTCTGACCGTCATGCTGCCTTGCCTCAGTGACAAGAGCTCTCTTGCTTCCACGTCCTGCGCACTCCGGCTAGAATAGACAATATCCATCCCCTCAAAGAAATCCTTAATTTTCTTTAACGCAGGGTTCCCGGCTATAATCAAAGGACGAACCCAATCTCTCGCAGCGCCATCAAAATGCGCAATCACGAAACCGACTTGCTCCGCTTCGTCTCGGAACTCCTCTTTGTGCAGCCCCAGAATGTAAAGCATGTCCGTTTTGAAACCCAAATAATTTTCCGGCTTCCCATCGAATCTGCTGCCGTGGGAAGGCATCCTCCTTCCTCCCATTGCCCTTCTCCCTGCATCGGCATGCCGCCTCGCCTCCTTGAGTTGAGCTTGAGCTACTTCGTACCTCATCGTTAGGTCCCTAGCTCGCTCTTCCCAGTCGACGTACAGCCCTGCGCCATCCGCATCTTCCTTACGGGTAGTCATCCCGGCAGCCTTTTACTCCTTGAGGAGGTTGTGTGGACTTGGAGAATGCTGTGAGGGGGATGTGTGTCCTCCTCAAGAGTAAGCAACTCAGCAGTTTGTTTAACTTATGTACAAGTTTATTTCACCGATAAGGTTTACAGTTCATCATCCTCCTCCGATGAACCAGATTCTCCAAGTAAGGGCTTCCGCTTTTCCCCCCAGCATAAGAGCCTCTTGAAATTCCAACGCCTCCTCTCACTCCTCCTTTTCCGCTTCTTGACCCTGCTGGCCCCTGCATTGCCCTCATCCCTTTCACTTTCATCCTCCCTGGAGGTTGTTGCAGAGGCTCCCGCAACATCCTCGACCCCTTGCTCTCCCTCCGTCTCCATGTTCTCCTCCGTCAGCACAGGCGGCGACACCTCTTCACTCCCACTTCTCCACACCTCCTTCCCTGTCTCTGGCGACAGCCTAGGCGCTGCCTCTTCCTGCTCCCATGCTCGCAATACCTCCTCTGGCGTCCATGGGTGACCTCCTGATGCCTCTGTCCCTTCCGCCACCCCTCCTGGCTCGGGCCAGTCCCTGACATAAACTTTTATCTATTGGAATCTTGCCCATAGAACTCTTGAACCAAGATCTTACCTTAGCAAGGAAAATTATTAATCAAAGAATGAACGACATAGAGTGGCAGCGTAATCTTATGCTTGGTGGGGGGCTATGTTCCCCACGTCAGTTGGGAGTTATTTCTCCAACTCATGTGCCATCTTACCTATCATCCCTTTCTATTGCCAGTCATCGTTTTGCCTTTATCAAAGCACGTTTTAATGTTTTCCCTTCGAATTTCCTTTTTCATAGATTTTCTAGGGGCCAAGTCTCAGTTTTATGTTCCTGTGATAATAGATCGATTGAAACACTTCACCATATAGTATTTATATGTCCTTTATATTGTGTTGTCCGGAAGAACTTACTGTTACCATTAATCCACAAGTTGCCTGGGCACCCGGCAGATTTTCGCTTGGCCTTCTTATTGCAAGATACAGATCAGCATGTAACTTTACAAATGGTGAAATTTTTAACTTCGGTTTTGACATATAAACGACGTAATGGACTGCTGTTTGGAAGCTGAAAATTCCTTATAGTATCTATTTCTAATTTGTACTCTTTTAAGTTTTACTGGTTCTAATTTTTTTAATCAAATTGTGCTGTGTATTTGTTCTAGTTCTGTTGTTCTTATGAGCTTAAAGCTGAAATAAAGTGATTGATTGATTGATTGATTGATTGATACATCGAGGTCCTGGTTTGACAGAAATTGCAGGAGCCTAAGATTTTTTTTTCTTAGGAAACTACAAAACAGGGCCGTCTTAAGCATATCCGGCGCCATGGTGCGAAGATCCCTCTGGCGCCCCCCCTCCATTTCCCGAGTTGTCGACCTTTTTTTTAGGGCGCTGACACCATGCTTACACATTATCTCTAACAAGCCCTTAGAACAAAATAAAATGAAAAGGCAGAAGAAAATCTAATGAAGTCCTCAATTCCAAAGCAAGACTCATTCAAGACTCAGCAGTTCTAATTCATCCTCATGATTCAAATCACCATATATCAAAAAGTTAAAGAAATCACCAGTTTGTTGTGGTTTAAATAAATTAATAGACACAATGAAGTTCCCGGCCAATTTGTGTTTAAGTACAAAGCTGACGTTTTCAAATATTGTGGGGGGTGGGGTGGGGGTGGGTATAAAGCAGTGACATCCTGAACCTAAAAAAGGACCCAAAACTTGGGTCACAAAGGCTGCAGCCCTAACTGCACTTATCTGAGAGTAAGCCCTGCTGAATCTAATAGGGCCTTACTTCTGAGTAGACAGTAGGACCGCAGCAAGAAACACATTTGGGAATTAGAGCTTTCTGTTTTAAGTCTCAACCAGAGGAAAATCTAATATTGGAGATTAGGGAGAAAGGAATATGAATAGATTGGGGGGAGGGGGCTGACGAGAGACCAAAAACCAGAGTTAGCAAGACAAGGCACAGTTTCTGGGGAGCAAGTCTCACACACAGTTGCTTGGGGTGAGAACTGCAGAGGAGCCATAGTTGGGTTGTGCGTATGTGTTTTTCAGAAAAATGTAGAATTGGAAAGGACCCTGCGGGTCATCTAGCCCAACCCCCTGCAATGCTTTTTAGCTTGCATTGATCTTTAAAACCTTCAGTGCCATTTTTTTTAGTTGAGTAGGCAATTAACAGGACGCGGGTGGCGCTGTGGGTTAAACCACAGAGCCTAGGGCTTGCCGATCAGAAGGTCTGGGGTTTGAATCCCCACGACGGGGTGAGCTCCCGTTGCTCGGTCCCTGCTCCTGCCAACCTAGCAGTTCGAAAGCACGTCGAAGTGCAAGTAGATAAATAGGTACCGCTGCAGCGGGAAGGTAAACAGTGTTTCCGTGCGCTGCTCTGGTTCGCCAGAAGCGGCTTTGTCATGCTGGCCACGTGACCCAGAAGCTGTACGCCAGCTCCCTCGGCCAATAATGCGAGATGAGTGCCGCAACCCCAGAGTCGGTCACAACTGGACCTAATGGTCAGGGGTCCCTTTATCTTTTAGGCAATTAACAGGCTTGTTTCACAAATAAGGGAGAAGGGGGGTTGCTGACTTGGTTTGCTTTGCCTTTGTTCTAGTTTTTAGCATGTGCTTAGTACTGTAGTTTCACGCAGTGAATGGTGATGGGGTGTTGTTTGTTTCTACATTCAAGTGGTACATGAATTTCATTAAATAAATAAATAAATTTGTCATTAAAAAAAAAATAGCAGCAGCAGCTCCCTTCCAGCCACCTCCACATACACACACACACACACGCAGCAGAGAAGTGGTCAACTGCATCCCTGACAGCGAATAAGACAGAGTACAAATAAATATTAATGTAATAATAATTAATTGCTCTAAAATCGGTGCTCCTTTCCAGGCATCTCCAACCACACACACACACACACACACACACACACCACTTAGACAGGTCGGGAGGACACGTGGTCAGGGGGAAAAGGCAGTGTATAAATTAATGAAATAACAACAACAACAAAATTTAAAAGCAGCTGCTTGGAGGTGGTGGGTAAGCGGTCAGCTGAGTCAGGGAAAAAAGGCGGGGAATAAATAAACCAACAGCCTTTTTCAACATAGCTGTCAACCTTTCCCTTTTCTTGTGAGAAATCCTATTCGGAATAAGGGAATTTCCCGCAAAAAAAGGGAAAAGTTGCCAGCTATGCTTTTAAAGAAGCGCTGTTGCTGCTGCCTTCCAGCCGCCTCCTCCTCCGACATGATTCCCTGCCATTGCTCTCTCAGAGGAGGCGGGAGGAGGGTGGAGGAGTTACAGCCCCTAAAAGTGGCCCAGCAGCGGCAGGGTGGCCGAACAAGGAAACGATCCCTCTGAAATGTCCCTCTCGGCCGCCGCTGCCTCTTTCTCCTCTGTGCAGCGCTCCCCCCATACGAAAGCTCATACCAAGAACAAACTTAGTTGGTCTCTAAGGTGCTACTGGAAGGAATTTTTTTTATTTTTTATTTTGTTTTGACTATGACAGACCAACACGGCTATCTACCTGTAACAATTGAACAATGTCTTTTCTTTAAATATCTTGGCATCACTTTTCAGGCTACATCTAGCTGGCCTGCCCATATCAAGGCCACAACTCTCCTAACACGCAGGACTTCCGGTGTATTGCTTAAATTTTTTTATACTAGGGGAGGACAACTAGTGATTCCAGCACTAAAAGCCTTCATTGGTAAGGTGACTCCTTAGATGCTCTACGGGGTAGAACACTGGGGGTGGAACCAGAAGCTGCTAGATCGGCTTGAAACCCTACAGAACTCTTTTCTTTAAAAAATCCTAGCCCTCCCTCAAGGAACCCCAGCAGCTTTCCTAAGAGTGGAAGTGGGCCTACCCTCTTTGTCTGCTAGGAGCCATTTAAGATTTTTGCGCTCATTTATCAATCTTGCAAATGCCGCGGATACTCTACTGGCTAAACAAGCCTATGCATTTTCCCAACATAATTCCGTTTGGTGCCAAAACCTCTCAGACATTTTATCCAGATATACCCTTCCTGAGTTTAATACTCTTAAATTTTGGTGCCCTGATAAAATTCGAGAATGGATTTTTGACAGGGATGCCTATTTCGACATCACACTTCTGGGTTTTCTTATTGGTTCCCCCGATTAAAAGCAGTTAAAGTCTGTGCCAGTTACCTGGCGGACATCACTGACCCCACTCTTCAGAGAGCCTTTACTATGGCTCGGTTCAAAACAATACCAACAGCATACCTGGCCGGCAGATATGCCAGAACACCATTAGAGCATCGCCTGTGCCCTTGCTCCATGAGAACTAAAGAGGACCTTATACATTACCTCTTTCATTGTCCTCTTTATTTGAGTTTTAGAGGTGGGATTCTGCAAACTATACCCAACTCAATAAGTAACCCTGAAGACCGTGTAAAAATTTTATTAGCTGATGCCAATCCTTAGATTTCTCATGTGGCAGCGGTTTACGTGACGAAGGCCATGAAAGCCAGGGAAAGATTTTTGGTTAACAATAATAATAATAATAATAATAATTTATTATTTATACCCCGCCCATCTGGCTGGGTTTCCCCAGCCACTCTGGGCGGCTTTCAACAGAACATTAAAATACAACAATCTATTGTAACAAGGATAAGGTCCCTTTTTCATCTCCATAATCTGTCTATACTTTTTATTTGACGAAGCCATTGTTTAGGCTATATGTGTGAGGGTGCTGAATGGGAGACAGCAACATTACAGCTGATGTTCGGGGTCGGTGGTTGTACCATAGAGTGTAACAAGGACTGAGAGATTGTGTTGGGAGAGGGTGGCTCGTTTAATCTCACTGTAAACATGTGGCACATTGACAATAAAGTATTTCTATTTCTATTCTATTCTATTCTAATAATTTTTTAAACATTATTATGTATATATATGTGAGCTTAGTCCTCACAATAAACTTTATTCTGATGTTCTGATGTACTGTGCCTAGTCTGGTACCCCACTTTTTGTTAACTGGTCTGAGCTTTCTTGCAAGCCAAATGGTGCACCATTTGGGGCCTGTGACACAGAAGCTGCCATGATGGTCAAGAATAACACTTGTTTGTTGGGGCCTCTTTGCTCATGCAAATCTACTCCTCTGGTTTGCTGGAAACCTGTAGCAATTTTATAATCTCCAGGGTGCTCAGAGCATAACAGTGTTAGTTAATTAATTAATTGCTGAAAAGAGGCTTTGATGTTACTTGCCAAGTAACCTGATGGCAGCAACCCTGCAGTGAAGTTACAACTCAGGAGGAAGTACTGTTCCGTGATCACACCTGAAACTGTTGATCTCCCTTTTGGCACAGTCAGAATTTTATCTACCCTCCCATTTTATCTACCCTCCCAGCTGTGGGCAGAGCTAATCAGTGCCTGGAGGGCAGCGGCTGAGGAGGGGGCAAAGGTGAGCTGAGCTTGTAGGGCGGAGCTAATCAGTGCCTGGAGGGCAGCGACTGAGGAGGGAGTACAAGATGAGCTGAGCTTGTAGGTTTTGTGGATTTGTGTTTTTGGGGCTGTGTGTGATTAAGTTTGTGTGCTTATTTGTTTCCTTATTTGTTTGTGTGTTTCTTTCCTAGGGCTTGTGCTTGTTTTCTAGGGCTTCTGCCTCTTGGATTTGTGTGACTGTCCAGGCTTGTGTGTGTGTGTTTGTTTCTGGCTTGTGTGTGTGTGTTTGTCAGGTGACTAGCTGTGGGCAGAGCTAATCAGTGCCTGGAGGGCAGCGGCTGAGGAGGGGGCAAAAGGTGAGCTGAGCTTGTAGGGCCATCTTTTGGGTTTGACCCATCTTTTAGATAGAGGGGAGCTAGTCTCAAACGTTTATTGGGGGAAACCTAGGCTTCTTTTTTTTGTCCTGACTTCAAGCTTCAAGATGGAGGGTGAGGGAACAACTGTAGTCGCCTGCAATTCCTGCACAATGTTTGCCTTCTTGCCAAAGGATGTAGGCAGCTACACCTGCAGCAAGTGCAAGTTGGTTGCCCTACTAGAAGACAAGGTCCGGCAACTTCAGGAGGGGGAGGGAATAACTGCAGTCACATGCAATTCCTGCGCAATGTTTGTCTTCTTGCCAAAGGATGTAGGCAGCTACACCTGCAGCAACTGCAAGTTGGTTGCCCTACTAGAACACAAGGTCCAGCAACTTCAGGCCCGTATATCTACGCTCCAGAAAATTAAAGAGCTGGAGCTTTTCTTGGATGCAGCAGAGCACACTGTCTGCACCAAGGAGGAGACAGGGCAAATCCCTGAGGAGGTCAGTTCCCCAACACAGGAGCCAGATGTATGGAGGAACGTGACTCACAGAAGTAGAAGGCCCAGGGATCGCTCTGAGTGTTTAGAACTACAAAATCGATTTGAAGTTCTCTCCCTTAACATGGAAGACGGAGAACAGACTCCATTTGAAGATCTCTCCCTCATCACAGTTGATGAGGAATATGAAGACGAGCAGCACAGTCAGTCCTCCGGGAATGTGCAGGTGACCTTGGAAGAGACAGCACATGGAAGAATCCCAACCAAGCCTATGAGGAGGCGTGTAGTGGTGATAGGGGATTCCCTACTGAGGGGTATAGAAGCAGTGATCTGTGGGCCTGACAAGACGTCTCGAGAGGTGTGCTGTCTCCCCGGGGCCAAGATCCTAGATGTAACAGAATGGCTGCAAGGAATCATAAAACCCACTGACAAATACCCCTTCCTTTTGGTCCATCTGGGAACCAATGACACTGCCAGCCATAGCCTCCAGAAGATCAAACGTGATTATGAGGCTTTGGGCAGGAAGTTGAAGGAATTAAATGCACAAATTGTCATCTCATCGGTCCTCCCAGTTGAACGACGTGGCCCGGTGAGAGAGGGGAAAATAGGGGAAGTGAACAACTGGCTTCGGAAATGGTGCCAGCAGGAACGGTTTGGATTCTTAGATCACGGTCTGCAGTTTCTTGAAGATGGACTTCTGGCAAGTGATGGGCTGCACCTCACAAGGGTTGGGAGGAATGTTTTTGCCAATAATCTCAAAAACCTAATCAGGAGGGCTTTAAACTGACTTATGTGGGGGAGGGAGACAGTGGTCCTGATGGTAGGAGTCTATCAAGTGCTGATGATCATCATCCAAATGTCAAGGACCAAATGGAGCAAACAGCACACAGACCTAGTGGTGGGAGGAAAAAAACATTAAGTAGGAGACTAGGGGGGATGATCAATGGCCTTCAATGTCTGTATACTAATGCACAGAGCATGGGAAATAAACAAGATGAACTTGAGCTCTTGGTACAGCAAACTAAATACGACATAATAGGCATCACTGAAACCTGGTGGGATGAGTCTCCTGATTGGAATGTAGTAATAGAGGGATACAATCTATTTCAGAGAAATAGACCAAACAGGAAAGGAGGAGGAGTGGCGTTTATATGTCAGGGATGTGTATACCTGTGAAGAGATCCATGATTTAAAACTTCAAAGCCAAATTGAGAGTATCTGGGTCAAAATTAAGGGAGAGAAAAATAACAGTGATCTCATTGTGGGAGTTTACTATAGATCCCCAAGCCAAACTGAGGACATAGATGATGCCTTCCTGGAACAGATGACCAAGCATTCAAAAGGAAATGAGATAGTAGTAATGGGGGATTTCAACTATCCTGATATTTGTTGGATGTCAAACTCAGCCAAGAGCATAAGGTCGAACAGATTCCTCACTGGCCTTGCAGACAATTTCATTGTTCAGAAAGTGGGAGAAGCAACAAGAGGATCAGCCATTTTAGATCTGGTCCTAACCAATAGTGATGACCTGGTTAGTGGGGTAGAAGTGGCAGGATCATTAGGTGGGAGTGATCATGCTCTTCTGGAGTTTATTATACAGTGGAAAGGAGCAACCAAGCATACTAAGACCCAAATTCTAGACTTTAAGAAAGCCGACTTCAAAAAACTTAGGGAAATGCTGGGTGTGATCCCATGGTCACTAATACTAAAAGGGATGGGAGTTCATGATGGATGGGAGTTTGTTAAAAGGGAGATATTAAAACACAACTTCAAGCAGTACCAATGAGACAAAAACATGGAAGGTGCCTAAAGAAGCCAGGGTGGCTATCTAAAGAACTTTTAACTGAGTTAAGATTTAAAAGTGATATGTACAAAAAATGGAAAAAGGGGGAAATCACCAGAGAGGAATTCAAACAAATAGCCAGCACGTGTAGAGACAAAGTCAGAAAAGCTAAAGCACAGAATGAACTCAGGCTTGCTAGAGAGGTTAAAAGCAATAAAAAGGGCTTTTATGGGTATGTCCGTAGCAAAAGGAAGAACAAGGAAACAGTGGGGTCACTTAGAGGAGGAGAAGGTGAAATGCAAACAGGGGACAGAGAAAGGGCAGAACTCCTCAATGCCTTCTTTGCCTCAGTCTTCTCCAAAAAAGAAAACAATGCCAGACCTGAAGAATATGGAGCAGATGATACAGCAGGGGAAACACAGCCCAGAATAAGTAAGGAGGTAGTACAAGAATACTTGGCTAGTTTAGATGTATTCAATTCTCCAGGGCCAGATGAACTACATCCAAGAGTATTAAAAGAACTGGCAGAGGTGATTTCAGAACCATTTGAAATTTGAGAATTCCTGGAGAACAGGTGAAGTCCCAGCAGACTGGAGGAGGGCAAATGTTGTCCCTATTTTCAAAAAGGGGGAAAGAGAGGACCCAAACAATTATCGCCCAGTCAGCCTGACATCAATACCAGGAAAGATTCTAGAGCAGATCATTAAGCAAAGGGTCTGTGAGCACCTAGAAAGGAACGCTGTGATCACTAAAAGTCAGCATGGGTTTCTGAAAAATAAGTCATGTCAGACCAATCTGATCTCATTTTTGACAGAATTACAAGCCTGGTAGATGAAGGGAACGCCGTGGATGTAGCCTATCTTGATTTCAGCAAGGCCTTTGACAAGGTGCCCCATGATATTCTTGTAAAGAAGCTGGTAAAATGTGGGCTAGACAATGCTACCATTCAGTGGATTTGTAACTGGCTGACTGACCGAACTCAAAGGGTGTTCATTAATGGATCCCCTTCATCCTGGAGAGAAGTGACTAGTGGGGTGCCACAGGGTTCTGTCTTGGGCCCAGTCTTATTCAACATCTTTATCAATGACTTGGATGATGGGCTTGAGGGCATCCTGATCAAGTTTGCAGATGACACCAAATTGGGAGGGGTGGCTAATACCCCAGAGGACAGGATCACACTTCAAAATGACCTTAGCAGATTAGAGAACTGGGCCAAGGCAAACAGGATGAATTTTAACAGGGAGAAATGTAAAGTACTACACTTGGGCAAAAAAAAATGAAAGGCACAAATACAGGATGGGTGACACCTGGCTTGAGAGCAGTACATGTGAAAAGGATCTAGGAGTCTTGGTAGACCATAAACTTGACATGAGTCAACAGTGTGATGCAGCAGCTAAAAAAGCCAATGCAATTCTGGGCTGCATCAATAGGAGTATAGCATCTAGATCAAGGGAAGTAATAGTACCACAGACCCCACCTGGAATACTGTGTCCAATTCTGGGCACCACAGTTCAAGAAGGATACTGACAAGCTGGAACGTGTCCAGAAGAGGGCAACCAAAATGGTCAAAGGCTTGGAAACGATGCCTTATGAGGAACGGCTTAGGGAGCTGGGTATGTTTAGCCTGGAGAAGAGAAGGTTAAGGGGTGATATGATAGCCATGTTCAAATATATAAAAGGATGTCATATAGAGGAGGGAGAAAGGTTGTTTTCTGCTGCTCCAGAGAAGCGGACACGGAGCAATGGATTCAAACTACAAGAAAGAAGATTCCACCTAAACATTAGGAAGAACTTCCTGACAGTAAGAGCTGTTCGGCAGTGGAATTTGCTGCCAAGGAGTGTGGTGGAGTCTCCTTCTTTGGAGGTCTTTAAGCAGAGGCTTGACAGCCATCTGTCAAGAATGCTTTGATGGTGTTCCTGCTTGGCAGGGGGTTGGACTGGATGGCCCTTGTGGTCTCTTCCAACTCTATGATTCTATGATTCTAACATACATACAGTACTTTTCCAAGTGTCAGAGGCTGAGGCAAGGAGTTGCATCTTGAGCATTTTTCAGAAGCGGAGTGTAGACTAATCTACACTGGTGAGTTAAATGTGGAAAATGTGTTGTAAAATGTGACACCAGAGGGCACTGTAGAGCAGTGATCTGTTTCCAATGAGAAATTGCATTGGGGGCTACAGTTTTTAATAGTGTATTTTAAATAGCGTTTTCCAGATCAGTGTAAATCCAGCCTGTATAATGAAGGTGCTGGATGCACCTCTGTGGGAACGAGTTCCACAGCCCAGGGCTGCCATGGAGAAATGCACACTAAAAAGCTGCTGAATTTTCATTAGGACTTCTCTTTTTTTTAACGTGAACTGTGTGCTTCTCTGGTTTCGCCAGAAGCGGCTTAGTCATGTTGGCCACATGACCCGGAAAAACTGTCTGTGGACAAACGTCAGCTCCCTCAGCCAGTAAAGTGAGATGAGCGCCGCAACCCCAGAGTCATTCGCAACTGGACTTAACTGTCAGGGGTCCTTTACCTTTACCTTTTTGTGCAGAAATGAACTTAAGATAGAAAAGCACAAAATGAACAGAAACTGAAATTGCCAGGTCCATCCATCCCTGCAGGCTCTGCCATCCAAAGTTTGGAAAAACAGAAGGGTAATTATTATGCATGTTGCATTCATAATAATAATAATATAATAATAATTTATTATTTGTACCCCGCCCATCTGGCTGGGTCTCCCCAGCCACCCTGGGCGGCTTCCAGCAAATATTAAAAAACAAAACATTAAAATCACAGATTAAAAGCTTCCCTGAACAGGGCTGCCTTCAGGTGTTTTCTAAAGGTCATGTAGTTGACCTTTTTTTTTCCTAAAGGCCTGTCACATTTCGATGTACAACCATGTCAAGCACAGTTTCGTTGCTGCAACTTATTCTCCCAATGGAGGTTGGGAGCCAGTGCTGCAGATGAGCCTTTCCAGGTTGATTCAGCAAGTCTCTTCATTTTATTTATTTAATGAGAGCATTTGAACTGGGCTGTTCACCCAAAAAAATCATCCAGAGCAGCTTACACACAACCAGCGAAAACAAGACAGCCCCTGCCTGCAGGCCCAGAATCTAAAAAGCAGAAAGGAACAGGGAAGGAAGGCAGGGGAGAATCACTCTCAAACACCAATTCCTAAACAGTTGTTCTTATAAGGACCAGCTTGAATTGTTGTTGTGTGAATTAAGGAAGAAGCAATCTTTGCTTAAACACCTCCAGTGAGGAAGAGTCCACTGCCTTCATTGGAGGTTTTTAAGCTGAGGTTTTAGCTGAGATTCCTGCATTGCAGGGGGTTGGACTAGATGGCTCTTGAGCTCCTTTCCAACTCTACAAATCTATGATCTTGCAACCAGAAGTAAGGACAGAACCTTACATGGTTTCTATTTCTGACCTTGCTTTCCAGCTGTTCTGTGCTCTGCCGAAGCTCCTGCCGTGAAAGTTCTGAATTTTCCAATTTCTTTCGCAGCAATGCCAACTCCTCCTAAAAATGGGGCAAAAGAAGAAAACACACCCTCTTTTAGCCTTCCTGTGCCCTCCATTTGTTTATAGGCTTTGATTCTGTGCTTCTCCCCCTCTCAAATGTAAAATCTTTGACTATATGCTCCTTTTAGGTAGATACCCCCTTTTTGCTTTGCTGTACATCATGATGTACTTTGATGGTGCAGTATGGATACAAAATATATATAAACATGAGCACAACAGGGTATGGGAGAATGTGATGCTAGCATCCAATACCAGGATGAAGGTCTACCAGGCTTGCATGCTGAGCACGCTGCTTTATGGAAGTGCAAAACAAGGATGTGCTCTTCCAAGCCCACATTCCCAGCATGTTCACACTCCTGTTTCAGTGATGTCTACACTGGCTTGGTCATATCCACAGAATGGAAGATGTAAGGATCCCCAAGGACGTGCACTATGGGGAGCTGACTTCAGGCACCAGGCCAACTATGTGTTACAAAGATGTTCGGGGGGGCTGTTGCAGGAGGTCGGGTGGGGTTCTGCGCTCCTGACATCTCGAGGCAGACCCAGCGGCGAGAGAGGCAGAAACGGGGGCGAGACGTGTGTCACGAACAACAAACCAGCCAAAAGGGAAAGCTGTGAATTGACCACAATCTCAAAGCCTGGTCTGTCGTCCTCTTTCCCTCGCTTCCAAAGATGTCTGCAAACGTGACATGAAGGCTGGCGACATCAACCATGCCGTGTGGGAATCCCTTGCAGACAACTGACAGTGCCTGGAGACACACAGACAGGTGACCAGAGGAGGAATGACTGCTGGGAGGAGCCACAGAGAGAATAAATGCCATGGTGCATTTGCAGCAGCACAACTGGATGCCTTCATCTGCCCCGGCTGCAACAAAAAAACATGTCTCTCCTGCATCGGTCTCTACAGCCCCAGAAGGCTCTGTAACCTTCTAACAGCTTGATCTCACCCCCAAGGCGCCCTGCTCCATTGTCTCCAGGGAGACAGGTGCCAGCAGAATACAACATGCATGCATAAATGACAACACTATCCTAGACAATTATGTCCTTGAGCACCACCAGCTCTACATGCTACATAGTGACAGGATGGTCACAGAATAGTTCCCTGATTACTAGTCACCATCACATTATGGAAGGTGTGTGTGTGAGAGAGAGTGCAGTTGTGTGCTCCAATGACCCCTAGTTGTGTGTTGGGGGGTTGCAATGTATACTTCAAGCACCACCAGTGCACCCCCACTTCATGCAATTATTCTTGGAGGCGATGGGGCCACCAAGCATCAGCCTTGGCAGAGAGGTTTTGCACTTAGTGTGAGCAGAAGTTGGCACTGTGACAAAACCCCACAGTGTTGAATGCTCCTGTTCAAGTGTCCAGCCAGCAGCTGTTCCATTCACTTTCCTCCCCATTTTCCATTTCCTTTCCCACAAGGAGTCAGCATTCCATGGTGTCATGTTGGTTGCATAAGGAAAACTGAGGTTCCTATGGGTGGATAGCAAGGTTGAGGGTCCTGTGGGCTCCTCCAGGGGCTGCTGGGCCCCAGCTCCTATCATCCTCAACAACCAGCCCATTTGGCTGCTGGGAGGGCAAAGTGCTGGATGGCAGCCAGCTACTGATATGAGGGGAGAAATTAAATGGGGGTGCACTTGGGGAAACCACTGAGGCAAAACTTAAACTAGCCCCTGGAGACTCGCCAGTGAGAATCAAGTCCGCCTCTGGGGTCTGTCAGGCTTGGTCACATCACAATGTGACAGGATGCTGTGACATATTTCATTTACAAAATGTATTAGGTTCAGCAGTTGGCTGGTTGGTCAGATGGCAACAGGTAAGATATAAACAGACAGACAGACAAAGCTGCCTTGTATTGGCTCAGATTATTTGTATTTCATCAGAACATAAGAACAGCTTGCTGGAACAGGCCAGCATCCTGACCTCAGAGTGGCCACCCAGATGCCTATTATGGGAAACCCCCAAGCAGGATCCGAGCACAAGAGCCCTCTCCCCTCCTGGGGTGTCCAGAAGCATTGCTGCTTCCAGCTGTGGAAGCAAAACTGCAATGGGCAGTAGCCACTGATAGTCCTCATGTTCTTGAACTTGTCTAATCATTTTGAAATCATCTCTTTTGCATCATCTAACTGAAGTTGCTGCAGATCAAACCTGGGACTTCTGCATGCAAAGGAAGTTCCCTTGCCTGTCACAGATCTATGGGCCCTCTGAGACAGCACCTTTTAAGCACTGTTCTAGTAATTACTGAAGTACTGAACATGATGATGAAGAAGAAGAGTTTGGATTTGACATCCCGCTTTATCACTACCCGAAGGAGTCTCAAAGCGGCTCACATTCTCCTTTCCCTTCCTCCCCCACAACAAACACTCTGTGAGGTGAGTGGGCTGAGAGACTTCAGAGAAGTGTGACTAGCCCAAGGTCACCCAGCAGTTGCATGGGGAGGAGCGGAGACGCGAACCCGGTTCACCAGATTACGAGTCTACCGCTCTTAACCACTACATCACACTGGCTCTCTTTGGGGTTCTATAATTTCCAGTCTCATATCTCTATTCATTCAATTTCCCCAATAGATTTGGTGCTGAATGTATGGGAAAGAATGATATGGACAGTGGCTTTGCTCTGTCCTCTGCCACAGTTGTCACCTACCTCTCTGACTCGGAGCTGATCTTCTGCAAGGCTGGTGCTCAACAGTGGCCGGATGCCACACATCAGTCGCCACCAGGGCCAGCCCTTCACAGCTTGGAAGACAGCCAAGTTCTTCTGGATGCACCGAGCAGCCAAACGCTGAATCTGAAAGGAGAGCAGAAGTCACCCTAAGAGCCCAGAGGGAGCAAAGCATCCCAGGCAGGTGTGGAGAGAGGGAACTCTGCCCTGTGCTAGCCTGGGCACTGAGGCTCAGGTTCAACTACTAAACAGTGGCAGCAAGTACCGTATTTTTTGCTCCATAACGCGCACTTTTTTCCTTCTAAAAAGGAAGGGGAAAAGTCTGTGCGCGTTATGGAACGAATGCATGGTCCCTGGAGCTGAATTGCCCAGGGACCAAAAGAAGATCCAGCTTTTTCTTTTGCAAAGAGAGAAGGGGGTGTTGAAAGGCTGCCGCTTTACAGCTGATCAGCAAGAGATCGGGAAGAGAGATAAGGTCGCTGGCTCCCTTCCTGCAGAGGAGGCTGTTGGTTTCCCCAGCAACATGTGACTGGCTGATTAGATTATCTGTTTGGAAACTGTAGAAAGGGCTTTGAGCTGATCCTTTTGCAACTGGGGCTTTTCTTTGCAAAAAGCAGCAGCACAACTTTGGGCTGATGCTTTTGCAAATATGTCTTTTCTCCTTTGCAGAAGCAGCAGCACAACAACTTTGGGCTGCTTCATTGCAAATGGGTCTTTTCTCCTTTGCAAAGGCAGCAGCACAACTTTGAGCTGCTCCTTTTGCAGATGGGTCTTTTCTCCTTTGCAAAAGAAGATGCACAACTTTGAACTGATCCTCAAAAAGGGGGGCTTTCCCCCTTTCCTCCTCAAAAAACTAGGTGCGCGTTATGGTCCGGTGCGCGTTATGGAGCGAAAAATACGGTACGTGCTGCCAGTGCAATAGGGATTCCCTCCCCCCCAATCCCACCCCCAACACTGCATGGGGCAGAGAAAAGAGGGGAGATTGTTCTGTCTGGAAAACTGAAATGCTTGTGCTGATGGAACAAACATAACAGCAAAATTCCTCCCTAAATATTATTTATTTCATAACATTTATACACTGCTTGATTGCTTTTTATAAAAAGCTTGAAGTGATTTACAAAATGAAGATAACAATGAACTTATCAATAAGAAAAAATAATAGCAATAATTTAAGACTTTCAAAATGTTAAAATAACAGTAGACTTTGTAAACATCTGGGTAGGTTTGCCTAAACAAATATGTTTTTAAAGGCAAAGGTACCCCTGACCATTAGGTCCAGTCGCAGACGACTCTGGGGTTGCGGCGCTCATCTCCCTTTACTGGCCGAGGGAGCCGTCGTACAGCTTCCGGGTCATGTGGCCAGCATGAAAAAGCCGCTTCTGGCGAACCAGAGCAACGCACGGAAACGCCGTTTACCTTCCCGCCGGAGCGGTACCTATTTATCTACTTGCACTGGCATGCTTTTGAACTGCTAGGTTGGCAGGAGCTGGGACAAAGCAACGGGAGCTCACCCTATCGCGGGGACTCGAACCGCTGACCTTCCGATTGGCAAGCAGTGTTTTAGACCACAGTGCCGCCCGCGTCCCTTTGCCACCCGCGTCCCTATGTTTTTAGCAGGTGCCAAAAAGAGCAGAGCAAAGGCTCCTGCCTGGTAGCAATAGGCAGGGAGTTCCAAAGTGTAGCTGCTGCCACACTAAAAGACAGAGTTCTTATAAATGCAGAACAGGGATTATGTGGCACCCAGAACAATGCCAATTCCGCAGATGAAAGCAGTCGAGTGGGTGCATCTGGCAGCTAAACTGATCCCAAGTTGTTAAGGACTTTATGTAGTAACAGTAACATCATGAACTTGTCCCGCTAGCAAATGGGCAACCAGTGCAGATCTCTGAGCACAGGAATGATATGCTGACAAGGCCTCCCTCCTCTCCGCAATCATGCTGTAGCCAACTGCAGCTTCCAAAGCAAGCGCAAGGGAAGCCCCACTTGGACTGCATTGCAGTAATCCAGCCCTGAATTAACCAACGCAGGAACTACTGTTCATTAGATAGAAAAGAGCTGGTTGAGAGTGGAGCAGATGTCCTTCACAGGTGCTGGTTGCTATTTCATTAGAGAGTCTTAGGCTAGGGTTCCCGTATTTCAAAAATTGATTTTTTAAAAAATTTGCCCAAAGTTGTTTACAACAGCAGAATCACAGCTATGAAGAAGCTGTGGTGATGGGTTTCCTCAGGATCATAGAATCATAGAATCATAGAATCATAGAGTTGGAAGAGACCACAAGGGCCATCCAGTCCAACCCCCTGCCAAGCAGGAAACACCATCAAAGCATTCCTGACAGGTGGCTGTCAAGCCTCTGCTTAAAGACCTCCAAAGAAGGAGACTCCACCACACTCCTTGGCAGCAAATTCCACTGTCGAACAGCTCTTACTGTCAGGAAGTTCTTCCTAATGTTTAGGTGGAATCTTCTTTCTTGTAGTTTGAATCCATTGCTCCGTGTCCGCTTCTCTGGAGCAGCAGAAAACAACCTTTCTCCCTCCTCTATATGACATCCTTTTATATATTTGAACATGGCTATCATATCACCCCTTAACCTTCTCTTCTCCAGGCTAAACATACCCAGCTCCCTAAGCCGTTCCTCATAAGGCATCGTTTCCAGGCCTTTGACCATTTTGGTTGCCCTCCTCTGGACACGTTCCAGCTTGTCAATATCCTTCTTGAACTGTGGTGCCCAGAACTGGACACAGTATTCCAGGTGGGGTCTGTGGTACTATTACTTCCCTTGATCTAGATGCTATACTCCTATTGATGCAGCCCAGAATTGCATTGGCTTTTTTAGCTGCTGCATCACACTGTTGACTCATGTCAAGTCTGTGGTCTACCAAGACTCCTAGATCCTTTTCACTTGTACTGCTCTCAAGCCAGGTATCACCCATCCTGTATCTGTGCCTTTCATTTTTTTTGCCCAAGTGTAGTACTTTACATTTCTCCCTGTTAAAATTCATCCTGTTTGCCTTGGCCCAGTTCTCTAATCTGTTAAGGTCATTTTGAAGTGTGATCCTGTCCTCTAGGGTATTAGCCACCCCTCCCAATTTGGTGTCATCTGCAAACTTGATCAGGATGCCCTCAAGCCCATCATCCAAGTCATTGATAAAGATGTTGAATAAGACTGGGCCCAAGACAGAACCCTGTGGCACCCCACTAGTCACTTCTCTCCAGGATGAAGAGGAGCCATTGATGAGCACCCAAGAGATCATTCCCAAGAGATGTTAACATTTACCATGACAACAACCCCTGGCTTTGCAAATCTTCAAAGAAGAGGTTACCTTTAATTTCTTATATTTCTGACGGGAGAGAAACCCCTTGCAAGCTGCTTGGAGGGAAATCAGATTCTGAGACACCAGTCTTTCCCTCTGCTTTTCTAGCCTAGAGAGGACTCCAGCTTTCAGGAACACCTGCCCAGAAAGAGAGAGAAAATTACTCCACAGGATCTGAGCAGGATAAAAGTCGGGGATGCCAAAGGGACAACTCAAAAGCAGACATTAGTCACAGGATGAGCTCAGGACCCCTGTTGGCTTCCTCTGTACCTGAGTGCGACCCACAGCAATGGTCTTCTTCTCCAAATTGAGGGCCTGGATGAGCTCCTCCAGAGCCTGAAGAGAAAGGGAAAAGACACAGGAATGAAACTCTCCACATCCCCTTTTCTACACAATAAGCAGAAGCTGGGGAGGGGGAGGAGACAATGGGGGCTTGTCCCCCATTATTGATCTTTGCATTATCCAAAACCCCTTGCAACCTTCCAATGAGCCCCAGAAGTCTGTGACATGCACTCAAATCAAACACCAATGGAGCCAAAGATTTCTGTAGGTAAGAAAGGGATTGAACATGGGTCTTAAGAACAGACCACTTAAAAACAATAGTTAAAACACATCAAAACATATTTAGAATCAGCAATTAAAATGCAGTTTGACCTGACAGATACTCAGTGATCATCATTGTCTGCACCTCAGTTTCCAAAGGCCTGTCTGGACAGGAAGGCCTTAGCCTGCTGGCAGAAGGGTGACAAACTGGGAGCCAGTCTAGCCTTTCTTGGGATGGGATTCCACAACATGGAAGCAGCCACAGGAAAGGCTTGCTCTCACCATGCCTCTGATGTGATGGGACCAAGGGAATTCTGACATTCGTGGGACCAACATGACTATCTTGCCTGCCTTATGTAACCAGCCCAACCCACCAACAGCTTGGCAAAACTTCCAATGAAAGAATAAAACTAAGAATAGGGACAAGCTGCATTCCTCCACCCATACTCTTAATTTCCCTGCAGCACCGAGTAACAACATTGACCTTTTCTGACTGTCAATATTTTTTTCTTGAAACCTGAAGTCTTAACTGAAATGCACATGCACAGCCTCTGCTGCCCCATGCAGCTCCAAGAATTTAGCCACTGTTCTTCATCCCTCCTCCGTTTCTTTGTAAGTGGCTGTTTGCTTATATTATAGCCTCTGATCTCTCTGGAGAAATGTATTTTTTGACAGCCACTTGATGTCACCTAGTAGTATCAGTTAACACAGTAATAATAAATAATAATAATAGAAGTTAATTCATTCTGTTTATTTAATCCAATTTGTCTGATTTAATCAGTATAATTGGGAAGAGAGTTGAATTAATAGAATTTGGAATTACTTTAATCTTACATGAAATTTTTAGCTTGTAATTTGTCTGCAATTAATCTAACTATGCAATTTGTATTTTCTGATTCTCCTTTTCAGTTATCTTTTCAGTGATTTCCCCACATATTAATAGATATTACTTTCTTTTTTGAGTATTGATAGATTAAATATATTTATAAAAATGAGAGAGAAAATGTTTAACGAGCTTCCCCCTTTTTTCTCTTTTTTAAGGGATTTATGTTATTAACAGGTTCTTAATATTCTATTCTTAATATTCTAATATTCTGTCTGAGGACAAACGTCAGCTCCCTCGGCCAGTAAAGCGAGATGAGCGCTGCAACCCCAGAGTGGTCCGCAACTGGACTTAACGGTCAGGGGTCCCTTTACCTTTTAATATTCTAACAGATGGTTTCATGATGTCTGCTTATATGGTCTTCCTTATCTAACAATCTCTTTTTCTTCCCATTTTTTATTTATTAGATAGGCACCTTCATAACACAATGATGAGCCAATGCTATTACACCTATAATAGCAGGTAAATGACTATATCTCAGGTGAATGATGATATGGAAGCATATTTCTGAACCTTTATATAACAAACAATATTTGTTTATTATTGTTGTTGTTAGTGTTATTAGCAGTAGCTTAGCCATGGTACCGATATATTAATATTTCTAAAGAGCCTCCGCTGCCTGCTCATCCTCCGCCCATGGCTCACCTTATTTTCATCTGTCATCTCATAGGCTGAGGTGTATTTTTTCATCCTTGGCTGAGCCAGGATCTGGAACTGGTGTCGGAACTGCGTGCGCACCATACGATCCGCGTACCCTGCAAGGTGCAAGCAAAAGGGGTGTCTCCTGAGGGGCTGAGCAGATTTGGCAAAGGAGAGTCTGGTTCCTCCCGAGTGCCAAACTGCAGAGGCTCACTCAGTTGCCAGAGGACAAGAAGCCGCTGAGGCCACCTCCCAAAGACGGGCAAATCCATCTGTTTCTCTTTCAGTTTCTCATTTTTATAATCTTAAATTCAGTTTGCCACGTTCTCACATCAGTTTGCAATTTTAGTTTTTAAAAAGTCTCCCTCCAAATTTGAGTGTGCATCTTTCCTAAAATGCATATTTTCATATGCTGTTTTGCCTTCTGTTCATATACATTTTTGCAAGTAATTTCCCCCAGCATAATGCATTTTCTACATTATTGTCACTAAGGTTTTCATTTTTTACGCACAGGTATCCCTAATATGTTCATGTTTCATTATCAGGAACCCCTGGCAACCTTCTGGGAAGCCCCAGGAGCCTGTGACATGCACTCAGATCAAACACCAACAGTCTCAAAGAGTTCCACAGCTAAGTAAGGATTTGAATGTGGGTCTTCCACATTGCCACCAGCAATTAGTGCTCTGCCTGCCTTGCTTATCCAAACCAACCCACCAGAAACCTGGCAAATCCTCAAGACCTAACAAATCCTTTTTTAAAGAAATTATTTAGAAACTATATTATAAAAATATTTGTTGGAAATGTAAAGAACATGAAGGGACATTTTATCATGCTTGGTAGACACATTAAAAAGCCAAAAAAAGAGAGATAGAAATACATACACTGATATGGAGAACTTTGAAGATTAATTATCAACTGGAGCCAGAACTCTGTCTGCTGGGACTTATGGACATACAGTTACAAAAGGAATATGGAGCTTTGTTTCAATATATGATCACGGCTGTGAAACATTTACACGCACAAAGATGGAAGGACCCATCATTTCCAACAATGGAAGAATGACTGTTAAAACTAACAGACTTAGCTGAGATGACGAAAACGACATGTTTAATAAGAGAAAAGTCATTATTAACATTTGTTAAAGACTGGAAACCTCTCATAGACTTTTTGCATGAAAAAGAAAAAGAAATAATGATATTTGGATTTGAGGATTGAACATAAGTGGCTTTGTTGGGTGTTATATTGGATTGGACAAAGTGAATATTGTTTTTATATAGCAGAAATACTTTACTTTCTAAATCTTCTTTTCATATCTTTCTCTTTTAACCTCCTTTCTATTCTTTTTCTTTTCTTTTTTTCTTCCTCTCTCCTCCCCATTTTATGTTTTCACTGTATCTAGATAAAAGTCTTAGTTTGGTTTAAAAGGGGGGAAAGATATTAAGTTTTGTGTTTTTATAAACCTTAATAAAATTTATTAAAAGAAAACAAAAGAAAAGACCTCACACATCTGATGCAGTGGGATGAAACCTGTGCATCAAGCCACTTCCGGTCGGCTCGTCGAGGGAAATGGCTGACTTATAACACCACTCACGACCCCCACGCGTAATTTGGCGGCTGCTATGGGAGTATGCAGCCTCCCTAACCCTCCCGGGATGACGGGAGGGGCCGCTGGCCCGCAGATGCCCCTTAACCTGTTCCGACCCTTCGGGGGAGCGGGGGGGCCAGGGTCAAAGCACCCGTGGGGTCGGAGCTCCTGGAGGCTACCCTCTTCGTGCACGATTTCCAGAACTTAAGTGAAAAATTTGGCAATGTTTTGGACTTGCTTCAGACAAGAAGGAGAAGAGCATTTTGCTTAGCAACCCAGCCACTGAAAAGATAAGAGAGAACAAGGAAAAGAAGACTGCAACATTCTTTCGGTATGTGAAACGGAACGAAGGGGGGGGCTTTTTGTTCTATCCCCCTTGAAGAGACGTTTTTACTATTTACTACTACTTTGATTCAAGTGAGATTGAAAATATACTGTGTGGGAACCTAGGATATAATAAACCCCTGGCCACAGCTGCCACTCCTTTTTCACTCTGTGAGAGACCCAGCCGACTTCTGGAAACCGCCGGAGTGATTTATGACGCAGCTTAATTAGAGGTCGACTGAGACAGAATCTGGCTGTGAATCAAGGTCAGAGAGGATGGGAATGCCACAATTACTGCAAAATTTACGGACTTATATACTGACAGGCCCCCACCCTTGGAAAGACTTTGAAGCAGCCGGAACGATAAAACTTTTCAAGCATAATGCACTATATGGGATTCATCGAAGTTAAGATGGCGAATGTTGAGATGGGATTATTGGATTTGAAGTCAAGCGGCAACGGGCCAGGGGGGTGGAAGAAAGTACGGACACAAAACCCACACAGTCATGATAGTTTTTGGCTGTTTTATCTCACTTGCGAAAGCATTCAGTGGCGTGAAGGAAAATAAAACAAGGACGGATAACAACAGAAAAGGAAATGGATGATATCAGGACTACGGAAGGCAATGGACTTAACAAAATGAGTAAAATCCTAATTGTCTGAAGCAAGGGAAGTCAAAAATGGAAAAAGAAAAAGGGATAAAAATTCGGCAATTTATTTGGAAACTAATTGGACTATATGGATTAATTGATATTGATGTTATTTTTTTATGATTGGGAAAACTTAATAAAAATGATTTGGCAAAAAAAAAAAAGAAACCTGTGCAGCAAGCGACTTCACCACCACTCAGCTGACCAGCAGCTACAACTCCTCATTGGAACTTTGACAGGTGTCAATCACCCAGTGTCATCGGTCCCACCCACCTGCCAAGGCTGGGTCACAGGGAGATGGGGTACTTAGGAATCCAGCCCACTGGCTGGATCCAATTCTCTACTCATGATACAGCCCTCCAACTTGCATCATTCCTCCCCATAGGCCATGCTGGTTGGGGCTGATGAGAGATGGGAGTCTAACAACATCCAGAGGGCAGCAGGTTCTCTTGCCCTGCTGCAGAGGAGCTGTAACACTCCCTGCACAGAGTCTACCACCCTAAGAACATAAACAGAGTCTGGCTGCTAGGTCAAGCAAAAGGCAGCCCATCTAGTCCAGCCTCCTGTTCTCACAGTGCTCAACCAGTGGCCTCAATGGGAAATCTGTAAGCAGGATCCATGCACAACATCCCTCTCCCCTCCTGTGGCTTCCAGAAACTGGCATTCAGAAGCATGACAGCCTCCAACTATGAAGGCAGAGCAGAGCCATCCTGACTAGTAGCCCTCGATAACCCTCTCCTCCATGAAATTGACTAATCCTCTTCTAAAGCCATCTGGACTAGTGGCCATCCCTGCCTCCTGTGGGAGGAAGTTCCATAGTTTAACTATGTGCTGCATGAAGAAGGACTTTCTTTCATCTGTCCTGAGTCCTCCAACATTCAGCTTCATTGGATGTCCATGGGTTCAAGTGTTATGAGAGTGAGAGAAAAATATTCTTCATCCATTTTTTCCATGCCATGCCTCTTTTTATAAATGTCTACCCAGTGAGTAGATGCAGGATGCCCAGCCATTCCATGCAACAGAAACCCTCCTGCACCTATCCTGCAGAGCCGTAATGCATCCAATATCTGGCCCCCGGAGAGCTGGGCTCGAAGGGTGGAGATGTCCCATCCTGCTGCTGTTCCCCCTGGCATCAGACAGGACGGTAGAATGGTGCCTCCTTCTCCGTCCATTTCTGTTCTCGCAATGAGGCAATGGACAAAGTGAATCTGGGATCTCTTCACTAGGTTGATGAGAGAATCCTACGGAAGTGGAGAAAAACACAAAGGAATTGAGTTCCTGATCTTCTGCTTGAAGATTATAGACAGAGACCACATTCACACCATACACTAAAAGCACTACATGCCTCTTTAAAGAATCATGCCCCCCCAAGAATCCTGGGAACTATAGTTTGTTAAGGGTGCTGAGAGTTGTTATTCCAGAGCTACAATTTCCAGAGAGGTTCAACAATCAATCCCTCTTCACAGGGAACTCTGGACAGTCAACCACTTTTTCACTTCTCTCTCTTACTCTCTCACCCACCCACCCACTTTTTGTATCTGACTGCAAAGTGCAGGTTCAAATCCTCACTCCGCCATGGAGCTTCCTGGGCCACTCACTCACTCACAGCCTAACCAACCTCACGGGGTTTTTGTGAGGATAACATGCAGAGGGAAGAAGCATGTATATGTATATGTATATGTATATGTATATGTATATGTATATGTAAGAGTTTTGGCTGATGCTGGAAGTTGGAGAGAGAGAGGCATGTCTACTGGATTCAAAGCTGTGAGTTTGGGGGGTCCCCTGGAACCCTATGGGGAAACAAAATCTGTTGGGGAGTTAGCACTATGAACCCATGCATCCTGTGCTCAGGCTGTATACATGTGAAAATAAAGCTCTATAGTCTAAAGACTTTCACATTGACGTGGCTGAACTTCATTCCAAGGAAACCAAACCCTGGGAAAGTGCAGGCACCCCTGGAGCCTCGTGCCACTTGGTGACTGGGGGGCATGCAACAGCATAATAACTGAATAACTTAAAGCAAAACTGGACTTGATGCATAAAAAAATCCTGGGCCCCTCTGCCAGTTCTAGGCAACCCTTTCGCTCACCAGCTGAAGCTTGATCTGAGCACACACAGACTTCTTCTTCACGGCTGCAAAGCTGCTAGTGAAGGTCTTCCTTACGCAGCCAACTCGCTGCAGTGCTTGCTGGGAGTTCCCCTCCAGCCCCGCAACAGACCGGCATATCAAGGGCACTTTGGATCGCAACAGAAACAGCTTCTTCAAAGGGTCTCTGTGGAGAGGGAAATGCATCGCCCAACCTTAAGAGCTGCCCTTGTATGATGTAAGATGGGCCTTGGTTAGTGTGTGTAAGGGAGGGAGGGAGATCCTTGTGCATCTCCAAAATAGGGTTGCAAGGTCAGAAGCATCCCAGACCCTGAGATTTCAGGGCCCAAACATGAAACCAAGGGGCAGCCCCTAGCAATGTCACAAGAGTGATGTCATTATACATGACCCATTAATCATTTAAGAAGACCGTCCAGGAGTTGCTGTGGGCAGCAGAGGCAGCCGGGCTCAGCTCCTGCTGCGCCTCTTCACATGCCCCACTCACTTAGAATCATAGAATTTTAGAGTTGGAATAGATTCCAAGGGTCATCTAGTCCAACTCCCGAAATGCAGGAACTCAGCTAAAGCATCCCAGACAGTTGGCCATCCAGCCTCTACTGAAAAACCTCCATTGGCCATTCCACTGTCAAACAGGTCTTACCGTCAGAATGTTTAGTCAGAATCTCCTTTCTTGTAACTTGAATCCACTGAAGCCCTGCTGGGCTGAAACTTACAAGTTGCATACTTAGTCTTCTTAATAAAAATATTATTTTAAAGGCATTCTCACCCATCTGGAGATTCAACCCTTCCCCCTTCTGAAAAGGTTCATTGAGCCAAGACTATGTTAATGTGGAAGCAGGAAAGGGGTCTCTTCTTCCTGGTATCTTCCAGCTGTGGCCTTGCCACGCTCTGTAGGATAAGTCATTTGTGGCCCAAAGGAGCATGGCTGGGGTCACCTTTCCAGGCCCTCTAAAAGTTCCCACCTGGGGCCAAATCCTGCTCTGGTGCTGAACCACACCAAACCTGCCTTCAAACTATGTAGCTGTGCTGATTGACCTAAGACTCTTGCATTTTCTACAAGCTGCAAAATTCCTAGCTAGTTCCCAGCCAACCATAAATGTACATTTTTAAGCCTCTTCTTCTTCCTCCTCTTCTTCTTCCTCCTCCTCCTCCTTTTTGGGATTAATGGGAGGAGGACAAGGGGCCACAGGCTGTCTTCTGAAAGAGAATCACTTTCCTCTCCAATAATGGAGCTTTCACATCCCCAGGGGATGTTCCAATTCCAATTAAAGTTCTATTGTTCATTAAGGGAAGGAAGGCAACCAGTGCAGAGAAAGGGAAGATGGAGCTAAATGGGCACAAATGCAGGACTAATTTTGCAGAGATTAATTAAATTAAATTTTAAAATGTTCTAAGCTGTTTTGCTGAGGTGTCCTTGCCCTACCCACCACCCTCCAAAAATTGAGTGACTCTGCTTCTGCCTCAGTTTACCTTGCAAAGGTGCGTCTTCTCCCTCTGGTGCAACATCACCTCCCCCATTTTTCCTGACTGTTCCCTTAGAGATGGGGTTGTCTGTGGCCTCCTGAGAGATCTACATTGGCTTCCAGTACATTTCCAAGCACAATTCAAAGTGTTGGTGCTAACCTTTAAAGCCCTAAATGGCCTCAGCCCAGTATCCCTGAAGGAGTGTCTCCACCCCTATTGTTCAGCCTGGACACTGAGGTCCAGCTCCAAGGGCCTTCTGGCGGTTCCCTCCCTGCGAGAAGTGAAGCTACAGGGAACCAGGCAGAGGGCCTTCTCGGTGGTGGCGCCCGCCCGGTGGAACGCCCTCCCATCAGATGTCAAGGAAATAAGCAACTATCCTACTTTTAAAAGACATCTGAAGGCAGCCCTGTTTAGGGAAGTTTTTAATGTTTAATGCTGTATTGTGTTTTTAATATTCAATTGGGAGCCGCCCAGAGTGGCTGGGGAAACCCAGCCAGATGGGCAGGGTATGAACAATAAATTATAATAATATTATTATTTGCAAATAAAACCCTTGTAGCAATGACCATTTAGAAGACTATTTTTTCTGCTTGCTTTTACCAGGTCATTCGTATAATTTAACAAAAAACTGGGGTCTTGTGGGATTGCATCTCCTAATATATTTTCCACTTGGTACTTAAATTAAATTCCAATACCTTTTTTGCTAGTTAACAACAACATGTGATAGCAATCTCCCTCTTGCTCTAGAGTCTAGGGCATTTCCAACACATAGTTGATTTCCACTTATTTATGAATCCTGGTGATGGGAGACTGCCATGTCATCATGACTTAATAGCAGTTTCCTCTCATGTTCATATCCTTGTAGGGGCCTTCAACTCTCCCAGATGCTGATCCCTTTTAAAACCAGCCATCACCCCACCACTGGGCATTGAATTTAATCAATGAATTCTGCAGCACAATATGGACAACTGCATCTCCTCCCTCTTAGCTTCATTGGGTGAGGAGTTCAAATTCCAATATCAATAAAAACTAAACAGATAAACTTCCCCCAGGACCTGAGGGCGGCGCTGCCTCTGGCATGGAATCCTGCATGCAGAAGAACTTACATTTTCGACTCCTGCAGGACTTGGATGGCATTCTGCACTGAGAGGTTCCACTTGGCTTTGTTCACCCAGCCGGTGGCATCATAGCGGACGGGGTCTTGGCCGAGCTGGTGGGCGATCTCGAACTGCAGGGCCTGCTCACACTTGCGCAGGGATCCCTGTCCTGCAGTGAAGAGACAGCGACGAAATAAGAGAGGGTTACTCAAGTGGGAGGAAAGGGAGTGAGCAAATGGCAGGTGCAGGCCAGGGGAGGGGTAAAGGGAACTTTCCAAGGAATGGCAAGGGAAATCTCCAAAACTGTGTGAATGAATGGCCTGGGTGGAATCTTGCCTTGCACCACTTGGGAGCTCTCAGCAAGAGTTAGAATCCACACAGGGAGCCCCATTGTCCCTTAAAACGTGAAAGGGCATTTCTGAAAGGGTCAACTAAAATGATTGAGGGGGTGGAGCAACTCCCCTATGAAGAAAGGTTGCAGTGTTTGGAACATTTTAGCTTCGAGAAAAGAGGAGTAAAAGGTGACATGATAGAAATGTATAACATTATGCCTGGCATGGAGAAAGTGGATACAGAAAAGCTTTCCACCCTCTCTCATAACGCTAGAAATCAAGGACATCCAACAAAGCTGAATGCTGGAAGATTCAGGACACATAAACAGGCCTCTTGTCTCCTTGGGTGTAGCAGCAGAGGTGGTGAATGGAAGACAAAGGGCACTCCGCTAAGTCCAGCTTTGAAAGGCCTTGACCCCACCCTCCCATGAGTCTTGACTGACAGGCGGTTGTATCCAGCCAATCACGTGACCAGGAAGATGCCCAGATGCCAATAGGTCAACCCAAGGGTCAATGGGCCAGAGACAGTACCATTTGCAGACAGTGGAGCCCTGGATGGAGGCTGAGCAGTCTTAAAGAGCCAGGCTGTGGACAGACCTGTACTAAGCCAGCCACATAATGTCCCCAACCCCATGTCAACAGGAGTTGAGCCCCCCCCCCAAATTTTACCTTCATTGATCAGACCCCCCTTCACAAAGTAAGAGCACAGACGGTTGAGCGCAGTGTTGTCACTGGAGCCTTGGATCACGGCCTCCTCATCCAGAATCCAGAACAGGCCCTTTGGGTCTTCTGCCTGGCCCCCAGGTGTGGCATGGACCTAGAGGGGCAGGAGAAACAGACCAGCTATTGTAAGTGGGGTCAGGGAATATTGCTGAGGTCACTGGTGTGGTGACCTTGGGGACTTCCCCTGGCACCTATGAAGCACCTGAAGCCTCCCCACCCACACTTCTTGTGAGGGGTGAGGGTGGTTGCCTTTCCTGCCTGCTTGAAAAGCCCATAGAGGAGAAGGAAGAAGTTGGAAGTGTGCTGCTCTTTCCAGCTTCCGATTTCAGCTCTACTGTATGTGCTTTTCACAGCTCAGGTGAGTATTGAAACACATAGCAGAGCATCCACGAAGGTTGGAGGGGAAGGGATCTGGGAGAAAGAAAGTGGGGTGACTGGAAGAGAGAAAGTGGGGTGCTGAAGGCATGGAGGAGGGGAGAAAATGCACTGCCAGAGAGAGGGAGAGGGAGAGGGGGGGAGAGAGGGGGAGAGAGAGAGAGAGAGAGAGAGAGAGGGAGAGAGAGAGAGGGAGAGAGAGAGAGAAGGTTTGTGCCCCCACACATACAAATGAAATCCGGTAGGCCAGATAGTCTTGCAAGTGCATAGTCTGTTTACAGATCTCTGGCACCAAACCATCATAAAATCACAGATCACAACTGTCTCTGCTGATAGAACCATAAAAATAATCCAGCCTTGCCATGGTTCAAAAACATGCAACTGAGACATGGAACCTTCTGGATCTTCATAATTTTAAAAACAAAGCAAAACAAGGGATTCCCTCCAAATCCCTATTAAATCATAGGTCACCTCCATGTATGTCCACAGATGTGTCCTGTGATTTGTTGGAAAGCTTGTTGTGAATGTGACCCTATGTAAAAATCATGAAAATCCTCACTATTCTGAGTCTTAGATAAATGTTTCTGAGCACAGATAAGCACCAGATCTGTGGTTTTCACTGTGTGCTTGACAAGTGCAAGCTTTACTTTGAGGGTGTGATTGATATATATATAAATTTAAATTTAAATAAGTTAAAAAAATACTTTGAGGGTGTTTTGAGGGGAACCCCATGTAAAAATCATGGAACTGCAAGAAAAATGCATTTCAGTTCTCCTGGATCAGATGTTCATCCACATCCCTTGGAAAAGAAAGAAAGTCTGTGTATGCATCCTCAATCTCCCCCGCTCTCTCTATGTCTGGGGGTGACCCTGGTGACAGGAGAAGCACCCAAAGGTGGTGTGCACAGCACACTCTCAACATTCCAAGGGTGCTCATGGGCTACATGGTGCCCTGGGACCTTTACGGGCAGTCTGTTCCTCTTAGGCTCAAAGACAGGAATGGGCCCTGGGGCCCTACAGATATTGCTGGACTGGAATTCCTATTTTGCCTTCACCATTCTGCCTGGGGCTGGTGGGAGTCCAGCAGGAACTGAGGAACACATGTCCTACATAACACAATCCATGTACACTTTGTTGTTGATAGCACTCCAAGTAAAGATCATTTGCCACCCACAGGCCACCCCCAGAAACCAAACTGTGTCCGGGTGCACTGTGCCAAATGCAAATGTTGCAGCCTCCAATTGGACAGTACCCGTGACGTCAGTTGTGATGGGTTACTAGGCCAATTTAATGTTAGGATTAGGGTTATGTTTTTCATTTTCCACCTATGGTGTGGGATGGTTTGCATTTCCTGCCTATACATACATATATATATATATAAATAATTTTTATTAAATTTTCTGTTTTACAATTTCAAATAAACATTTTACATCCTTATTATATCAATTACTTATTTTCTTCTCTTTCCTTAGTTCATTTTACATATCTTAAATCTCTGCATATTTTACAAAAAATATACCGATCGGTTTTCCACTATTGCATCCATCAAAACCTATTTACACTGTTGAATTTATCTTAATGCTGCCTGAATTTCCTGCCTTGGCATCAGAATGGTCTTGGGCACCTCCACCCTTCATGCATTAACATGCCATTTCGTTGAAAACTTACAGGGCAGCTCCCAGCATATTCACTGTATACTTTTCAGCACCTGCCAAAAATGTTCTTGTCTAAACAAGCCTACACAGATGCTAAGAAAGTTGAGGTAATTTTACTCTGTTTCAGTATTTTAATTTTGCATGTTTTAAAGTATGGTTGTGAATTTTTGCCAGTTTTATTGTTTTACCTTTTTGTAAACCGCTTTGAGGCTTTTGTTTGTTTCTTTGTTTTTGTTACAGTCAAGTGGTGTGTAATTTTTATGAAATGAATACTTAAATACCTGAAGGGCTGTCACATAACAGAAGGAGCTGACTTGTTTTCCACTGCTCCAGAGAGTAGGACCCGAACCAATGGATTCAAATGGTAAGAAGATTCCGACTAAACATCAGGAAGAAATTCCTGAAAGTTCAACCATGGAACAGATGCCCTCGGGAGGTGGTAGACTCTCCTTCCTTGGAGGTTTGTAAGCAGAGGTCAGATGGCCATCTGTCAGGGATTCTTTGAGATTCCTGCATTGCAGGGGTTAGAGCAGATGACTCTCAGGTCATCTTCCAACTCTATGATTCTATACTGGCTTCTCTGGTTGCCTTTGATTCCCCAGCCATCCCTCCAGGTGATCATTCTGCTCCTGCCACAAAGACTTCAAAACCCTCCATGTTCACTCTCTGCCACAGGAAAAACCATATTGTAGCAGCAAACACAGCCGTATCCTTCACAGAAAAACAAGATCCCTCAACTGGGTATTTTGCATTGCACTAAAATTCCTGCCAGGCCAAGGCAGTGGCAAAATGGCAGCACTCACCTCCCTCCCCCCATTCCACACACCCCTTTCATTTCTTAATTACCTGGGATGAGTTTTGATCTGCAATGGCTACTGTGGTTGCTGGGGAGACTTCTGAGAGATCAAATGGCACCTCAATATTTTCCTAGAAGACATGAAGGACAAAGACAGAGTATATATTTGAGTGATAGAACAAAAGAACCTCTCTCACACACTTAAAAAAAAAGTCTATCTGCCTTTGGTGGCATTCTGAAGCTTGCTGATCAAAGGATCCCTCACAAACCTCTTTGAAGTGCCAACTCCTCTAGAGTCAGAGTTGTCTCCCCTCTTCCAAGTCATTCTTGTCGCGATGGCGGGGTGGAGTGAATATTAAGCAGGCTTCATAAACAATGGGTGCCCTGACAATAAGAGGACATCGGGAGAATGCACCACACAAGACCTAGTCATTTCCTTAAAATGGGGAGCTTCCCCACAGAAATGTTGTGGATTTTACACCCCATTCTTTGCATATATTCTTTGCAAATGCAGGTGCTGAGTAAAGATCATAGAATCATAGAACTGTAGAGCTGAAAGGGACCCTGAGGATCATCTACTCCAATGCAAGCAATGCAGGAATCTCAACTAAAACAGGTGTATGGACAGGTGGCCATACAACTTCTGCTTAAAAACCTTCAAGGAAGGAGAGTCCACAACCTCCCTAGGGAGACCATTCCTCTGTCGAACAGCTCTTACTGTCAGAAAGTTTTTTCTGATGTTTAGCTGGACTCTCCTTTCTTGAAACTTGAAGCCAGAGCAGGAGAAAACAAACTTGTTCCCTCTTACCTGGAAGAGGGACAGCCCTATTTTCCAGGCTAAACATACCCAGCTCCTTCAACCGTTCCTCATAAGGCTTGCTTTCCAGACCCTTGATCATCTTGGTTGCCCTCCTTTGCACACTTTTCCAGCTTGTAAATATTCTTCCGTGTTTCCCCTATTTTAAGACACCGTCTTATATTTTTTTTTCCCTCAAGAAAACGCACTATGGCTTATTTTGAGGGGATGACTTATTTTTATTACGTAAGCCCAGCCCAGCCTTTTCCTTGGCGCTCTCCAGAACTGCGCCTATCACTATGGCTTATTTTCGGGGTACGGCTTATATTTCGCAAATGCAAAAAAATCCTGCTATGGCTTATTTTATGACTACCTCTTAAAATAGGGGAAACAGGGTTCTCACCAAGGCAGAATAGAGTGGGACTATTACTTCCCTTGTCCTGGACACTAGACTTCTGTAGATGCAGCCTAGTGTCATTAAATAGGCATTTCATATAGGGCATCAGGGGTTCTTTAAATTTCTTATAGAATTCTGCTGTGAAGCCATCTGGGCCAGGGGCTTTGTGTGGTTTCAAGTTTTTGAGGACCGTGTCTATTTCCTCTGGGGTGATAGGACTGTCCATGAATTCCTGTTCCTCATCAGTTAATGTAGGTCTGGTCAGTCCTGTTAGGAATTCTCTGATTTCCTTCTCAGGTGGGTTACGGGAGGTGTATAGGTTGGAGTAGAATTCTGCAAATTCTGAAGTTATTTCTTTGGGGGAGAATGTCATGTTGCCATCTTTTTTGGTGATGCAGTGTATTCTTGCTTTGAGTGCTTTTTTTCCTACATCTATTTGCTAGAAGTCTGGAGTTTTCTCCCCCCCCCCCATATTCATAGAAGCGCTGCTTAGAGTATGAAATGTTGATCATTCTTTTGTTGATTTCTAGGGAGTCTATTTCTCTTTTTTGTTCTATAAGTTGAAGGATTTTTTTAGATCCTGTTTGTTTGTATCGTGAAGAGAAGGCGGTGGTGTCTTGTTCTATATTGTTAATTTTTGAGGAGGTTTGTTTTTTAAGGAGTGCTTTCTCTTTTATGCAAGCTCCTCTGGTAACCGCTTTCATTGCATCCCATAAGAGGGGGGTTGTTGTATTGTCTACATCGTTTTCCTTGAAGTAGTTTTGGAGAATTTTTGTGAGACTCTCTCTAATTTGTTTGTTTGTAGTTAGGGTAGGGCTGAAGGACTATGGTGGGGTGGTTTGTGTTTCTTCTCCTATTTTAATAGTGACTTCTACTGGGGCGTGACGTGATCTGTGATTTTGATGTTGCCTGTTTGTTGATTCCACTAAAGGGATCAGACCCTGCGTGAGCAGAATGCTGTCTAGTCTGGATACCATGGCATCCAGATTGGAATGTATGGCTGGTGTCTCTTGGGTTTTGCTCACCCCAGATGTCATAAAGACCCCTGTTTTTTAACATCTTTAGTAGCTTGCAGGAGTCCCTAGTTGTTTGAGGAATGTTGCCCATGAGGTTGTAGCGTGAGTGTTTTTCAGGGATATGCCTTTCATATTTAGGTTGAGGTCACCTCCTAGGATTGCTTCCCCTTCAGAGAAGGAGAGGAACTTATTTAGTGTCTTCTGGAAGAATTCTAGTTGTTTCGTGTTTGGGGCATATATAGAGCCGATTGTCAGTTTAATTTTGCCATCTATTGTCCCTTTAACGAAAATGAATCTGCCTTTTTTATCCTTTAGGACTGTTGTGGCTTTGAAGTTCAGGTCTCTACTAAGTATCACAGCTACCCCTCGGGCTTTTCCTGACCCGTTTGCCACCCATTGTTGACTGAAGCAGGGGTCGCTCAGGAGTTTGCTCCCTTTGGGTGGGTTGTGTATTTCTTATAGGTGATGTGTGGTTTCATGTTGTTTATGTATGAGGTGATGCATTTTCTTTTGATGGGGTTTCCCAAACCCCCCCCCCCATCTTATATTTATGCATCTGGTTCTTCCTGCCTAAGTGCAGAACCTTAAGTTTGTTCCTATTGAAATTCATTTAGTTAGCCTGGGCCCAATTCCCAATTCTGTTAAGCTCATTTTGAACCCCAATTCTGTCTTCTTTGGCATTAACTACCCCTCCCAGTTTGGTGTCATCTGCACATTTGATGAGCATCCCCAATGCAGCTGTTTTATATGGGATCCATAGGCAACGCCAGCCAGTAATCTAGCTGCTGCATTTAGGACCAGCTGGAGTGTGCAAGTTGCCTTCAAGGGCAGCACCAAGCGTTGCAATAATCCAACCTGGAAGTTACCAGTTTGTGAAGACTCACCTCCTGGTACCTCTCCAGTGTAGACACAAAGGTTTTCTTGTAGAAGAGGCCCTGCAGCCGCTCCTGTGTGTAGTTGTGACAGAACTCCTCAAAAGTCGCTGCACGCTCTCTCTTCTGGTGCCGGGGGTTGTGGAAGCCAGGCGTGTCCACCACCATGATCGAGGCCATGGAGAGGGAACTTGAAGAGAAGGACCTAGGGAAAGGGTGGGTGGGATAGAGTGCCTTGTTTCCATGCAAAATCCAGGTCTGATCTTTGATGTTCATTTATTTATTTATGTACTTCATTTATACCCCTACTTTCATTTCTCTGAAGAGCTCAAGGTGATATACATGGTTCTCCCCCCTCCTCCTCATTTCATTGCCACAACAACCCTCTGAGGTAGATTAGGCTGAAAGGTAGTGACGGGCCCAAGGTCACCCAGTGGAGATTATTTGAACCCTAGTCTCCCGTATCCTAGTCCAACACTCAAATCATAGAATCACAGAATTGTAGAATTGTAAAGGACCCCAAGGGTCCTCTAGTCCAACCCCCTGCAATGCAGGAATATCAACTAAAGCATCCACGACAGATGGCCAACCAACCTCTGCTTAAAAACCTCCAAGGAAGGAGAGTCCACCACCTTCCAAGGGAGACCATTCCACTGTCAAACAGCTGTTACTGTTAGAAAGTTCTTTCTGATTTTGAGTCGGAATCTCCTTTCTTCTAACCACTGTACCACATCTCTTGTTAAGACTGCCATAGACTTCTGCCTAAAATCATGGAGAGATGGGCTAGATGGCCTCAGGGTCCGACCTATGTTTGTAGCATTCTAGTTTAAGAAGGCTGGCAAGATATCCAAAGACCTTGTGGTCCAATATCTGCAGAGATCGTCTCAAGGCCTCTGGCTTATGGATGGAGCTCCAGGTAGTCTTTTCAATGTTTGGGACCCAAGGAAGGGCTTTTAAAAAGAACTTGCTTGCACAAAGAGCATTCACTCCTTACAAGGTTAGCAGCAGACGTCAAAACTTGCTGACTAGTAGAAGCCAGATACGTATCTCATTGGAGATATGTATCTCATTGCCACATTTTGGTTTCAGCAGAGCAAGGTAAAAGGAGTGCTTCAACTGGTTCACCAGCTACAGCCGTTCCTGGATGGAGATAGCCTGACCACTGTAATCCATACCTTGGCAACCTCAAGGTTGGATTACTGCAATATGCTCTATGTGAGGCTGCCATTGCACCTGGTGCAGAAGCTGGTGCAGAATACAGTGGCCAGACTGCTGAAGGGGTACCTGGCCAGCAACATGGAACACCATTGTTAAAATCTCTGCACTGGCTGCCCATATGCTTCCAGGCCAGGCCAAAGGTTCTTGCAGGGGTGAAACTAAGGGAGTTTGCCAGGACCTTTGCCCTGGGTGAAGCCTCCAGAGGGGGCCATGGAGGCTCTTAGTCCGAGGACTGTCTGGGCTTATCTCTGGCCCCCTCCTCTCTTTCCCAGGCACCCTCTCATGCAAGAACCTTCCTTGCAATAATTTATAAAGCAGAAAGCAGGATTGCAGCTCAGCAGCACCATCTACTTTCATCTTCCCACCACCCAAGATAGAAAAGGCAGATATGAACTGGTGCCCCTCACATGTTGCCATCAGCAGGTTCCTTGTTCCCATCGGCTCCAGTCCAGCACAGCCAATGGTCAGGGATTATGGGAGTCATAGTCCAAACATAATGTTATAGGTTTTTGGGGGGAGGGAGAGACCCCCATAAACCCTAGAAAATTATAAATGGTAGGATTTTGATTATTTGGGATGTGAAGGGAGAAATACAAGCCACGGAGGAATCCTATGCAAAACGACCCAGTCAAGCTAGGGTCATTAAGAAATAATACAGGATCATGGAGAGCCATTGGCAATGCAAAAGAACTGTCCTTTCCCTTGCCCTGAGGGGTGAACAGAGACTGGGGGTTTGGAAGGCTGCCAGGGTAACTGGGAAAGGGAACTTGAGTAAGGGCTGCTGGGAAGAGGAAAGGAAGATGAAAGACTGGGGTCCATCTTGGACAGGCTGGAGACCTTTAGCAAAACATGTTGCCTGCAATGGCTAGAAGCAGGGAGAAGGAGCACCTGTGGCATGGGCGTACCCAGGGGAGGGCAGAGGGGGGCAGCTGCCCCCCCCAGAAGGCAGCCCTAGAAGCAAAAATGATCAGCGTCCATTCAAAGCAAACCTGAACGACCATGGCTTGCCCCCCCCCCTAGTTCAAAGCAAACCTGAACGACCATGGCTTGCCCCCCCCCCCTAGTTTTGATCCTGGGTACGCCCCTGACCTGTGGCCAGTGCTTTTTTCTTTAAAAATGTTTAGGGGTCCTCTCATTTTCCTACTCATATTGAAATACTGCCCCTCAATGAGGCCAAACTTAGATACACACCATTTTTAGGGGTATGTTTGAATTATGGTGCTGGAGGAGACTCTTGAGAGTCCCATGGACTGCAAGAAGATCAAACCTATCCATTCTTAAAGAAATCAGCCCTGAGTGCTCATTAGAAGGACAGGTCCTGAAGTTGAGGCTCCAGTACTTTGGCCACCTCATGAGAAGAGAAGACTCCCTAGAAAAGACCCTGAGGTTGGGAAGGATTGAGGGCACAAGGAGAAGGGGACAACAGAGGACGAGATGGGTGGACAGTGTTCTCGAAGCTACTAACATGAGTTTGGCCAAACTGCGAGAGGCAGTGAAGGATAGGCGTGCCTGGCGTGCTCTGGTCCATGGGGTCACGAAGAGTCGGACACGACTGAATGACTGAACAACAACAAATACCCCTGCATACCCCCCAGAAAAAAGCACTGCCTGTGGCTATCCACATCACCTCTGCCCAGTTCCCGGAACAAACGAAATCTCTATTTAGAATTAACTCCAGAGAATTTCAAGTCATAGCTAACAACGTGCCCTGCAATTCTGAAAGCGCAGCAATACCCAAGTTTGTTTTAAACTCAAAAAGGAGCATCAATGTTTGGCTTTAAAAGAGGATTAGTGGCTATTGGCTAGGATAGCTCTGCTCTGCCTCCACAGTGGGAGAGGCAGCAATGCTTCTGAATGCCAGAAACCACAAGGTGTGGGACAAGGCTCTTGTGCTTGTGGGTTTCCCACAATGGGCATCTGATTGGCCACCGTGAAGAGAGGAAGCTGGTCCCCATTGGCCTGGTCCAGGCCCCATTGACAGGGCCCTCTTCTTACGCTGTTATGACAGGCTGCATTACCACTTGGGTCACTTAAAAGGCCAAGATGATTCTTTTGCATTTGGGAAAGGAAGGATGCATGCATGCGCAGCACACAGTGAAGGTGGTATTCAAGAGAGAAATTGCCATACACACCACATTCTCCCAAAGATGAATGCAAAGACAGAGAATAAACCCTCTAAGATTGGAAGGCAGAAGAATATCTCTGTGGTCTAAGAACTCTGTAACTAGGGAAAGATGAATCTATTTGTTTGGATTTCCCTCTTCCCCCTGCACCCTAAATTTAGTTCACCAGATTTTTGCATTAGTTTATGATTTTTTCCCCTTTTTTTAAAATGCTCACCAGCATTACTCCTAACACAAACATTTTCATATGCAATTTTAGCCAATGTACATTTTTTGCAAGCCGTATTCCTTAGATACGTGGCATTTTGGCACAAGGAGGTGTGCTCTCCACATCAATGGCTGGTGTGGCATTTGGGAAGAGGATTTGCTAGCACTTTCCAAGCCTGGTCCAGGCTTGGAAAGTGCTAGCAAATCCTCTTCCCAAATGCCACACCAGCCATTGATGTGGAGAGCACACCTCCTTGTGCCAAAATGCCATGAAGCTTTGCATGAAGCTTTAAGCAGCATTTTCTGCAGCTGTGAAGCCACAAGGAAAAGCCACCCCCAGCCCAGCAACAACAGCAGCAGATTGACAGCACATCTAGTAATTACTACAACCATCACCTTGTTGGGACAGAAGAGGCAACCAAGGCCTCTTCCTCCTGACCTTTGGATCCAACCTGTAATAAAGCCATTTTATTAGGAAGTGTAACATCGCAAGCCACTCGTGTGCCCCCACCTGCCCCATATGAAGCTTGTTATTTGACTCCCTCAAGTGGGCGCATTAATCTCACCATGCTGGTAACCTTCGTGTCAATCCTGCAAAGTCACATTCATTATTAATAAGTAAACAAGTGTTGCTCTCAGCACACCACAGCTTTCACTCCACATGCTCTCTTTTTTAAAATAAAAAAGACCAACAACAAAACAAACAAATGCATCTTTACACCTATGCAGATAACAACAGGGTGTCCCCCTTAATGGGAGCAAGGACACAGCAGGAACCAACCCAAATGCTGAAGGGGAAAGAGGCTGAACCTATGTGTGGAAAGTGTTGTGAATTTTCCCCAAGTCAAGCGGTGAGAGCTGCTGGCTGGAACCATATGGCTTTTGTTTCTCACACAGACCTGTGAGAAAGTATGTTTTGTTTACTTCCTGCTATGGAGCCTGCGAGCTCACTTACTTTCTCTTTACTGCTTGTCCTCAAGCCAGACGGACGGCGAAATGGCAGCACCGGTTTACACGGGCTGGCAGCAGAGAAATCTCTGCACAATTACTTGGAATAAATAGATTAGCCTAAATCGGCTGTGTGTATTGTTTCTATATGGGAGCAATCACATATCAACTGGCACTCCAGACTCTCTGTAGCCGGGGAATGTGCTGAACTGATGTGCTCTAGCTTTTGGGGCAGTCTCATAACTTGCCCCAGGTCGGGTATATCATAACAGAAATGTGCACTAATTGGGAAAGGTCCATCCCAGGAAGCCTGACTCCAAGGCCCACCAACCAAGAGGCCTAACATGCTGGGAATTTCAGGGGCTTCAAGGGGCCAAGGAGCTCTGTAGTTGCACCTTGAAGATGGAACTTGCTTCCAAAATTAGATTGCTGGCCTGCCGGGTGTCATGGGTGCACCAGGGGGCAGCACAGATACCAGCGGAGAGGTGCAAAGGCTCTCAGCGTTGGAGAGGAGGCTCTCAGACACTGGGGAATATGTGAAACACCAGAGCGTGCAGGAAGGAAGCTCAGCGGTGCAGGGGCTCTCTGACCCTAAAGAGCCCCTGCAACACTTCAGTAGCTCAGGCACGGAAGGGGAGGTGGTGCTGCCTCCAGCACAACAGCGCAGAAGCCTGAAACGCAGAAAGCAGAGGAGGAGACAGAGGAGGTACCCAGGATCAAAACTAGGGGGGGGGGGCAAGCCATGGTCGTTCAGGTTTGCTTTGAATGGACGCTGATCATTTTTGCTTCTAGGGCTGCCTTCTAGGGGGGGCAGCTGCCCCCTCTGCCCCCCCCCCGGGTACGCCCATGGGAGGAGACAAGGAATACCCAGACTGTTTTGTTGGAAGCGGTCGTGCAAGGCGCCACTTCCAGAATCTGAAACGGACTGAGAGGATGCGCGAGTTATGGACGCTGTTTGTTTCTTTTGTACATAATAAACTCCTGTATATATGTATACACGAGAGCCGCTGTGTTTCCTTGCGGGAAGCCCATAAGGCCCCCTCACACTGGGTGCTTGAGAGCTCCCCACATTCCCCTTGGGAGTTCTGTGCAAGAAGAATCTAGATTGCAAAGAGGGGAACTGAAAACAATGTGATGTCAGCATTAGTGGAGCTAAAAGTCAGTTAAGGCATGTGGCAGGTCTGAACTCCCCACCGCTGGCAGCTACTTGATGGTTGAGGCACACACATGATCTTTTTATTTATTTAAAAAAACATTTAAATACCACCATTCATTAACAGCAGAAAACCATATTTAAAAGCTATTGTGGAACTACCGGTATGTTCTCATGCAGGAGGAGAAGAACCTCGAAGGCAAATGAAACTTCACATATAAAAAGGCACTGCTCTTCCTTGAGGTCTCCATAGCTCTCAATGTTCAACATCCAAGAAAACAAGACTTTAAGATGCTACATATTCTCTCCAACATGTTTGGACAGCAAAAGGGACAGATGATTTAAAGACACTCACCCTGATGGAGGATTGCATAGGAACCCTGGAAGCTGCCTTAGACAGAGTCAGACCATTGGTCCCCCTTGCCCAGTGTTGTCTACTCTGACTGGCAGAGGCTCCCAGAGTATCAGACAGGGGACTTCCCCAGTCCTCCCTGGAGATGCTGTCAGAGATGGAACCTGGGACCTTCTGCATGCCACATCTTTCTTCCACTACAAGCATCCTCCACAAAAGGCATTCCCTCCATACCAAACACCCGCCTCTCATTTATTCTCCAACTTTCAACTGAAGTCTTTTTTAAAATGTGGGTGTCATGAGCAGAGGACAACCCAGACAGACGCAACAACCCCTCAGCTCTTCCTATAGCTCATCACATCTTTGTGATCTGGCCAAGGAAAGGCCTACTTTTCCAAGAGTGAGTTTGCAGCATTCAAAGCCAAACATACCTGTTGATGAGCGACACAACAGCTGCAAATAGCTCCTCATAGAGCCCCGCAGCCATCCCTTCCACGCACTCCACACCTGTCATCTTGGGACCTGAAGGAGAGAAACACAGATTGCTTAATTTTCCTGACTGCCTTTGGGCACGGCTGCTCAGCAGTCCTCCCCACATGCTGCTGGTTCAGAGCTTTGCTATCAAACCAGAAGCAATTTCCAAGCAGGGCAACTGCTGTGTCTGTCTGTTGCAGGAAAAAAACAGCAAAAGGTTTGTTTCACCTGAAGAAAACTAACCATTTGTTATGGCATAAGCCAGTCTTCACCAACCTGGTGCCCTCCAAATGTTTGAGTGACAACTCCTGTGGACACCAGCCAGCAGGGCTGTCTGATGTTGCGACAGATGGCAGCTGTCACCCAAAATGTCTGGAGGGCATGAATCATAGACTTGTAGAGCTGGAAGAGACACCAAGGCTCGTCTAGTCCAACTCCTCCCTGTAATGCAGGAGGCCACTCCATCAGATGAATGAAGTATTCTAACAAGGAGGGGCACACAGTCTCCAATACAACCTGCACCCAAACCACCCAAATCACATTGGAACTCTTCAACAGGGAATCAGCATGGGACACAAACTATCAGAATTAAAAATCCAAATCATGATGGACAGGTAGAGGCTTGAAGGGAATAGCTCAGCCCACTGCCATTGGCCCATACCTCCCCCAGCTTGTAAGCCCATATCCATCTTGCAGCATTGAGTTACTGTAGTGGAGGCCTCATACACCCCAGGTAGTGTGGTTGCTGACCTTGAGCCAGACATCCTGGAGAGCGAAGTCAAATGGCCCTTAGAAAGCACTGCTAATAACAAGGCCAGTGGAAGTGATGATATTCCAGCTGAATTATTTAAAATTTTAAATATGATGCTGTTAAGGTGCTATACTCAATATGCCAGCAAGTTTGGAAAACTCAGCAGTGGCCAGAGGATTGGAGAAGATCAGTCTACATCCCAATCCCAAAGAAGGGCAGTGCCAAAGAATGGTCCAACTACCGCACAATTGCGCTCATTTCACATGCTTAGTAAGGTTATGCTTAAAATTCTGCAAGGCAGGCTCAAACGGTATGTGGACCGAGAACTCCCAGAAGTGCAAGCTGGATTTCGAAGGGAAATATTTATAAAATGCACTACAGGTGGTACCTGACCCCAACCAGAATTGCAAAAATGTTTAGAGGGAGTGATAACATCTGTTGGAGGTGTAACGAAGAACCAGGTACTTTCATCCATATATGGTGGAATTGCAAAAAAATTAAAAGCTTCTGGGAAAAATTATATAATGAAAACAAAAAAATTGTAAAATACTCCTTCAAAAAAAAACCCAGAGATATTTCTGCTAGGGATGCTTGAAAGTGAAATAAAGGAAGAAGATAAATGCATAATAATGCATGCAATGACGGCAGCGAGATTGCTGATTGCCAAAAATTGGAAGAGCAATATAGTGCCGAGTATAGAAGAATGGCAATTAAAAGTAATAACATATCAAAAATTGGCAATGAAGATAGGAGAAGCTAGAGGAGTCTCAACCCAAAGACTAGAGAAGGACTGGGGAAAATTTAAAGAATATATTGGGGGGGGGGGGAATCGGACAAGGTATATAAAGAACAAGGGTAAAAAAAATACACTGTGATATCCAAGGTTGGAAGCTTTTTTTTTACTTTTTCTTTATTGTTTTTCATTGTTTTTCTTATTTCATTGTTTGTTTGTTTGTTTGTTTGTCTGTTTGATTGCTTGTTTGAATGTATGTATTATTTGATTTTAAATAATAAAGTTTGATTTTAATTTTTTAAAAAAAGAGAAAGCTAGAGAGTTCCAGAAAAACACCTACTTCTGCTTCATTGACTATGCAAAAGCATTTGACTGTGTCAACCACAGCATATGGCAAGTTCTTAAAGAAATGGGAGTGCCTGATCACCTCATCTGTCTCCTGAGAAATCTCTATGTGGGACAAGAAGCTACAGTTAGAACTGGATATGGAACAACTGATTGGTTCAAAATTGGGAATGGAGTACAACAAGGCTGTATATTGTCTCCCTGTTCATTTAACTTATATGCAGAATTCATCATGCGAAAGTCTGGACTGGATGAATCCCAAACCGGAATTAAGATTGCCGGAAGAAATATCAACAACCTCAGATATGCTGATGATACAACCTTGATGGCAGAAAGTGAGGAGTAATTAAAGAACCTTTTAATGGGGGTGAAAGCGAAGAGCCCAAAATATGGTCTGAAGCTCAACATCAAAAAAACTAAGATCATGGCCACTGATCCCATCACATCCTGACAAATAGAAGGGGAAGAAATGGAGGCTGTAGTGGTCGTGAGCCCCCTCTTGCCGTTACCCAATTCTCCAATGTCCGGCAGAACTTAGATAAGGCCAAGAAGACTGCTCACTCCCTTTCTGAACAAGACTCACAAGGTAACTGCCACCACCTCCCGTTCCAAGTAACTGGATTGAAATCCCGGGAGGAGAACTCCAACCAATTCCACAGTTACTCTCAAAGGTTCACTTTACCGTGAGACCCAGCAAACACACAATATAATTGGTAGGGACCAGAGGGGCCAGGCCCTGGACTTAGCTTCCCCGTGCAAAGGCAATAAATCACAACAAACTATATTTTCAGAATTTATTGAAAATAAGCATATTAAAGAAGATGCACGGTTCTTAAAAAAGGAATACAAACAGAAAATAAAAACATTGTATAATATAACTAACTCACATACTCACATTCAAGAACCCAAGTTAAAAGAAATCATAAGTCCATTCCTCCTGACTCTGCCCTCAGGCAAGGCCATTCGGCACCCAGCATGGCACTTCGTCTTTGATGGAAAATGCGGATTGCAATTCACATGCTGACATGGAAAGCTAGATAACTGCCCCGCTACTAGCTGACAATTTGCATCTCAAAAAGCTGGCATTTTTATCCTTTAGGACCCCGCGTGGGGTTCCGTGATTTGACGAATAAGAATTAGTCTTCAATTAAGAAGCACCTATGGTCAGAGACCCCAAGGGTGTCTCCTGTCAATCAGGGAATTCACCCAGCTGCAGATTGTTGACACTTACACATCCGTGGGATCAAGGTGACTCCCTAAATTCCCAAGTCTCTGCGACGGATCACAGACATCCTGAATTATATTGTAAATTACTTGATCTTTCACACCGGAATACACATTCTAGGCCAGCTGCCTCAAGGTTCACACTTTACATTGTAAATTAAGCTTGTTATGCAGATAAGATCTTTCTCCTTCTCGGCCAGGGCAATTACTTACATCTTCAAAAGACAGGACTACAGACATTAAGGCATGAGAGGCCCAGGCCTTTTCAAAGAGCCAGGCACACATTTTTCCCCAGGATCCTTCATGATATTTTCCCCCATAAGGCTATGCGGAAGTAAACCAAAGTTTTAATATTTACACAGATTTCTCCAAGCACTACAGAGGCAGTGAGATATTTTACTTTCTTGGGTTCCGTGATCACTGCAGATGGTGACAGCAGTCACGAAATTAAAAGACGCCTGCTTCTTGGGAGAAAAGCAATGACAAACCTAGACAGCATCTTAAAAAGCAGAGACATCACCTTGCCAACAAAGGTCCGTATAGTTAAAGCTATGGTTTTCCCAGTAGTAATGTACAGAAGAGAGAGCTGGACCATAAAGAAGGCTGATCGCCGAAGAATGGATGCTTTTGAATTATGGTGCTGGAGGAGACTCTTGAGAGTCCCATGGACTGCAATAAGATCAAACCTATCCATTCTGAAGGAAATCAGCCCTGAGTGCTCACTGGAAGGACAGATCCTGAACCTGAGGCTCCAATACTTTGGTCACCTCATTTCCCCCCCCCCCTGCTTTATATCTCTGTGTTTCACTTTTTTTTATTAAATTTGCTTAGTAACCTAACATTTTTATAATATTCTATGAAAGAAAGAAATACAAAACACAATTTACTTCATACTACAATGCATAACAACATAACATTATTATATATGGTTCCTGAAAAAAGCTTACGTAACAAAATCAGTTCAAAGTACCTTACGGTTTACCAACTCTCTCTCTTTTCCCCCCTCTATTTCTTCCAGAGAAATTTCCTCCTTCAGTCTTAATCTATCACTTTCTTCGATTTTAAACCCTAGGCTTTCCCTACTAATGTTTTTATTTTCTTCTTTATATAAAGATTGATAGAATTCTGCAAATTCTTTCCTTATTTCTTTAGAGGTTTGTGTAAGTATTTTCCTTCTAGTCTTAATGGCCTTCACCCTGTTTATCCCTCCTTTTCTTTAAGTAGTTTGCAAGTCTCTTATATGATCCTATTGAAATTCTCTGAAAATCGTTTTTGATCATATTGTCTCTCTTCCACACTGCAACCATACCCAGCTCATCCAGTTCCTGTTTTAACTTTCTTAACTGCTCCTGTCTACTCCTTAGATATTTAACCTGTTGCTGTTGTTGCAAAATTTCAATCTCTTTAATTTTTTTTCTGTCCCCCGAGTACCAGTCCTTCTTAATAGCATTCTCTTTCAATAAATATACAATGTCCTCTTATAACAGCTTTGAAAGCATCCCACACTACTGGGATCTCGGCCGAACCATTATTCTCTTTAAAGTACCAACCAATTTGTTTTCTAATATATTCCCTGTCAATCTCTTTTGCCATTATTAGGTTATTGTATCTCCACCTCCTGCTTTTTCTTTCCTGTGATAAATGTGAGAGTGTAGCCATAGTGGAGTCTCTCTTCTTCTTTGGACTGCTGCCCGGAGCAGCCATAAATCGTCTTAACGAGCCCTGGCTCCGCAATGGTGTCCAGCCACGCTTCCGTTGGGCAGGCTCTCTCACTCACTCAGCAGAATCGCGCAGCGCCTTGTGTTGGCAATTTTAGGTCTGCATCTCTGTGTCTGGAATAACTGAGGTCCAGACAGTTGTATTCTAAACTACATATTTATTGACTCACAAACAAAAGAAAACCTGAGGAGTCAAGCTCCATAGCTACGATACACACTCTAGCACACTACAGCATACACTACTCGGGAAGGCAAAAGTGAAACCAACTTCGCCTTCTCTCAGACAAATGATAGTTGCCTGGATACCTTGGCAGAGTTCCCAGAATCAGAACGATGGTGTTAACTGCTTGCTGTCCAGGAAACACAACACCCCCTCTCGTTCGCAATTCTGGGTATACATATATACATCTCAACCCATGTTCAATCCCTCACAGAAACCTTCATGTTTCTGGAAACTTAGGGGTTTGGTGAAACCGTCTGCGAGATTCTTTTCACTAGGACAATATTTCAGCCTGACCACATTTGTCCTAACACTCTCATGCACATTTTTGAACCGAATATCCAAATGTTTCGTTCGTGCATTGAATTGACCGGATTCTGCCAATTTCAGGCATGGTTGGTTATCCTCCCATATGGTGATGGGCAGGTAACACTTCTCACACACATCCTCGACTAGGCACTTGTAGAATTCAAGCTCACGACACAGTTCTGACAGAGCACTGAATTCTGCCTCAGTCGATGACAGTGCAATCAGACTTTGCTTTTTGGACCTCCAGCTAATTACAGAATCTCCGAACATTATGACCATCCCAGATATTGACTTTCTGTCTGAGTCGCTAGCCCAATCAGCGTCAGCCCAACATTGAAGCTGTTCATTGCCCTGGGCTGTCAGTGTGAGGCTAAACTCTCTGGTTTCTTGCAGATACTTAAGAACTCTCTTAATCCCGTTCCAGGCCATCACACTGGGCTTGGCTGCTTCTCGACTCAGCAGATTGACTGCAAATGCAATATCGGGTCTACTCCATTGAGACAAATAGAGCAGGCTGCCCAGAGCAGATTGATACACCTCCTTGTGCTCAAACTCTTTCTTTTCATCAGACTGATTGTCTTTAACGAAGCATGTCTCCATTGGTGTCCTTACACCCTTACAGTCTGCCATGTTGAATTTCTTGAGCAACTGATCAATCTTTGAGCTCTGGTTAAGCACAAAACTGCCATCTTGGTCTCTGTGAATGTGAACCCCTAGATACATGCTCACAGGACCCAACTCCTTGAGTTTGAAGTGCTGCCTCAGCTTACTTGCAAACTCCTGCACCTGTTTGTTTGTACTAGCAACAAGGACAATGTCGTCAACAAAAACTAATGCCAATTCTTGTTGCTGACCTGAACCCTTTAGGTACAAACAACTGTCTGCACGACTCTTCCTGAAGCCTAGCTTCTCCAGAGCCTGGTTGAGACAAATATTCCAGTTTCTGGCTGATTGTCTCAAGCCATAAATGGAACGGTGTAGTCTCCAAACCAAATTTGGACTATCGCCTTCAAACCCTGGAGGAGGTAGCATGTAGATTTCCTCCTGCAGCGGTGAGTTCAGGTAGGCGACGTCGATGTCGAAATGTGCAACCTCAGCACCTCTCTGTGCTGCTACCGCTAGCAGTAACCTCATGGTCTCACTGCGGGATGTGGGTGCATAAACTTGTGAGTAATGCACTCCTGGTCTCTGGCTGAACCCTCTGGCCACCAATCTTGCTTTGTATTGTGGCTCTCCACTTGCAGTGGGTTTCAACCTATAGACCCAGCGACAACTCACAGCTTGCTGGTCAGCTGGCAGAGTTGTAAGTGTGAACACTCCAAGCGATTTCATGGCGCTAAGCTCTTTCTCCATCGCTTGTTTCCACTTGCTGGACTCTGCTTGAGGTAACTTCCGCACCTCGGCGAAGCTCTCCGGTTCGCACAGAGCAACATGGGCCCAAACCGTGGTGGCTTTGAACCTGTCAGGAGGTTTGCCTTTCGTGGTGCGCTTGGAACGCCATGGCACCACTGGAGACTCCCCCTCTGACCCAGACGTGCCGGACTCAGTCTGTGAGTCCCTGGCATCTGGAGAACCGCCAAGCGATTTGCTGCGCTTGCTGTGCCCTCCTGGACTGAACTTGCCTGAAGGTGAGCGTGGAGACCTACTGCGCTTCTGTCTCCTAGCTCTTGTCTCCCCTGGAGACGTTGGTGCGCTGCTGGGTTCAGACTTCGCCTGACTCTTAGGGATTGCCCCCTCTGGCACTGCACCCTGGTCGTGTTTGGGATCATGGCCCGAAACACCAGCAGGTTGACCACCATCAGCACCACCAGTGGGTGTGTCTGACTGATCCTGGTAGTCAAGACCGCTGAACAAGTCTGTGAGCACTTCAGGATTGCCATGAATCCTCTTCCAGCCATCTTGCTCACAAAACTCTGCGCTGCGGCTGATCACCACCCGAGAACGATTTCCACTCGGATGAGCAAATCTCCAGGCTTTCGACCCTGTGTCATAGCCGCAGAAAATCAGTTTCTGTGACCTCGGGCTGCCCTTCCTACGTAACTGCCGGGGTATCAGGACCCAGGCCTCTGCCCCGAAGGTACGGAAGTAGTGCACCTTGGGCTTCTTTCCGTAGAGAAGAAAATAGGGCGTGGTCCCTACCACAGAGTTGTATGTCCTGTTCAAAGTGTGACATACAGTTTTCCATGCTTCGGCCCAGAAGAATTTTGGCAGACCCGAATCAAACAAAATAGCATCAACTGCCTCCTGCATGGTTCTGTTCCTGCGCTCTGCAACCCCGTTCTCCTGGGGAGCGTAAGGAGAGGTTTTTCTATGCTTAATGCCTTTGGCACGAAAGAAATCCTGCAACTTTGCACAAGTAAACTCAGTGCCTCGATCGGTCTGGAAAGATTTCACTTTGGTGCCAAATTCCACCTCTACTGCCTCCACCCATTCCTTAATCTCTTTCGCCGCTTGCCCCTTGTCCCTGAGCGGGAAAATCCAGCCGGCGCGAGAATAATCGTCGATCAGACATAGTACAAAGCGGGCATGGCCCATGCTGGGAACCTGCATTGGTCCACACAGATCGGCGTGAATCAGCTCAAACGCCTGGTTGGCCACCCTGTCTGACCTTGGGTAACTGCAAGAATGCACCTTCGATCTCTTGCAAGCTCGGCAGTCTAGGAATTTAGTGCACTCCTTCATTTTACAACCCTCAGTGCACTCTACCTGCTTGCGCACGTACCCCCAATTGGCGTGCGAAAACCTGCGATGCCACAAGTGTAAACATTGATCGTGGGTGGGTTTGTTGGCACAATGCGCGTGTGCCGTCTCAAAACTGTTTTTACCTGTTTCAGCACCCTGCGCCCTCGCTGCGGCGCTGTTGTCAGTTTCCAGTATGTACACCCCATCATGGCCTCTCACCTGGACCAACTGCTTTCCACCTTTGGAGATGGTGCATACCTGGTTACCAAAACTGACCATGTAACCTGCAAGGTCTAAAGCTGAAACAGAAAGTAAGCCATACTTCATGCCATCTAAAACAAACACATCAATGTCATCATTCAGACAAGGCATATAAAAAACACCAGCTTTGGTGACAGATTTAGTGGTTGCATCTGCCAAAGTGACTGTGGTAGCATCTTGGATTGACCTGCAGTTCCGCAACTGACTGCCAGGTGGCGCTAGATGCCTACTGGCACCACTGTCCACAATCCAACGTAGCTTGGGGCTGGCAACAGTCTTTCCAACGAAAGCGTATGCAGCTGCTTTATCTTCTCTGCCTTCTCTGGACGATGCTTTCCTTCCACGACGTGGTCTCCCTTTCCTCTGGCGGTTGCCATGGAAACCAGCTTTGAAGTTTTCTTGGCTGCAGTCCCGGATTAGATGCTTATTTGACCCACAGCCAAAACATTTCTTCACTGCAAGAGCTTTAACAGAGCTCTCAGCAGCCTCTGCACCCCCACTCCTGGGCAAAGAGCAACCCCCCTTAACAGCTTTTCCTTTCTCTCTTTCTCTCCTATCCTGTTCATCCTGCAGCCTCCCCGATACATAATCAATGCTCAGTTGTGCTGCTGGCAAGGCTTCCAGAGTGAGAGAAAGCGTCTCAAAACTGGGGTCTAACGAACTAAGCAAAATGTAAACTTTCTGTTCCTCCGTAAATGGAACCTGCAGCTGTCTCAAACGGTTGAAGATTGCCAACATCTTGTTGGTGTGCTCACGCACACAGCCTCCAGGTTGCAAACGTTGCTCAAACAGCTGCCTGGTGGTGTGAATGCGTGCACCCGCTGTATCTCTCTGGAACACACGTTGGAGAGCCCCCCAAATCTCGTGGGCGTTGGTGGCAGCGTCTATGTGCACCATCTGCTCTTCCTCAATGCCCATGACTAAGTGAGCAGTAGCTCTCTCGTCTTTCTTCTTGGCCTCAGCTGCTTCAGCAGCAGGGTCTTGCACTGGTGGGGCCGTAGTACAAGTCCACAAATCTTTAGCAGTTAAGAGGACCTTCATCTTTCGCGACCAGTCAGCCCAATTCCTCCCATTTAGCCTGGGGAAGGGCGGTGTAAAGTTCTCATGGGATTCTGCCATCTCCCCCCTGGGGCTTGAGGTAACTCACGTGGCTGCAAACTCAGCACTTGCCTCTCAGCTCCCAGCTCCAGGAAACGGCTCCTCTTCACCAGCGAGGTTTCCCTGCTTTATGCCTCAAAGCTTGCACAAAGCAGTCCTCCAGCTGGGCTTTCATGCTGCCGCTTGCAGCAGACACACAGACCTCCCGTCCTGGCCATAAATCACTTCAGGACGCTTTGCCAAAAAAGCCGTGCTATCTCTTAATGGCGCTTCCATAACCTGTGATAAATGTGAGAGTGTAGCCATAGTGGAGTCTCTCTTCTTCTTTGGACTGCTGCCCGGAGCAGCCATAAATCGTCTTAACGAGCCCTGGCTCCGCAATGGTGTCCAGCCACGCTTCCGTTGGGCAGGCTCTCTCACTCACTCAGCAGAATCGCGCAGCGCCTTGTGTTGGCAATTTTAGGTCTGCATCTCTGTGTCTGGAATAACTGAGGTCCAGACAGTTGTATTCTAAACTACATATTTATTGACTCACAAACAAAAGAAAACCTGAGGAGTCAAGCTCCATAGCTACGATACACACTCTAGCACACTACAGCATACACTACTCGGGAAGGCAAAAGTGAAACCAACTTCGCCTTCTCTCAGACAAATGATAGTTGCCTGGATACCTTGGCAGAGTTCCCAGAATCAGAACGATGGTGTTAACTGCTTGCTGTCCAGGAAACACAACATTTCCTCTTCCAGTCCCAGCTCCACAAATAGTGGAACATGGTCTGAAATCCATATTCCCAGAGTCAGAGCCATTCTAACACTAATTTCATTTCCTTCTTTAATTAACACATAGTCTATATAAGTGTAAGTCTTATGTCTGTTAGAGAAGAAGGTAGGTTTAGTGCTGGGGTTTCCCCTCTCAAAAACATCCTTTAATCCCCATTTAGATAATCTAAATGTGCTATCGTTCTTTGTATTTCAGTTAAGTTCTGCTGTAACAATAACTTCCCCTTCAGCGTAGAGCTGCAGTCTATTCAAGGTTTTCTTTATATTTTTTTTCTGTCTTGTGTTAGGACTCTATATATTGATTAATGAAAAAATAACCCTTGTGTTGCAATAAACGTCAATAGTATCAAAAAGGCAATACGCAGACCGATGTATGCAGGGCACTTGTAAGACTTTATAATTTGAGAAATATAAACGAATACGACAGCGTTCCGGATGAATACATTGTTTCGACTTTTTGTCTTCTTCAGTCATAAACTAAAGAGAATAACAAACACATACATGGTTCTATTATATGTGTTTGTTATTCTCTTTAGTTTATGACTGAAGACAAAAAGTCGAAACAGTGTATTCATCCGGAACGCTGTCGTATTCGTTTATATTTCTCAAATTATAAAGTCTTACAAGTGCCCTGCATACATAGGACTCTATATATTAGCTATTGTAAAGATTTTTTGTGACACTTTAATTTTTAAAAATATAAATCTACCATCATTATCTTTTTTCCAGCTAAGAACCTCCGGCCTAAGATTTGCATTACATAGTATAGTGACACCTTTAGTCTTATTCGTCCTTTTTTATTCTGCTATTAGGCCCCATTGCTGAGAGCATAACAAAGGTCTGTTGTTTGCTTTGGCTCTATGTGTCTCCTGAAGGCATAGTATATCCACTTTCATTTCCTTTGCCAGTGCTTTGGCCACCTCATGAGAAGAGAAGACTCCCTGGAAAAGACCCTGATGTTGGGAAAGATGGAGGGCACAAGAAGAAGGGGATGACAGAGGATGAGATGGTTGGACAGTGTTCTCAAAGCTACCAACATGAGTCTGACCAAACTGCGGGAGGCAGTGGAAGACAGAAGTGCCTGGCGTGCTCTGGTCCATGGGGTCACGAAGAGTCGGACACGACTAAACAACTAAACAACAACAACAACAAGTGGAAACACAGAAGATGGGTGAGGAGGCTTGGTGGCCTTGCACAATTAACCCTTCATTTAAGGCCACTTTAAGCCCACTTGGGGTTTGATTACCCAGATCATGCGACTGGGAGGATGTAGACATGACACTAATCAGTACAGGTGGAGGCTGTTGAGGCATTAAGCCTTGCCTACCTGGGCCGGGTATAAATAACAGGGCTTGAACCTAAATGCAGTGTGCCTGGATGTGGGTCAAGGTTGCTGCATTGCAAACCAGATAGAAGATCCACCAGGGGCATAGCCAGGATCAAAACTAGGGGGGGGGCAAGCCATGGTCGTTCAGGTTGTGACATTTCAGCATGGAAAAGGCGAATGAAACCAAAATTTAAAGAAAATTATATATAATTATAGCAGTGCTTTATTACGGTAGTTATTACAATTATTTGCTTGAATTTTTTTAAATTTTTATTCTAGTTACATGTCTTATGCTAATATCATTTTTATTGGGTTTGAAGAAAACTTGTTCAAAACTTTCGTTTCAATCCCCGAGGAGTCGGTGCAGGTGTTTCCAAAGGCGAAGGAAACGGACCCCCTCAAAAAAAAAATAGGGGCGCAGCCAGTCTGGAAGTGCAAAGGAGAAGCGCCTACTTTGGTGAAATAGAGCATCCAGAGCTCATAGAGGATAAGAACAGAAATTGTGCTCTGGCGGCTTATAATTTACTTTAATTACTTGCAAGCAAGTTACAAGTAGGTAGCCGTGTTGGTCTGCCATAGTCAAAACAAAATAATAAAATAAAATAAAAATCCTTCCAGTAGCACCCTAGAGACCAAATAAGTTTGTTATTGGTATGAACTTTCATGTGCATGCACACTTCTTCAGCACACGAAAGATTTGAAAAGTGTGCATGCACACGAAAGATTTGAAAAGTGTGCATGCACACGAAAGATTTGAAAAATCACCCAAGCAAACACGTTTTTTTAGGGGTTAAAATAAGGCTTGGGGGGGTTAAAGGCAAAGGACAAAGGGGTAAAGTAGTCACTCACAAAAAGATCGCTGTGGATCAAAACAGCAGGCGCCCGTGCAACCCGGGGCAGCGCCCGATGTTTGAGGAACAGGGAGAGTTTCCCCCTGTAGCCTCACTGTCAGAGGAAGAAAGAAGGCTCTTAAAGGGACACACATGCTTTCCCAGCCTCCCAGTGGGGAGAACTCAAGGCAGATATGAAGAACGGGGGAACTTGAAAGGGAAGATCGGGAGGCAGGAGGGAGGGAAGGAGGGAGGGGGGTGAAGAGGGGCAAGCTGTGCGGGAGGGGACGTTTTCCCCCCGTCAGCCTCCAGCCTCACGGCAAAAAGCTTCACCTCGGCTTGCTCGCTCGGCCGCCGCGTGCACTCCTCCTTCTTTCTTCCGGCAGCTAGGGGTGGGGGCAGCTGCCTTCTAGGGGGGGCAGTTGCCCCCCTCTGCCCCCCCTGCCTACGCCCATGAGATCCACCCTGCTGCTGTTCCTTAGGCAGTAGCTTAAGGAGGGATTTGGGTTAGTGGTCTGGTACTATATGTTGGTTGTTTGGGTAAATGTTTGTCGGGGATCACTGGGGAACAAAATTTTGGTTGCATTGACACCTGCAGTTGTTCTAACCTAATTTTGACGTGCTGATTTCATATCTGAAGTCGGTTTTGTTCTGTAAGCTCTAGTTTTTTTTTGGAATTCATGTTTTTCACTTTTCACCATAATCTTCATTTTTCACAATGCAAGAATTCAATATTTTATTAAACACATAGCCAAAGTAGTACAATATGAGTATAAATGTAAGAGACCTATATAGCATTGCACATGACATGTATAGCATTGAAAATGACATGTATATCTATGTACAGTTGGAGGTATACAAAAAAAAATGTACTAGTATTCCCTTGGGATACACAATATCTGCAAGCTGTTATTATTCAGGTAAGAATTTATGCTTGTAGCTCTTGCGTTTGTGGACTTGCACAGGGGATTCTCTGTGCTTTCCTCTGTGCTTTCTCTGCGCTTTCCGTATTCATCACTGACTGCCCCAAGGTTTTCAGGGAATTGAGCTCAGGAAATGGAACTTCACACTCATATTGTACCCAAGATTGTGGAAAGCCAACAACATTTTTTCAACCACAGCCAAGGAAGTTTTTGATAGCTGCCACGAAAGACTGACAAGCTTTCTTCTCTTTGCCATTCATCTTCCTCATCTTGAACAAGGCCACGAATTTGAGGTCCATCGAACACACCTGCTTTGATCTTCTTGAAAGACAAAGCGGGAAAAGCTACAACTATATGTGGAAAACATTTACCTTCAGTATTTAATGCCTTCACAAACTGTTTCATCAAGCCATCTTTTTTCATGTCTCCTATGTCGTTTTTCAAACTCCAAATTAATTCTTTGAAATCCGTCTCAGAATAAAATCCAGAATTTCTCCTTCCATGTTGATTGTGAAGCAATATGAGTGTGAAGCTCCATTTCCTGAACAGTCACCTAGATCAATTCCCCAAAAACATTGGGGCAGTCAGTGATGAACAGGGAGAGCGCTTCCATCAAGACCTGAAGACAATGGAAGAGCGTTATCAAGGGTGATGGGACAAAACTACTGTTGGACCATCAAATGAGAATCCCCTGTGCAAGTCCACAAACGCAAGAGCTACAAGCACAAATTCTGACCTGAATAACAACAGCTTGTAGATACTGTGTATCCCAAGGGAATACCAGTACATTTTTTTGCATACCTCCAACTGTACATGTCATTTTCAATGCTATACATGTCATGTGCAATGCTATATAAGTCACTTACATTTATACTCATATTGCACTACTTTGGCTATGTGTTTAATAAAATTGAATTCTTGCATTGTGAAAAACGAAGATTATGGTGAAAAGTGAAAAACATGAATTGCAAAAAAAACCTAGAGCTTACAGAACAAAACCGACCAGATTTGAAATCAGCATTTGAAAGAACATATAAGAACAGCTGAAAAATCTCATGCAACAGAAAATGAAAAAAAAAAAATTGTTCCCCAGTGTTTTTTGTGTGTTAAATGAGAAGGGGGTTCATTGACTGTGTCTGTTTGGGGAGGTTTTGCACTGTTGTATGTGGGTACATACATAGAAGGGAAGCGGGTGGCGCTGTGGGTTAAACCACAGAGCCTAGGGCTTGCCGATCAGAAGGTCGGCGGTTCAAATCCCCGCGAAGGGGTGAGCTCCCATTGCTTGGTCCCTGCTCCTGCCAACCTAGCAGTTCGAAAGCACGTCAAAGTGCAAGTAGATAAACAGGTACCACTGCAGCGGGAAGGTAAACGGCGTTTCTGTGCGCTGCTCTGGTTCGCCAGAAGCAGCTTAGTCATACTGGTCACATGTCCTGGAAGCTGTACGCCGGCTCCCTCGGCCAATAATGCGAGATGAGCGCCACAACCCCAGAGTCGGTCACGAGTGGACCTAATGGTCAGGGGTCCCTTTACCTTTTATGTGGGTATAGAAACCTATTTTGTTCAATAAAGTTCAGTCTTCTTCCACTAAGTTGTTTATCAAAGATCCATTAAGAAAAAAACTTGTTTGCATTTGGAAAAAACAGTTTCAAGCATTATCTGTGTGCAGAATGACTTTCCTCCATTCTGAATCAATTTAATTTGGTGACTACCTCCTTCCCCTTTCTAGTATAATGGGAGAGGGATAAAAATTGCTCACTCTATAAATACATATATTCCATTTTCCATCCTGTGCATAATTTTATAAACTTCTGTCATGTCCTTTTGCAGTTGTCCCTTTTTCAAACTGATCTGATTGTAAGTTAGATGCACTGAGAGATCTTATATGTTGCCAACAGCTGCAGGGTTCAGCACAAGGAGCGGCTCTGTCACTCCTGTTCCTCTTGGGAGAGCAGATCTTTTCCTTGTGCATAAACCTGAATTGGGGTAGGGGACTTTGAAATATTGATTGGAGGAGAGTTTAAGGAAGGAAGAAGGGAAAGCAGGTGCCTCTTTGGGGGTTTTACATGCTGGTACCAAGTTGGAACCTGAGCCCATTGCTAAGGAAACCAACTACATCATTTCTAAATTGTTTTCAGGTCCATTCCTTGGCAAATTTCAACCACGAATGAACACTGGTTGTTACTTAGTGCACAAAAGCAGGCAGGAGTGGGGGGGGAAGGCAGTAGATGAAAAGAGTTACAGAAAAGCAGGGGGGGGAACCTTGTCAAGGCAAAAAACAGTAAGAAAGCTGGCCGGAAACAGCTTGTTGCCTGTCCCAGACCTCAGTAGGCAGCTAATATCTTGGTTACACCTTCCTTCTCCAACCCCCTTTTCCTGCTTTCAAATACCTGGCAGATTTACAATTCAAAGAGCTGTTTGGAAAGCCAGCTGGGCTTAGATACCTTCCAGCCTGTTTTTTTTTAAGGGCTGAAAAGCAAAAGGGTTTTATTTTTAAATAACCAATCTCATTGTTTTGTGTTCAAGTACAAAAAAAAATGTTACCTCTGATTGTCCCTGTTGTAGTCAAAGATGAGAGAGGGGTTTTGAAGGCAGTCTGCCTTTGACAATGTGGCTTTGCATGCTGTGGCCCACAGAGTGCTAGTTAATTGTGAGCACTTCCTCTCCTCCTCCATCACTGCCTGCAAATGTGTCCACACTTACCTAATCATTGCATGGGTGCCACAATTAAGAGAGGGAGAACAATAAGGTGTGTGAGAGAGGCAGAGAGAGAAGTGATACACAGAAAGAAGCTTTTACTATAATGCTGTTATACAAATCTATGGTGTGAACACATTTGGAATATTGTGTGCAACTCTGGCTGCCTCACCTCAAAAAGGACATTGCAAAGTTGAAAAAGGTTCAGAAAAGGGCAAGCAAAATGATAAACTCTCTTATAAAGAAAGGGTACACCAAATGGGTATTTTTATTCTAAAAATAAGGAGAGCAAGAGGTCAGGGGTGAATAATGTTATGCATGGTGTGGGGAAAGAGAAGCTTTTCTCTCTCTCATAAAACTAAAAGCCAGGGAGTATCAAACAATGTATTGTGCAGAAAGAGTGAAGAAAGAGAAGGTTTTCTTGTTCTCTCTGAATAGCAGAACCCAAAGGGGTCATCCAATGAAGCTAAATGATGGGAGATTCAGAACAGAAACGCTTCTTTACAGAGCACATAGCTAACCCATGGGATTCACTGCCACAAGATACAGTGATGCCACCAACTTGGGTAGCTTTGAAAGTGGTTTAGACAAGTTCATGGAAAATAAGTTTACCATCAACTCCTAGCCATGCGTTGCTTCCAGTATGGGAATCATGAGCGGGGAGAGTGCTGCTATTGCACTCATGTCCTGCTTGTGGACTGGCCACTGTGAGAACAGGATGCTGCACTAGATGGGCCGAGGGTAGTGGGGAGGTCTGTCTGTGCCTGTTTTGAGTTGTTCCTAAGATGGATTCAAACATGCATATTCAACCCAAGGTTGACGGAATATGACAGTGGGAGGGGAATTGTCAAAACGGAGCCTCTCTTTCCCCTGCTAACTTTGCATGAGGAAAGGCCCTTACCATCTGGCCAGCCTTGGTCCTGGCTGAGCTGTCCTCCGGCTCCAGACGTGACCTGCTCAATAATCCTCTGGAGGTGGTGCTTGAAGACGGCTGTTGTGAGCTCCTCAAAATCGCAGCCAAGGACTTCCGCTGCCTTGTTGGCCCACTCAAACTGCATGAACTGCTTCCTGCCAACTGAACAGAAAGGAGAGGAAGGGGCTTATGCTCAGGAAGCCTTTGTTTTCCATGTAGACTCCTTCTGATTCACTTTTAATGCTTGAATTTGTGAATTCTGTGATTTGTGAATTACGAATTATTTATTTGTGATTCACAATATGATATTGATATAATTCACATATGATAGCCATCTTCAAATATCTCAAGGGTGTCACATGGAAGAGGGAACAAGCTTGTTTTCTACTGCTCCTGAGGGTAGGACTCAAAACAATGGCTTCAGGTTTCAAGAAAGGAGATTCTGACTAAACATCAGGAAGAATTTTCTGACAGTGAGAGCTGTTCAACAGTGGAACAGTCTCCCTCCCATCCTTGGAAGTTTTTAAGCAGAGGTTGGATGGCCATCTGCCATGGATGCTTTAGTTGAGACCCCTGCATTGCAGGGGGCTGGACTAGATGACCCTTAGGGTCCCTTCCAACTCTACAATTCTATGATTCTATTTATTCCATATCATTTATATATACACCACCCAATTGTAAGAAGAAAAAAACCTCAGAGTGGTTTGCAAAAAGAATAAAATAGCAAAATCAATAATAACTGTTAAGAACTGCTACTGAAAACATTCAAATCATGTTTAAGATCAAATATAAACCAACAACAGATGAAGAACACATGTCAGCATTCTACGTATCCATGTAAGCTTGTTGAAACAAAACTGCTTTTAGCAGGTGCTGAAGAGCACAGTGAAGATGCCTGCTTGGTGTCAAGAGGCAGGGAGTTCTCTAAGGTGGATGCTGCCACACTAAGAAATCGATTACTCACAGTGGTACAGTGGTACCTCGGTTTATGAACTTAATCCGTTCCGGAAGTCCGTTCTTAAACCGAAACCATTCTTAAACCAAGGTGCCCTTTCCCTAATGAGGCCTCCTGCCACCAGGGCCCTTCCACTGTTCGGATTCCATTCTTAGACCAAGGTAAAGTTCGCAAACTGGGACACTACTTCAGGTTTTGTGGAGTTTGTAAACCAAACAGTTCATAAACAGGGCTGTTCTTAAACCGAGGTACCACTGTACATGTTTTAAGTGTCCCCTGTAACAAGGCCAGTTCTGCACATGGGCCTATGTAGCTAAGGGGGTCAAGTTTGTAGTGTCGATGTATCCTGGGTGGGGGGTGGGCTGTGTTTCCGTTAAGAGTGGCCAAAGAAAGAGAGCATGGTAGCCAGAGACAAAGAAAACCAAAGGAAGGTCATGAGACAGACTTTTTTTTAAGAAAGGGAGGGAGAAGGAAACGAATCAGGTCTGAAAATGAATGGCTGTTCATGTGTAAAGTGCTGGCAGTAATTAGCTGCAATTTGATGGCAGCCATTCATAAACGAGACAGAGAGCAGAATTAAACTGATGGTAGCAATTAGATTTCATTTCACCTCTGAGCACTGCCTTCGATTTTGCCCTGCAGGAGTCATATTTCCATGCGTTGAAATGCAGCACAGCATTTGCTGGTGGCTTTGAAAGGGCATCTACAAAATAAGAGCCCCCGCCCTGCCTCCCCCCCCCGCCTCCTGCTCTGCCCACTGCTCTCCCCTTTGGAAAGGCTCTGTGGGACTACCCGGAAGGCCTCCTGCAAGGAGCAGCCAATCCTGGAAAGAATGGGGCTACAGCCACCCAGCCATGCCATGCCCATGCCCCCCCACAAAGCCAACTGGCTGAATGTATTTCCAGGGAAATCATTTATCTCTTGGAATAATTACTTCAGCTTCATGTTTCCAAAAAAGGATCAATAGAGAGTCAAATTGCAGAATGAGCCAGTCTGCAAAGCTTCAGACTGATAAGTTGCAGAACCCACAAGCTGGCAGGAAACCAGGTCCTACACATGCAACTTGGAAGCTGCATAGAAAGGCAATGGAGCAAGGAGAAAGGTCTCTCCCTGGGTTAAGTCTTATGGCCAGATGAAAGGAAGACAAGAAGGGAAAGAGCCACCCACATGCTGACCAGACAAACTGGCTGAAATGGTCAATCCCCTTTTCTCAGGGCTAGCAATCTCTAGCAAAACAAGGCAAAACAAAAACCTCAAACCCTACAATTCCAAACCACAATTCCCCAGATTCCTTTCATTCTTTTTTTGGAGGGGGAGAACCATGATAGTTTAAGTATGTCTTCCTTCATGCATAAAAACATAAGTCTTTCATCACACAGCCTTTGTGGAAGGATTTGCATCACAGTCCTGGATTTGCATGAACTCAGGGCAGGGGAGCTAAAAAGAAGGCAATTTTTAAACAACAGCAGACGTTTGAACAATGCAGGGAAAGAGAGGAACTGTGAGCATATGAGGGACTTGAAGGAGCTGTGGGGATTGTTGATGTGTGTGCAACATCTAGCCTACTCTTGGGTTTTTTCTTTTCATAGACTTGCAGCAGTTTTGTTTTAATTGAGTATCTTTATTATTTATTATTTACTATTTATTTACTATTATTTACTATTTACTATTTATTTACTTTATTATTTATTATTTACAAAAAATAGGTCATCCTTCCAGAGACCTAATGCTGACTCATGCTCATTTACATACTGACACTTTACACTCTGACCCTTATTGATCACATGCCCTTTATAAAGGCTCCTGTTGCTGGGTAGATTTTTCTGTTGCCTAGCAACCTGTTCAAGACCAATTATCAAGTTCTTTCTATTCTTTCTAGAATATTCCAACAGGGATATGGGGCATTAAAGGAGCCATGAGGGGATGGGGGCAGGGGTGAAACTATGCTTCATTTCACCTGGGTCAAAAACCCAGTTTGGCACCCCCTCCACACACATTTGCATACACACAGGTTAGGAGCCTCAATGGTGTCCCTCTGGAGGCTTCACCCGGGGCAAAAAACAAAAAACCAGCTAGCCCCCCGTAGCTATGGCACTGGATGGGGGCATTGGGTAAAGTGCAAAGTGGGGGGTTGGCAAGTGGGGTGGGGAGTTTGGCAAGGGTGCAGGGTAGGTGGGTCTGGCAAACAATGCAAGCAGGAGCAGCAGGCCCTAGGAGTTGACATATGCTCTGAAGCTCCTTGACTCCAACAGTTCTTACTGGAACATGCTCAAACCACTGGGTTCTTAATGGCAGCTACTGTCCTACGGTAGTAGGCTGGAGCGTGGAGCTAGATGGGTGGTGTTGCTCCAGCAATGAAGCCAGTCAGACCAGGGAGCTTATAGAGGAGCTGAAGCCAGACCCTGATCCAGGCAGATGCTTCCATGCACTTCCACGTTCTTCTGAGTAGCCTTTGTGGGCAGTCAGCTGGGCACTTCAGTGCCGTCCCTAAAGCTTCTGCCTAGGTCTCCATCTCCACCTGCACGCACACGGAACTGGCCTCCCATTTGGTTGCACAAACAGGGATTTAGCCTTCAACCTAAGGATCTTGTGCCTAGGGGGGCAAGTTCCTCATGTTGGCTTCTGTGCCACTTTTTTTCCTCATTGGGTGTTATTTGATTACAATCTCTTCTGGAATGGTCTGTTTTTCAGAGGTTTTTATCATTTTATCACATGTTTGCTGCCTTGGGCAAGTTTGGAATAGAAGTTTAATAAACTGTCGTGTCCCCAATGGTGACTGTAGCTAGCTGTCAAGAACGCACACCACTCCGATAAGTCAGCGGAAGTTGTCTTGAAGTTTATTGTACAGCACACAGAGAAACGTGGAAAGTCCGTGAGGATTCTGAGGAGGCCATCTCAGAATCCCCCTTATGTACACCTTGCTGGGTGACTCCCAATTCCCCCCTCCCTTCTGCCCTAAAGGTCCGGGGGTAATCCTCTTCCCCACCCGGGGTGGCTTGGACAAAAGAGTTAACTGCTCTGGTCTACCTGCACCATTCATGGGTGCTTTTTGCATTGTTATTGCGATGCTGCCGGTTCCACCACGCCCGCTGCTGATGGCTCGTTAGCGGTCGTTATCGCCCATTCTGGGGTTGTTTACCCCGCGGGGCATGCCTGGGCGAGGTCGGGCCTTGCTGCGCTCGGTTTAACCCCTGCGCGCCTGGCTCCGCTGTCGCCCCCTTCTCTGGCCCGCTGCATGGTTCCCCTTCCTGGCGCCCGCATGGCGCGACCCTGGCGGACCCCGGTCTATCAGTGTCTAGTCGGGTCGCGACATAAACAAACAAACACATTAATAAAAAGTCCCTCCCTGACAAGAACACCACTGACTGCAGGAAGAACAGAGGACTGGAGTTATAGGAACTACCGGTACTTCATCTTTCTCTCTCTCAGTCCACTTCTCTTTTGCTTTGATCCATTTTAAATCTGTGAGTCCTTTGATTCCCTTTCTCTTGCCATATGGTAATAGAATCGATTTTTGGAGCAAAGGGTGAGCTGCTAAAAGGAGAAGAGAGAAGAGCTATTTGTTTTTCCACTCCCAAACCCCTGAAAAATGTCAGATTTTGTGCAGGTATGTGGCTGCCCTGTAAAGTGATTGAATGAAGCAGGATGTGCCTCACTGAAAAGCTTGTCTTGAAGCAGCCTGGTATTCAGTTCTTCCAAACAGGCCAGGATTCTGCCTAGCCCAGATCTCATGGAGACCTCCTGTATGAAAGAGGCAGGAAACCTGATGCAGCAGCTAAAAAAGCCAATGCAATTCTGGGCTGCATCAATAGGAGTATAGCATCTAGATCAAGGGAAGTAATAGTACCACTGTATTCCGCTCTGGTCAGACCCCACCTGGAATACTGTGTCCAGTTCTGGGCACCACAGTTCAAGAAGGATATTGACAAGCTGGAACGTGTCCAGAGGAGGGCAACCAAAATGGTCAAAGGCCTGGAAACGATGCCTTATGAGGAACGGCTTAGGGAGCTGGGTATGTTTAGCCTGGAGAAGAGATGGTTAAGGGGTGATATGATAGCCATGTTCAAATATATAAAAGGATGTCATATAGAGGAGGGAGAAAGGTTGTTTTCTGCTGCTCCAGAGAAGCGGACACGGAGCAATGGATTCAAACTACAAGAAAGAAAATTTCACCTAAACATTAGGAAGAATTTCTTGACAGTAAGAGCTGTTCGACAATGGAATTTGCTGCCAAGGAGTGTGGTGGAGTCTCCTTCTTTGGAGGTCTTTAAGCAGAGGCTTGACAGCCACCTGTCAGGAATGCTTTGATGGTGTTTCCTGCTTGGCAGGGGGTTGGACTGGATGGCCCTTGTGGTCTCTTCCAACTCTATGATTCTGTGATTCTGTGATTCTGTGAAACCCCACAGAGAACAAATGAGGACCTGGAAGAACCTTCAGAAGCCCCACAAGGCAGCCTGAACCACCTTGGCTGTTCTTACCACCACCAATAACCGCTCTGGCCACATTATGAGCCCTCCCTTGATCTCTGATGATCTCTCCGGACCTCAGGAGATGGCAGTGGACTCTGATGGGAAGCTCAGAGCTGCCAGAAGGCACCATCACAAGGCATCTTGTGGGGAGCAAAGGTCTACTCAGCTCCTGTGCCCACAGCATACACTTAAGGCACTATGACACCACTTCAGGCAGTCATGGCTTCCTGGGAGCTGTAGTTTGCTAAGGATGCTGGGAGCTGTCAGGAGCATCGTATCCCCCTCACAGAGCTTCATTTTGCAGAGAGAACACCCTTCTTTTGCCCGCAATATGGTGCAGACATAAACTAGGAAGTATCTGGCCTAGTCAAGCTACTTTTGTGAGAATCCAACTTTCCCTGATGTAACCTTGCTGGAAAAGATTATACCAGAGATGAACTCACCTACATATGTCTGAAACTTCCTCCCCTCCCCTCCCAGAGCTACAATTCCCAGAGTAGCTATACAATCAACCCCTCTTCCCAGGAAACTCTGAGAATTGTAGCTCTGGGAGGGGTATAGGGGGCTCCTGACAATGCTCAGCACCCTTAACAGACTACAGTGCCCATAATCCTTTGGGGAAAACATGACTGTTTAAAGAGGTATCATAGTGCTTTAAAGGTATGACTTGAATGTGGCCTAAGCGTTGGCCATGGACAGAATAGACAGGTTGCATTCAACTGATGGCCACTGATAAGACCTTTCCCTTTTGCTGTAAAGAGATGTGTGCAATGATGGCACTGGAGAAGCAGCAACAGCAGCAGCAACCACCACCTTAGTAATAACCCGTGAACTTTAGTGGTAATTTCACTATTGGAAACCAAACTCCAACTATTCAAAGATGCAAGGGAAATCTCCATGCTGTGTGTCACCTATAATCACCAAACTATCATGTGACAATTGCAGCAATAAAAAGGGGATACATGGGGATGCAATCACACTCTTTGCAATTCCCAAGCCACTGCTATCGAAAGGGAGGGATGTGGCCTAAGGGTATCAAAGGCTTGATCCCAAAATTGAACCCAGAGCCACACAAAAATTCTTGGATATTTCATACTATCTTCAGGAAACTCTGGTATTAAGCATTTGGCAGGCGAAGGACAGCCTCCTAAGCAGTGAATTTTCCTAATTTTAAAATAATTACAGTTGATTAATGGTGCTGTGACATGCTACAGACATGCCCCCACCCCAGCTGATTTCGCAACACCGCAGTCCCAAAGTGCTTAGAATCCAAAGTACATAAATCACCAGGAGCTGCCTTTAGGTTAGAGCACGTCTTAAAATAATTTATGAAGAGCACCACCTTCTCCCTCCTTAATGCGCTCCCCACTCTCACTTTCTCTGCATTTAAATAAAGTCTTCACAAGCACGAGTTCCACTGAAGATTCTTCTCGCTATAATTCAGACGCAGCAACACCAAATCATAATCAGAAGAAAATAAAATACAGTTGCAAGGCCAGGCAGAGTTGATGGCACCTGGGAGACCGATGGGTAGGAGCTGAGAGAAGAAGCAGCAGCATCAGACTCGACTCTGTTCATTACCATAATAAAATGGTAATGAAGGCTGAGGGTGCAAACTCAAAATGGAGCCAGATGGATAAACAAGTGCATAGGCAGCACACATCTCTGCCTCTGGAACAGAAGCATTATCTCTGATAATGCACTTTCATGATCCTCGTATGATTTTGCTATCCTCTTGGACTACTGTTGTGCTGAATATTTAGCCCACATTTTAATTTTAAGGGAGCCAAGGTGTGGCTGTGAGAGTCCCATCTCTCATTCTAAAATCATCACCCCAGGGATTTGCATTCTGCAGCTTTCCTAGGCACCCACTCTTCAAAGCCCAGGGAAAGACACAATAAGGGAACTCCTCCTATGAGGCATATTCAGATCAGGAAGTGTGAGCAGCCCAGGAGGCTGAGGGGTGTTGAGGAAATCATAGCATTGTAAAGTTGGAAGGGGTCATCTAGTCCAACCCCCTGCAATGCAGGAATCTCAACTGAAGTATCCATCACAGGTGGCCATCCAACCTCTGTTTAAAAGCCTCCAAGGAGTCCGTTCCACTGTTAAATGGCTCTTATCTTCAGAACGTTCTTCCCAGTTTAATCAGAATCTCCTCTTTTGTTATTTGAATCTGTGAGGAGTTGAGTTAACACAATGTTAACTGCACACAGGATGTTGCGTACTGACACGACGGGGGGAGCGAATGTTCTTTGTTCTTTAGTTACTTTCACTTCTGCTGTATTACGGAGAAGACATGGGAATTTCTTCTCCGGGAAACTGCTTGTAAATTATGCTGTGAATAAATGCTTCTAGATCAGAAAAGAAGCTGACTCTGAGAGACTCATTGATACAGATTCCACACACAGACACAAAACTGCACCGCTGTGTTTTTCTGCTCTGCAAGCGGAGGTAAGATAGCAAGTGTGACGCAGCAGAAGCGCACTGACAGTTTAATGGCGTCTGCTTCACCTCCGCAAATGCCAAAAGAATCTGTTGGTTCGGGTACTACCCTCTGGAGCAGCAAAAAACAGGCTTGTTTCCATGGGGCAGCCCTCTACAATTCTATGGTTCTATGTAAGATAGCAAGTGGCTTAACATATTGCCAACTCTGCAGTGGGTGGCACACTCTGCTTGCTGGCTCAGACAGAACACATATTGGAGGGTCTTGCACTTTCTCTGGCTCTTCTCCCACTCTAGGGATATCCAAGAGCAGGCCTTGTGCAAGACCAGCATGATATGAAAACAGCAGCCCCTCAAGCAGAGAGGCTGAACTGAGATCCAATGACTTTCTGTAATGCTCCTACCGGTAGAAGGACAGGCTAAGAGGGGGCAGGGAATTCAGACAAATGAGCCCAGACAGATGGCTTGCTTTTCTGAAATGCTGCACCATGCAGCCTGCAAAGCAGAGATGAGGGACAGGGACATCTCCATCATCTCATTTCTCAGGCTGCAGCAGATGGATCCAGCACAGCAGTCTCCTTCTAGAACCACCCAGCCGTTGGTCTTACCTTTGCAAGCCCCTGCAGCACCCAGGTGGTAGATGGCGGCCAAGACTCGCCAGATGGCCTTCTGCTCCTCCACCACAATTCCCAGGATCTCCATGGCAGCCTGGAGCTGAGCAAATGCAGCTGAGGCCTTCTGCTTCTCTTCAGCCTGCAAGGAGGGAAAGGAACAACCAGGTCTATAGCACAAGGGCATGGGTTGGGACCAGGGATACCAAGGTGCCTTTGGAAAGAATGGCAGCATACAAAGTACCCTTAAAAAGAACCCCACAGGGCAAGAACATCTCCAAAATACACCCCATACCTTGATTATTCTTAAACCAGCATGTGAACATAAGAAAAACCTACTGGGTCAGGCCAATGGCCCATCTAATTCAGGATCTGGCTCCCACAGTGGCCCAAAGGGAAACCCATAAGCAAGACCCAAGCTCAAGAGCCCTCCCCTCCCCTCCTGCAACTTCCAGCCCCAGGTTGGTGCAGGTTCCAGGTGAAGGAACCCCCAAGCTACAGAATTGAATGAGAGACAGTTCCTAGGTTACTTCCCTTGTAAGGGAGAATCTTTCAATTTCAGTTTCTTAAGTCACGGGCAAAAATACACCGTAAATTGGACATTGTGGGGGCCAGGCTTCTGCTGGGGGGGAGCCAAACCTCAGATAATTGAGTACTTTCAATGCTTTTCAATAATATTTGTGAATCTGCCCCACCTTGGCTATACCTATGTCTTAGGTTTAGCTCACCTCATTTCCATGTCACCTTAAAAATATTTTGCCACATCCCCACATCAGTTTGCAATTAAAAGAAAAAATCACCAGCATTTTTAGTGCAAATTTCTCATAACATGCACATAGTTTGTATGCATAGTATGCATACAAACTATATATATACTATATAGTATATAGTATATATATAGTTTGTACATACTATATAGTATAGTAGTATGTATAGTATGTATAGTATGCACATAGTTTGTATGTATAGTATAGTATAGTATAGTATAGTATAGTATAGTATAGTATAGTATAGTATAAAACAATTTAAATTCATGTAATACATTTCTGCATGTTATTTCCCTAATACCTGTACATGCACTTTATGCATGCTTAACCCTGGCACATGCATTTCTGGACACATGGCCTGATTGGAGGACAACCTTGCAAAATTCAGGAAGTGTGGATCTCAAACAATGGATGCACTTCAGTACTCATTTTGTTTTGGGAAGTGCAAATTAAGTAGGTTTGCCTTTAAATGCAAATTGAATCACATTTCTCCTTCATCCCTAGTCCCTTGTTTAGGGTTACCAGACATCCCTGTTTCCCGGGGACTGTCCCTGGATTTGCAGATCTGTCCCCAGACAAATTGCATCCGCAGAATGTCCCCGGATTTCATTAAATGTCCCCGGGAAAAGTGGCAGCAGCGTGCTGCGCTTGGCATCCCGACGCTCATGCTCATCCCTCCCCTTTATGCCCCTTTCCTCTTTGGGCACGCCAGCCGTGCTTGGATTCTTTCAAACGCGCCTGCGCGTTTCTTCTGCTTTTTGGGGGGGGGAAGCTCCTCTGGCTCTGGCTCTGGCTCTGGCCCGCTTCACCTTACGCAGTCCATGATGGAGAAGCAGCCAGCTGTGATCTCTCCCAGGACCTGGGCGCCGCTGCTGCGCTCTCCGCAGCCGGATTGGCGCCACAGGGCTCCCCCCCCAGCAGCCCATTCTCTTACATTCCCTTGTTGTTGTTCAGTCGTTCAGTCGTGTCCGACTCTTCGTGACCCCATGGACCAGAGCACGCCAAGCACGCCTATCCTTCACTGCCTCTCGCAGTTTGGCCAAACTCATGTTAGTAGCTTCGAGAACACTGTCCAACCATCTCATCCTCTGCCGTCCCCTTCTCCTTGTGCCCTCAATCTTTCCCAACATCAGGGTCTTTTCTAGGGAGTCTTCTCTTCTCATGAGGTGGCCAAAGTACTGGAGCCTTAACCTCAGGATCTGTCCTTCTAGTGAGCACTCAGGGCTGATTTCTTTAAGAATGGATAGGTTTGATCTTCTTGCAGTCCATGGGACTCTCAAGAGTCTCCTCCAGCACCATAATTCAAAAGCATCATTTCTTCGGCGGTCAGCCTTCTTGATGGTCCAGCTCTCACTTCCATACATCACTACTGGGAAAACCATAGCTTTAACTATACGGACCTTTGTTGGCAAGGTGGTGTCTTTGCTTTTTAAGATTGCTGTCTAGGTTTGTCATTGCTTTTCTCCCAAGAAGCAGGCGTCTTCTAATTTCGTGACTGCTGTCACCATCTGCAGTGATCATGGAATCCCCTTCATGGATCACTGCCTTGTCGTGGCGAAGGGGCTTGAATTACTCAGGGAAGCTATGGACAGGTCAAGATGGACAGGTCGTAGTGGAGAATTTGGACCAAACGTGATCCACCTGGAGGAGGAACTGGCAAGCCACTCCAGTATCCCTGCCAAGAAAACTCCATGGACAAAGACAACAGGCATATAAAAGATATGACGCTGGAAGATGAGCCCCTCAGGTCGGAAGGCGTCCAACATGCTACTGGGGAAGAGCGAAGGACAAGTACAAGTAGATTCAGAGCTGATGAAGCGGCTGGGCCAAACCCGAAAGGACGCTCAGTTGCGGATATGCCTGGAAGCGAAAGGTAAGTCCAATGCTGTAAAGAAAAGTATTGCATAGGAACCTGGAATGTAAGAACCATGAACCTTGGTAAGCTGGATGTGGTAAAAAACGAGATGGCAAGAATAAACATTGACATCCTGGGCATCAGTGAACTGAAATGGACGGGAATGGGCGAATTCAGTTCGGATGACTATCCTGTGGGCAGGAATCCCGTAAAAGAAATGGACCAAGCAGGTCCATTTCTGTCTCCACCAAGCAGGAGACAGGGCACATCCCTGAGGAGGAGATCAGTTCCCCAACTCAGGAGCCAGATGTATGGAGGAACGTGACTCACAGAAGTAGAATGCCCAGGGATCGCTCTGAGTGTTTAGAACTACAAAATCAATTTGAAGTGCTCTCAAATCTGGAAGATGAAGACCAGACTCCATTGGAAGATCTCTCCCTCATCACAGTTGATGAGGTATATGAAGACGAGCAGCATAGTCAGTCCTCCGGGAATGTGCAGGCGACCTTGGAAGGGACAGCACGTGTAAGAATCCCGACCAAGCCTAAGAGGAGACGTGTAGTGGTGATAGGGGATTCCCTACTGAGGGGTACCGAAGCAGTGATCTGTGGGCCTGACAAGATGTCTCGAGAGGTATGCTGTCTCCCCGGGGCCAAGATCCATGATGTTACAGAACGGCTGCAAGGAATAATAAAACCTACGGATAAAAACCCCTTCCTTTTAGTCCATGTGGGAACCAATGACACCGCAAGCCATAGCCTCCAGAAGATCAAAAGTGATTATGAGGCTCTGGGCAGGAAGCTGAAGCAATTAAATGCACAAATTGTCATCTCATCTGTCCTCCCAGTTGAACGCCGTGGCCCAGGAAGAGAGGGGAAAATAGGAGAAGTGAACAACTGGCTTCGCAAATGGTGCCGGCAGGAACGGTTTGGATTCTTAGATCACGGCCTGCAGTTTCTTGAAGATGGACTTCTGGCAAGTGATGGGCTGCACCTCACAAGGGTTGGGAGGAATGTTTTTGCCAACAATCTCAAAAACCTCATCAGGAGGGCTTTAAACTGACTTATGTGGGGGAGGGAGACAGTGGTCCTGAAGGTAGGAGTCTATCAAATGCTGAAGATGATCATCCAAAAGTCAAGGACCAAATGGAGCAAACAGCACACAGACCTAGTGGTGGGAGGAAAAAATCCTTAAGTAGGAGACTAGGGGGAATGATCAATGGTTTTCAATGTCTGTATACAAATGCACAGAGCATGGGAAATAAACAAGATGAACTTGAGCTTGAGCTACAAATGCACAGAGCATGGGAAATAAACAAGATGAAGTGGCAGGATCATTAGGTGGGAGTGATCATGCTCTTCTGGAGTTTATTATACATCAGAAAGGAGCAACCAAGCATACTAAGACTCAAATTCTAGACTTTAAGAAAGCCGACTTCAGAAAACTTAGGGAAATGCTGGATGTGATCCCATGGTCAGTAATACTAAAAGGGATGGGAGTTCATGATGGATGGGAGTTTGTTAAAAGGGAGATATTAAAAGCACAACTTCAAGCAGTACCAATGCGACGAAAACATGGAAGGTGCCTAAAGAAGCCAGGGTGGCTATCTAAAGAACTTTTAACTGAGTTAAGATTTAAAAGGGATATGTACAAGAAATGGAAAAAGGGGGAAACCACCAGAGAGGAATTCAAACAAATAGCCAGCACATGTAGAGACAAAGTCAGAAAAGCTAAAGCACAGAATGAACTCAGGCTTGCTAGAGAGGTTAAAAGCAATAAAAAGAGTTTTTATGGGTATGTCCGTAGCAAAAGGAAGAACAAGGAAACAGTGGGGTCACTTAGAGGAGAAGATGGTGAAATGCGAACAGGGGACGCAGAAAGGGCAGAACTCCTCAATACCTTCTTTGCCTCAGTCTTCTCCAAAAAAGAAAACAATGCCCGACCTGAAGAATATGGAGCAGATGATTCAGCAGGGGAAACACAGCCCAGAATAAGTAAGGAGGTAGTACAAGAACACTTGGCTAGTTTAGATGTATTCAAGTCTCCAGGGCCAGATGAACTACATCCCAGAGTATTAAAAGAACTGGCAGAGGTGATTTCAGAACCACTGGCAGTAATCTTTGAGAATTCCTGGAAAACAGGTGAAGTCCCAGCAGACTGGAGGAGGGCAAATGTTGTCCCTATTTTCAAAAAGGGGAAAAGAGAGGACCCAAACAATTACCGCCCAGTCAGCCTGACATCAATACCAGGAAAGATTCTAGAGCAGATCATTAAGCAAACGGTCTGTGAGCACCTAGAAAGGAACGCTGTGATCACTAAAAGTCAGCATGGGTTTCTGAAAAATAAGTCATGTCAGACTAATCTGATCTCATTTTTTGACAGAATTACAAGCCTGGTAGACGAAGGGAACACTGTGGATGTAGCCTATCTTGATTTCAGCAAGGCCTTTGACAAGGTGCCCCATGATATTCTTGTAAAGAAGCTGGTAAAATGCGGGCTAGACAATGCTACCATTCAGTGGATTTGTAACTGGCTGACTGACCGAACCCAAAGGGTGCTCATCAATGGCTCCTCTTCATCCTGGAGAGAAGTGACTAGTGGGGTGCCACAGGGTTCTGTCTTGGGCCCAGTCTTATTCAACATCTTTATCAATGACTTGGATGATGGGCTTGAGGGCATCCTGATCAAGTTTGCAGATGACACCAAATTGGGAGGGGTGGCTAATACCCCAGAGGACAGGATCACACTTCAAAATGACCTTAACAGATTAGAGAACTGGGCCAAGGCAAACAGGATGAATTTTAACAGGGAGAAATGTAAAGTACTACACTTGGGCAAAAAAAATGAAAGGCACAAATACAGGATGGGTGATACCTGGCTTGAGAGCAGTACAAGTGAAAAGGATCTAGGAGTCTTGGTAGACCACAAACTTGACATGAGTCAACAGTGTGATGCAGCAGCTAAAAAAGCCAATGCAATTCTGGGCTGCATCAATAGGAGTATAGCATCTAGATCAAGGGAAGTAATAGTACCACTGTATTCCGCTCTGGTCAGACCCCACCTGGAATACTGTGTCCAGTTCTGGGCACCACAGTTCAAGAAGGATATTGACAAGCTGGAACGTGTCCAGAGGAGGGCAACCAAAATGGTCAAAGGCCTGGAAACGATGCCTTATGAGGAACGGCTTAGGGAGCTGGGTATGTTTAGCCTGGAGAAGAGACGGTTAAGGGGTGATATGATAGCCATGTTCAAATATATAAAAGGATGTCATATAGAGGAGGGAGAAAGGTTGTTTTCTGCTGCTCCAGAGAAGCGGACACGGAGCAATGGATTCAAACTACAAGAAAGAAGATTCCACCTAAACATTAGGAAGAATTTCTTGACAGTAAGAGCTGTTCGACAATGGAATTTGCTGCCAAGGAGTGTGGTGGAGTCTCCTTCTTTGGAGGTCTTTAAGCAGAGGCTTGACAGCCACCTGTCAGGAATGCTTTGATGGTGTTTCCTGCTTGGCAGGGGGTTGGACTGGATGGCCCTTGTGGTCTCTTCCAACTCTATGATTCTGTGATTCTGTGATTCTGTGATTCTGAGTGGCCCTCATAGTCAACAAAAGAGTGGCGAAAGCTGTACTGGGATGCAATCTCAAAAATGATAGAATGATCTCAATACGAATCCAAGGCAGACCTTTTAACATCACAGTAATCCAAGTTTATGCACCAACTACCAGTGCTGAAGAAACTGAAATTGACCAATTCTATGAAGACTTACAACACCTTATAGAAATGACACCAAGGAAGGATGTTCTTCTCATTATAGGGGATTGGAATGCTAAAGTAGGGAGTCAAGAGATAAAAGGAACAACTGGCAAGTTTGGCCTTGGAGTTCAAAATGAAGCAGGGCAAAGGCTAATAGAGTTCTGTCAAGAGAACAAGTTGGTCATCACAAACACTCTTTTCCAACAACACATGGACATCACCAGATGGGCAACATCGAAATCAGATTGATTATATTCTCTGCAGCCAAAGATGGAGAAGCTCTATACAGTCAGCAAAAACAAGACCTGGAGCTGACTGTGGCTCAGATCATCAGCTTCTTATAGCAAAATTCCAGCTTAAACTGAAGAAAGTAGGAAAAACCACTGGGCCAGTAAGATACAATCTAAATCAAATTCCTTATGAATACACAGTTGAAGTGAAGAACAGGTTTAAGGATTTAGATTTGGTGGATAGAGTGCCTGAAGAACTGTGGATGGAGGCTCGTAACATTATACAGGAGGCAGCAACGAAAACCATCCCAATGAAAAAGAAATGCAAGAAAGCAAAGTGGCTGTCAAATGAGGCTTTAAAATAGCGGGGGAGAGAAGGCAAGCAAAATGCGAGGGAAATAGTGAAAGATACAGGAAATTGAATGCAGATTTCCAAAAAATAGCAAGGAGAGACAAGAGGGCCTTTTTAAACGAGCAATGCAAAGAAATAGAGGAAAACAACAGAATGGGAAAAACCAGAGATCTGTTCAAGAAAATTGGAGATATGAAAGGAACATTTCGTACAAAGATTACCACAATTAAGGACAAAAGTGGAAAGGACCTAACAGAAGCAGAAGACATCAAGAAGAGGTGGCAAGAATACACAGAGGAATTATACCAGAAAGATATGGAGGTCTCATACACCCCAGGTAGTGTGGTTGCTGACCTTGAGCCAGACATCCTGGAGAGTGAAGTCAAATGGGCCTTAGAAAGCCTTGCTAACAACAAGGCCAGTGGAAGTGATGATATTCCAGCTGAACTATTTAAAATTCTAAAAGATGATGCTGTTAAGGTGCTACACTCAATATGCCAGCAAGTTTGGAAAACTCAGCAGTGGACAGAGGATTGGAGAAGATCAGTCTACATCCCAATCCCAAAGAAGGGCAGTGCCAAAGAATGCTCCAACTACCGCACAATTGCGCTCATTTCACACGCTAGCAAGGTTTTGCTAAAAATTCTACAAGGCAGGCTTAAGCAGTATGTGGAATGAGAACTCCCAGAAGTGCAAGCTGGATTTCGAAGGGGCAGAGGAACCAGAGACCAAATTGCAAACATGCGCTGGATTATGGAGAAAGCTAGAGAGTTCCAGAAAAACATTTACTTCTGCTTCATTGACTACGCAAAAGCTTTTGACTGTGTCAACCACAGCAAACTATGGCAAGTTCTTAAAGAAATGGGAGTGCCTGATCACCTCATCCGTCTCCTGAGAAATCTCTATGTGGGACAAGAAGCTATAGTTAGAACTGGATATGGAATAACTGATTGGTTCAAAATTGGGAAAGGAGTACGACAAGGCTGTATATTGTCTCCCTGCTTATTTAACTTATATGCAGAATTCATCATGCGAAAGGCTGGACTGGATGAATCCCAAACCGGAATTAAGATTGCCGGAAGAAATATCAACAACCTCAGATATGCTGATGATACAACCTTGATGGCAGAAAGTGAGGAGGATTTAAAGAACCTTTCAATGAGGGTGAAAGAGGAGAACGCAAAATATGGTCTGAAGCTCAACATCAAAAAAACTAAGATCATGGCCACTGGTCCCATCACCTCCTGGCAAATGGAAGGGGAAGAAATGGAGGCAGTGAGGGATCATGGAGCCCTACATTCCCTACTGTTGCTTTAAATCGCAGCTGAGTTCATGTCAGCATCCCCAGGCCCTTACTCCACCTCTCTTTCCCCTACTGTGTTTAGCCTTTCCCTCCCTCAAATTCATGGAGTGCTAAGGGGGCTTTCCCCCATGTATTTTGTTCTTTGCCTCCCTCGCTGTTTGTGGAGAGGTTTCTTATTTCTTTCTTTGCGTTTGAACTAGCGGGCGAGCACGCAAGGAGCTTTTCATTCCCCACCCCTCCAGTTTGTCAAACACACAGGCAATGCAGAGCTGGCGGCAAGGAAGGAATGCAAGCCAGCTTCGGAAGGAGGCTCAACTGGAGGAGGAGGAGGAGCAGCTCAGGCTTGCAGGACACTGGCGGCAGCTGCTGCTGCTGCGTCTGAGGCTGCAGAGAAAGGCTTTCCTTTCTCAGCCTGCTGATCTCCATGATACCTTGAAGCTCTATGCACCAGGCTCACTCATGGCGGAGGGGGAAATAGTGCCTCTGAGCATGAGCAAAGCACTTCTCTTTTCCCCCTGTGTCGCCTGACACAACAGCCAGGCTTTCCAGCTCTTTCATTTCTCCTTTTAAAAACTAGCATGAACCCATTGTATCCTCAAGGCTGAGGGGATTTATGCCCCCTCAAAAAATATTTCTAGCTATTTGAGATAGGGTTCAGCCCTGAAACCTGAGGAATTATAATTATTAGAGAATTAATTTATTTGTACAGGTATTTATTTTTCTCTAAAGAATAACCTTCCAGCTTTTCACTGGATCCGGTCTAGGGCTTTGATTTTTTTGCCAGGAGCACAGGAGTGTACATGGATGGATCCCCATGAAAACCATGTAATTATGGATAATAAAGCATGAAATTTAAAAAAAAAAAAGTGTCCCCGGATTCATTGAAAAAAATCTGGTAACCATAATGAGTGTGATCAACAGACAGAATTCAGTATGGCTGGGCTAAGTAGTTGGGAGGAGGTGCAATTCCTTATTCCTCCTCCCAATAAAAATATTACAAGTGGCAAGACTATTTGGGGAGGCAAAATATTCTCATTACTAAATATGCTAACTTTGTGTTCTCCTGGGCAGGTGGTGGTGGTGTCAAATGCTGCCCTTGTCAGGAGCAACCATGGCTCTTCTGCACATGGTTGTGTGGAGGCAAACATGACCCCTCCAAGGCACCTACAATATATGGGTCTCCTCTTTTGCCTTATTCACTTTCCCGAAGAAAGGCTTTTACAAAGGGGGAGCCAAAAGCTGGCATCATTCATACAGGGGGAAAGGTTTGTGCATTTTCAGAAGATGTGCATAAAAGTTGAAAACATGGGGGCCGAGATGACTACTTCAGAGCAGTAGATGGCTTCCATTTGATGAGCACCTATAGCTCTTGACCACAGAGAAAGTTGCTGAAAGAGCACAGGGTGGGTAATCCTGCCATGTCTCTCCCACACTGGACATGACTGGGGTCATTCCCCAGCACTGGGCAGCTTTTTCTAATTTCAGAAAAGGTTCTCCATTGCATCTCTGCATGATTGATTGTTGTTGACTTCCGTTCTTCCAAGCAGTCTCTGCTAGGATGATTAATTCTAACTGGCAATTCTCTACATTGTGATAACTGACTCAGATACATGGCCAGAATCACCAGTCCTCCTCCAGTGAGGCTGCCTGATGCCTCTCTGTATGTGCTTCTTTCTCTGTGCTTCTTTCTACCCATTCAGAATGGATGAGTGACCGACAGGTGAGTGACTCTGACAGTCACAGGTGAGTGACAGAAACCCAAGGAAAGTGCTTCTCCAAGGCTGAGTAATTCCTACTTAAATGTATTTGAAAAGTAAACCTTTTCAATAGTGTTTCCAGTTCTAATTAAGCCATGCTCTTGGTGTGTTTGGCTCAAAGCATATTTCTGAGACATTACAGCTGGAATAGACAGAATGTGCTGAGCATCCACTCCTCAAAACTGAGGACGGCGGAAAATCCCATTAACCAGCAAGTCCCAGAACTCCTTCAGACATCTAAGGGCCCCTCCCCATTCAACTTCAACAGACACCATGTGTCACCAGATCAGAGAACACACAGCAAAGCTCCAATCTGTCACAGTCCTCCTCAGTGCTTCCTCGGAGTAGAGCAGACCATTTCACTGGGAATCCTGTGAGCACGCCATCCCAATAATTTTTGCTAAGATGGTTTGTTTTTTAGCCGTTCTTTGAAGAGTTGCTTTTAAAGCAGGGTGAAAAGAATGGATTGAGAGGAAGTTTGTTTCATGATCAGGACTTCAGAACATGGTTTGAAAAGGGAAAAGAAGCATGATTCCTAGCTTGGCACTCACTCCAGCTACTTTTAGTGATGCACCTCTGTTTTGTTTTGGGGGTTGAGAGCATTGCCTGCTGAAAGACCCAATACCTCACTCCTCCAGATTTGCAGGTTAGTTGGCTGTGTGCCTTTGGCAGTAGAGGCATGGACACAAGCAGCAAGGCTCCTCTCTAAATCTCTGCCACCTGGTGGCTTCCAGGGAATAATAACATAAGAACCAAAGAATGGTGTCAGGGATCTGCTTCCCCCTTCCAGTCCAGCTCAGTGTTTACAGAGAGCAGCTGCCCATTCTAACCACGGACTCATCTGGAGGTGGGAGCAGCAGCTGTGAAGAGGGGAAGGGGTTGCCAGGGCTCGAGCTAAGCAGGGAGAGACCTGGGAGCTCCCAGAGAGAACGTCCGGGGGAGAGACGGAGAAAGAGGAAACGACGCTTTCGCTTTCCCAGATGGCTCTGCTGGCGGGAAAATCGTAGCCCCGCACTTCCGGATTCTGCTAGTGATTGAGTAGACATGTTTATGACTTAGCTCTGCACTGTAAAATAATGAGCACAGATAAAGGCTTCAAAGCCAGATGACTCGGACTCCTTATTGAACGACTGGCGAAAGGGGGGAGGCCCTGACAGCTGGTCTGCTGGAACAGGCCCACCTGCTGGAACATGCCCCACCTAGTCCAGCATCCTGTTCTCACAGTGGCCAACCAGATGACAATGGGAAGCCCACAAGCATGGCTGCTTCTAACTGTGGAGGCAGAGCAAGGCCCTCTCCTCCATAAATTTGTCGAATCCACTTTTAAAGCCATCCAAATTGGTGGCCATGTCCCACCACTGCCCCTTGTGGAAACTTCAGTTGGGGTGGGGGTCAGGACAGTATCTGGGAAAGGGAGACCTACAATAGCTGGGAGTGCTCACCCTTTCCCCCACCTTCCCTGCCTGCCTAAGAGAGCCACTGTAACCCTCTCCATGTGTCCTTGTAGTTTGCCTTCCATTCTTGCGCATTTCTCTACAGCCCAGCAAGGAAAAGTGCAAAGACACAGCCTTTCAGGGGAATTCTTCATGCAGTGGTGCTTGGATTCTGCCTCCCCCACTGCAGTGTCCCTCCAGATGGACAAAATCCTCCACTCAGTGTTTCTGCACAAATCAGCAGAATGAATTGGGCTCTGGTGGAAAGTGCTAACAGGACAGGTTCAAGGTGGATCACCCAGCCCAGACACACAGAGGGTGTTGAGAGCAGCAGACTCAATGATAACAGAAAGAAAACTGAAGGAGACCTGGCACAAGCCAGTTATTTCACTCCGCAGGGAAGCTCAAAGCAGCTCTGGCATAAATGGGATGCAGATTGGAACCTACATTGGCCAAAGTGCATATTTGCATCACTAATATCTCACCTTCCCTATTTCTTCCCTATGAACAATCAGATGCTGACATCAATAGTGCCAGGGAGACAATTAAAATCTTCACATGTGGAAAAAACAAACCAGATGTCAGGAACCAAGACTGAAGGGTATTGCTCTGTGGATGAATGGTGGGAGCCCCCCTCTCCCTCAGCACAAGGGCCTAATCCTGAAGCTCCTCTGGAGCAGGAGGATAGTTTCGACCTAGAGCAATGGTTCGCGGAAGGACACAGTTTGGGAACTGACAGTTGGACTGAGCTGGGAGAAGAGCAACCAAGGGGAGAGGAACAGGAAGAGAGAGAGCTGGTTGAATCTCCCTCACTAGAAAGTATGCATCCCATGATCCCGAGAGCCAGGCATCCGGATAGGGTAGCCTCTCAGAAGGCTCAGTAGTGAAGGGATCACATGGTGGGGAGACGGGAAGATGGAAGTAACTAGAGGGAAGTGGGAGGAACTTAATTGGGAGCAGCTGCACGATGAGAATGGACGCTATATGTTTGTGCTGTGTTCAATAAACCTCTATTGCTGCAAAAGACTGCTTTCGCTTCGTGCTGTTATCTACAGAGAGGGGGAAGGTAAGCCTTGCCTGGCAGCCTGACACCAATTGAAACTTGAATTCTCCAAATCTGCAACTGACACTGGCCTGTTCAGACATAGAATCATAGAACTGTAGAGTTGGAAGGGTCATCTAGTCCAACCCTGCAATGCAGGAATCTCAGCTAAAGGATCCATGACAGATGGCCATACAACCTCTGTTTAAAAACCTCCAAGGAAGGAGAGTCCACTGCCTGCCAAGGAAGAACATTACAGTGTTGAACAGCTCTTACTGTCAGAAAGTTCTTCCTGGTGTTTAGTTGGAATCTCCTTTAATGTAACTTGAAGCCATTGGTTCGAGTCCTACCCTCCAGAGCAGGAGAAAACAAGCTTGTTCCATCTTCCATGAGGCAGCCCTTGAGATATTTGAAGATGGCTATGAAATCTTCTCTGTCTCCTCTTTTCCAGGCTAAGCATACCCAGCTCCTTCAACCGTTCCCCATAAGGCTTGGTTTACAGACCCTTGATCATCTTGGTTGCCCTCCTCTGCACACTTTCCAGCTTGTCAATGTCCTTCTTAAATGGTGGTGCCCAGAATTGGACACAGTATTCCAGGTGTGGTCTCACCAAGGCAGGATAGAGTGGAACTATTACTTCCCTTGATTGGGACACTCTACTGTTGATGCAGCCTACGATGATATTAGCTTTCTTTCTTTTTTGCAGCTGCATCACACTGTTGACTCATGTTAAGCTCCTTTTCACATTTACTACTAGTAAGCCAGGTGACCCCCATCTTATATTTATGCATCTGGTTCTTCCTGCCTAAGTGCAGAACCTTACATTTGTCCCTATTGAAATTCATTTTGTCAGCCTGCGCCCAGTTCTCCAATCTGTTAAGGTCATTTTGAATCCCAGTTCTTTCTTCATTCAGTGGATTTGTAACTGGCTGACTGACCGAACCCAAAGGGTGCTCATCAATGGCTCCTCTTCATCCTGGAGAGAAGTGACTAGTGGGGTGCCACAGGGTTCTGTCCCAGTCTTATTCAACATCTTTATCAATGACTTGGATGATGGGCTTGAGGGCATCCTGATCAAGTTTGCAGATGACACAAAATTGGGAGGGGTGGCTAATACCCCAGAGGACAGGATCACACTTCAAAATGACCTTAACAGATTAGAGAACTGGGCCAAGGCAAACAGGATGAATTTTAACAGGGAGAAATGTAAAGTACTACACTTGGGCAAAAAAAATGAAAGGCACAAATACAGGATGGGTGACACCTGGCTTGAGAGCAGTACAAGTGAAAAGGATCTAGGAGTCTTGGTAGACCACAAACTCGACATGAGTCAACAGTGTGATGCAGCATCTAAAAAAGCCAATGCAATTCTGGGCTGCATCAATAGGAGTATAGCATCTAGATCAAGGGAAGTAATAGTACCACTGTATGGTACTCTGGTCAGACCCCACCTGGAATACTGTGTCCAGTTCTGGGCACCACAGTTCAAGAAGGATACTGACAAGCTGGAACGTGTCCAGAGGAGGGCAACCAAAATGGTCAAAGGCCTGGAAACAATGCCTTATGAGGAACGGCTTAGGGAGCTGGGTATGTTTAGCCTGGAGAAGAGAAGGTTAAGGGGTGATATGATAGCCATGTTCAAATATATAAAAGGATGTCATATAGAGGAGGGAGAAAGGTTGTTTTCTGCTGCTCCAGAGAAGCGGACACGGAGCAATGGATTCAAACTACAAGAAAGAAGATTCCACCTAAACATTAGGAAGAATTTCTTGACAGTAAGAGCTGTTCGACAGTGGAATTTGCTGCCAAGGAGTGTGGTGGAGTCTCCTTCTTTGGAGGTCTTTAAGCAGAGGCTTGACAGCCACCTGTCAGGAATGCTTTGATGGTGTTTCCCGCTTGGCAGGGGGTTGGACTGGATGGCCCTTGTGGTCTCTTCCAACTCTATGATTCTATGATTCTATGATTCTGCAGCATTAGCCACCCCTCCCAGTTTGGTGTCATCTGCACATTTGATGAGCATCCCCTTAATTCCATCATCCAAGTCATTTATAAAGACATTGAACAACAAGCCCAGGACAGAACTCTGCAGCACCCAACTTGTAACATTTTTCCAGAATGACAAGGAACCAATAATGGGTTCGGTCAGTCAACCAGCTACAAATCCACCTAACAGTTACCTTGTTCAGTCCATGTTTTATCAGCTTCCTCGCAAGAATATCATGGGGGACTTTCTCAAAAGTCTTACTGAAATCAAGATACACTATGTCCACCAAGCTTGCAACTCCATCAAAAAAAGAAATGAGATTCATCTGGCATGACTTGTTTTTGAGAAACCCATGCTGGATTTTAGTAATCATAACATCCCTTTCTAAGGGCGCACAAACCAACTGTTGAATTATCTGTTCTAGAACCTTTCCTGGTAACGATTTCAAGCTTGCCAGTCAGTAGTTAGCCGGGTCTTCCTTTTTTCCCCTTTTTAGAGATGGGGACAACATTTGCCCCTCTCTAGTCTGTAGGGTGCCTGGCGTGCTCTGGTCCATGGGGTCACAAAGAGTCGGACACGACTAAACAACAACAAGAAGTCTGTAGGGACCTCCCCTGTTCTCCGAGAATTCTCAAATATCACAGAAGAAGGCTTTGAGATTACACCTTGGGTGAAGCTCATCAGGCCCAGGAGATTTGAATACATTAAAAGTACCGGTAGCTAGGTGTTCCCTTACCACCTCTTTTCCTATCTTGGGCTGTAGCTCCCTCCTTACATCATTTATTTTCTTATCACTGTCTTTCCTTTGGGTGAAGGCAGAGGCAAAGTAGGTGTTGAGTAGTTCCACCTTCTCTCTGTCACCCAGTAGCATTTCTCCCTCTTCTCCATGCAGAGGACCTACCACTTGCTTGTTCTTCTTGCTTTGAACATAGCTGAAGAAACCTTTAAAAATAATTTTTAACCTTCTTTTGCAAGCCTGAGCTCAATCTGAACTTTAGCCCACCTGACCTTCACCCTGTAACTGTTGGCTACTCATGTATACTCCTCTTTTGTGATTTCCCCTTCCTTCCGTGTCTGTCTTAACTCATCAGCTCCTTATGCAACCACACTGGTTTCCTCACACTTTTCTTTCTTCTTGGAATTCTCTGCATTTGGGCCTTCAATATTTCACCTTTAAGAAACCCCCATCCATCTTGGACTTCCTTCTCTTTGAGTATTTCTGACCATTGGATCTCACCCAGTAGCTTCTTAAGATTTCTGAAATTGGCCTTCTTAAAGTCCAGAGAGCCGGTCTGACTTTGACTACTCTCATCTTTCCCTTGCCTCTGTATCATGAAATCCAGGAGGACATGATCACTTCTTCCAAGTTTCCCGTTACTTCCACTTCATTGATCAGTTCCTCACTGTGGGCACTGGTGTACAGAGGGAGGCGGGGGGAGCGCACCGCACCGGGTACCATTTGAGGAAAGGATGCCATCACGGCCGCTGCCCCTGGGACATGTGCCACAAGCCATGCAACCTCGGGACACGCTCCCGCAGGCAACGCGCTATGCCTCCGGGAGGCGCGCCAGCCACACCCCCGCCTGTTCTCCGGTCCGGGGGCTGCAGCATGTTGCTCCGCCACTGACTGTGGGTGAGGACCAGGTCCAAGATAGATGATTCCCTTGTTGCTTCTTCCAACTTCTGGGAAATGAAATTATCAGCTAGATAATGGAGGAATATATTGGACCTTACATGAAACCCATCTGCAATCCATTTTTCCCAAGCTCACAAACTTCAAATGCAGAAAACAACACCTTAAACTTTTTCAGACCTGGAACCCATGCTTATTTCTTTATAAGAATATTTTTTTAAAAATATTTTATTTGTTGGATATAAGAACAACATATAATCAAATACAAGCAAACAAATACAGTTTTCCCCTACCCCCCCCCAAAAAAACAGCCCCAACTACGTCCAGGTAATTACATTAGTAATATAATCAAATTAAAAATTATTTCTACAGTTGCTGGTTTAAAAAATATCATTCCACATGCTCCCATGTGTCTTAGGTGGTTTAAATGCATGTTCTTTCTTTGATGCATATGTAATAAAGGAGGACCGTGTTTTGTAAAAGTTATGTAATTTCTCACATTGTTTTCTTTCACGTACCCTTTTGTTAACTTTTCCATCAAAATTAATTCCCAGACATAAGCATACCAAACTTCATATAGGTTCACGTTTAATGTCCTCCAGTGTCTAGCAACAGCAAGACGTGCTGCAGTTATAAGATGTACAATTAAGTCTTTGTCTCTAAGATTTTGTGCTTCATCTGCAAATATAGAAAGCAGTGCTATTTTGGGATCTAAATTGATCGATTGAGATGTAATTTGTTCCATTTCCTGAAATATTTTTAACCAGAAGTTTTTAATCAATGGGCATTTCCACCACATGTGTATAAATGTTCCTTCATTCCCACAATTTCTCCAACATTGCGGAGAAATATTTTTGTCTATTTTGCTTAGCAATGTGGGATGCAACCCATCTGTGGGTTAGCTTTAAGGTGTTTTCTCTTATTCGGGCAGAAATAGCTCGAAAGGGAGCTTTTTGCCATATTCCTTCCCACAAACCATCATTAATCCTTTCTCCCACCTCTCTTTCCCATCTAGTCTTCAACATGGAGGGCTTTGAGGTTGAGAAATTTACAATCGCTTTATAGATTAAAGCAATTAGACTTTTACCTCTAGGGTTTGTGGTATATATAATATTTTCAAATGGAGTTAGTGACTTTGTCCCTACCTCCTTACTTATTCTGGGCTGTGTTTCCCCTGCTGTATCATCTGCTCCATATTCTTCAGGTCTGGCATTGTTTTCTTTTTTGGAGAAGACTGAGGCAAAGAAGGCATTGAGGAGTTCTGCCCTTTCTCTGTCCCGTTTGCCTTTCACCATCTTCTCCTTTAAGTGACCCCACTGTTTCCTTGTTCTTCCTTTTGCTACGGACATACCCATAAAAGCCCTTTTTATTGCTTTTAACCTCTCTAGCAAGCCTGAGTTCATTCTGTGCTTTAGCTTTTCTGACTTTGTCTCTACACGTGCTGGCTATTTGTTTGAATTCCTCTCTGGTGATTTCCCCCCTTTTCTATTTTTTGTACATATCGCTTTTAAATCTTAACTCAGTTAAAAGTTCTTTAGATAGCCACCCTGGCTTCTTTAGGCACCTTCCATGTTTTTGTCTCATTGGTACTACTTGAAGTTGTGCTTTTAATATCTCCCTTTTAACAAACTCCCATCCATCATGAACTCCCTTCCCTTTTAGTATTAGTGACCATGGGATCACACCCAGCATTTCCCTAAGTTTTCTGAAGTCGGCTTTCTTAAAGTCTAGAATTTGGGTCTTAGTATGCTTGGTTGCTCCTTTCCGCTGTATAATAAACTCCAGAAGAGCATGATCACTCCCACCTAATGATCCTGCCACTTCTACCCCACTAACCAGGTCATCACTATTGGTTAGGACCAGATTTAAAATGGCTGATCCTCTTGTTGCTTCTCCCACTTTCTGGACAATGAAATTGTCTGCAAGGCCAGTGAGGAATCTGTTCGACCTTGTGCTCTTGGCTGAGTTTGACATCCAACAAATATCAGAATAGTTGAAATCCCCCATTACTACTATCTCACTTCCTTTTGAATGCTTGGTCATCTGTTCCAGGAAGGCGTCATCTGTGTCCTCAGTTTGGCTGGGGGGTCTATAGTAAACTCCCACAATGAGATCACTGTTATTTTTCTCTCCCTTAATTTTGACCCAGATACTCTCAATTTGGCTTTGAAGTTTTAAATCATGGATCTCTTCACAGGTATACACATCCCTGACATATAACACCACTCCTCCTCCTTTCCTGTTTGGTCTATTTCTCTGAAATAGATTGTATCCCTCTATTACTACATTCCAATCAGGAGACTCATCCCACCAGGTTTCAGTGATGCCTATTATGTCGTACTAGTAAATTAAGCCCGTTACAAAAAACGGGCTCTAGAAATTATATGGGGGGAGCGGCGGCCACCCTCCTTTTGCTTTTTAACCCCGCCGCCCTCCTTCCCCTCGAGCTGTGCCGTGTTAACAGGGTTAAGAGTCCTGAATTCTGCGCCCCCCCCCTTCTTGCCTGTGCAAAAATATCCCCGGAGGTGCCAGGGCGAGCCTGGTGCAGGGCACGGCGACGCCGCAGCCTTTGCCCTACTGTGTGCACTTATCTCCCTCCACGCAAAAAAATAAAATAAAAGGAGGGGGAAGGGAGGTGGGGGAAAGGGCTCCTCGGAGGTCGCTGCCTTTCAGCCGCCCACGGGGGCTTTTTTCCTGTGTGGCTTGCAAGCCTCTGGGGGGGGACACCCACCCACCCAACTCCCAGTGCGTGGCCCTCCCCTCCAAAAAACCACCACCCAAGCCCAGCTCCGTCCTCCTCCCGTCGGGCGCCGATCCCTGCCTGCAGCCGGGGGAGGAATACCGGAGAGTTGCAAGCGGCTTCCCTCGGCCCGGCTGCGAAGGTAAGGAGAGGGGGGAAGCGCGCGGGGGGGGCTTGGTTGTGGTTTGTTTTTTATTTTGTGTGTGTGTGTGTGTGTGCGTGCGCGGGCGCGCGCCCCTGTTTCCTCTGCACTCTCCAATAGGGAGCAGTAAGAGTACCTTTGAGGCCTTTGTGATTCCCTCCCCGGCGCCAGCGCCTCGGCAGCCTTCAATTTCTCCCGCTGTTCTGGAGATCCACCCCCGGCGGATCTCAGCAGCCGAGGCGTCGGCGTCGGTTCTCCCTCCTTCCCACCGTCCCCTCCTTCCTTCCTTCCAAGCTCGCTTCGCCCGCCGGGTCTTGCGGCTGGGGCTGCCTCTCCCCAGACGCGCACGGACGCCGCGGGCAGAGGAGAGCGCGCTTAGGTGGGATGGCAGTGGGTGCCGCGCGGGGCTGAAGCCGGAGCGGCGGGTGGTAGGCGGCTGCAGCGGGAGGCTAAAGGCGGCGGGGGGAGCGCTGCTTGGCGGCGCTTCCTCTGCGCTTTGGAAGCACGCAAGCCCCCGCGCGTAGCCGACGATGGTAGGCGGCTGTAGCGGGAGACTGAAGGCGGCGGAGGGAGGGCCGCTTCGCGGCCCTCCCTCCGCGCTTTGCAAGCAGGAAAGCTTGCAGCGGGAGGCTCGGCACGATGGCACGCTGGAGGAGTGCAGGCGGCAGGCAAGCAAATGGGCAACGGCTGCGAGAGCAAAAGGCGAACGACGGTAAGGTAGACAGCAGCAAGCTACTGTCAGCCACAACAGTCGCTAGCACAATGGCCGTTAAACCCACACAGCATTCGAAAGGGCTCGGAGCTGCGGGGGTGGGCAGGAAGAGGCGTAACCGCCAGCGCCTATTGGTCTCCTTTGCTCTCTACGCTCCAATCCCTGCGTCCCTCTCTGACATGCGCACTGCGCACTTCCGTGACACACAGAAAGTGGACGCAGGGACACTTGAAGATTATTATAGAGGATTTAGTTTGCTGTGTTATAGTATGCATGAAAGGCTTGGTTAATTTTAAGTTTATCATGTGTTATTTCACCCTTGCCTGTTTTTATTGAGTGAATTGTTCTGTTTAATTTACGTTTCTTTAGTTGGTTTGCCAAGATTGTTGAGTTTTTATTATTAAATTCATAGTATTGTTGATTTAAATATTGAAGGGATGTTATTAGTTTTGGTATTTCTAACATGTCTAATTCTTCCCTTTTTCGAATTAATTTGCGATACACTCTGTTTTACTACATGTTATTTTATGTTTTTCTTCTAACTCTTTTACTTCTTTTTCTTATTGGAGATGAATATTTGATTTCCTTTTTTTTTATTCTACTCTTCTCACTGATTAATGTTCCTCTAATTACTGCTTTGAAGGTATCCCAAATTAAAGCTGGGTTATATAATCCTGTATCATTGATCTTAAAAAAATTCTGGTATCTCTTTTTGCAACTGTTCAAGAACCAGTTGATCTTGCAGTAGCCATGGGTCAAGTCTCCATACTGGGTTCCTTGGGTATCCTCCTTCTCTCAGCAGTTCAGCAATAACAATAGCATGGTCAGAGACTTTTCCTGTTTTGATCTCTGAGGAGTGGATCCGATGGATCCATCCCTCTGATGTCAATAAAATCAATTCTAGAGTAGTTTGTATGGTGATTACTAAAGTGAGTATAGTCCCTTAAATCAGAGTTTGCCATTCACCAGATATCATATAAATTGATTTTTTAAAAGAATTCTATACAGAGGGGTTTTTGTTGATGGGGAGTCTCTTTTGACCATTTTTTCTGGCCTGAACAATTTCTGTCAAAATATTCATTTAGGACTAAATTAAAATCTCCCCCCAGGATTGTTTGTCCTTTTAAAAAGATTTTCCAGCTCCATGAATGTTTTCCCCCAAGAATTCTTCCTGTTGGTTGTTTGGTGCATAAAGATTACCTATAGCCAGCCATTGGTCCTGCAATGTGCCCCTGATAAACAAGTAACGTCCATCTGGATCACTAAGGGGTTGTTCAGGTTTATATTCTGATTTATCCACAACTCATGTTGCTACCCCACGAGCCTTAGATGTTCCCTGAGAGGCAAACCACTGTCCCCCAGAGAAAGGGAGGGGAGATGTACTCATTGTAGCCCCCCCTCCTCCTCTGCTGAGTCTCCTGGACCAGAATCAAGTCCGGTCTCCCTTTTCTTAATTCCTTCCAAACCCGTCTCCTTTTTATGGGTGACCCCAGACCATTAACATTCCATGTGATTGTTTTTAAATTATCCATACTTGCTCCAGGATGATTAGTGTGTTATAGGAGCGCGTGGAAAACATTATCTCTAAAAGGCAATTGTTGGCAACTTGTAATAGTTTAACAGCTGGACGGTGAACAAACGGTGAACAAACCCCAAACTTCCCCTCCCCCCCTTTCCCCTCCCACCTACAACAAGAAAATTCCCTCCGACTGTTGGAACCATTGTGGTATCCACAGAGTAGTGAATTCTACTCTTTCAGTAGTATTAACAATAGGGGATGACCAAAATCACCGCTCCCCCCCTCCCAGGAACATTCTATGATAGTAAAGTTACAAAGCAAGTCATAAAAACCAGGACAAAATGATCTCATGCAGAGCAGAAGCCGTCTTGTGGGATTCTCTGTCCATTTTTCTTCTGCATTGGATTTTTCTTTCCTTTAATTTTCTTCGCTGTCTTCCCCCCTTGTTATTGCCATTCAAAAGGGTCTTTTTCTGTCTCTTCATCGGCGCTTTCCTCCACTCCTTCTGTTGTCATGTCTTCAATCTGTACATCGAGCTGTTTCAATAATTTTTTAGCTTCTACATGCGAGGCTGCCACCTTGGTTATTCCATTATGAGTGATGATCAGCTTAAAGGGGATTCCCCATTTGTATTTTATCCTTGCATTACGAAGTGATGTGGTGTATGCTTTGAATTCACGACGTCGCTGCAAGGTCCCAGGAGAAAGGTCTTGGAAGATAGCTATAACAGAGTCCTCATGTTCTATTTTTTCCAGTTTTCTGAAACCTTGTGTTGTGTATTGATTCAAAGGTTATCATATCTGTATGACTATTGTCTGTAAAGTAACTGCATTCCTGTTCCAGAAGGAACAGCTACTATTGGTTCATTCAAGCTGCTGCATTTGGATCCTCAGCTTTATTGGTTCCCACCAAAAAGCTGCAGTGCGAGTGCTTGAGATTGTTCCCTCCAAAATGTATCTTTTCCTTGCCAGTCTCTCTCCCTATAAATGTAACTTTCCTACCCTCAGTTCCCTCAGTCTTGTCTTGTTGCCTGAATAAAGAGTTGTTACATGAAGACGCTGTCTCCTTGCCTGCAATGTCAGAGAGCTGAAATCACTTGCTGAAATCATTAACCCCACGCTACAACACCTTGCATTAAATCATTTTTCACCAAGAACGTGTTAAAGCGGACAATCACATCTCTGGGGGGGTTCCCTGTTTATAGGTTTACGTGTTCTATGTTTTCTGCACTGATTTTGCAGTCAGGAAATAATTCTTGAATCCATGGGAGGAAGGCCGCTTTTATATCTGAGTCTCCAAATTTTTCAGGAAGGCTCCTGGCCCTCAAGTTAAGTCTCCTTTCCCAATCTTGACAGTCTTCCAGTTGGATTCTAAGGTCTGCTTGCGCGTGTTTCAGAGTCCTAATAGATGTTTTATTTTTCAAGCTTAATTCCACTGCTGTGTTAGCTGTAGTTTTAACATCATTCACAGTCTTGGGCTAATTCCTTCCAGGTTAGGGCTACTAGGCCTTGTGCATTTTCAAGGCCTATCAGTTTCCCTGCTTCTGCTTTTTCATTTTTGGAAGCTTTGGCAGCCATTTTTGGGCCTGCTAGTGCTTGGCCTGTGCCTGAGGGAGATTCTTTCGAAGGTAGTGAAATCCACGAATCTAAGGTCCCTTTTAGCAATCCAGGCTTGCTGAATTCCTCACAGGGGGAATTATTTTTAAAATGCTTACTCGTCATATAACACTGGTTATTGTTCTCAGGAAGGAGCTCAGCGGCGATTTAAGGCTCCATCTTGGTTGATGATGTTACCCCCCCCCTCTAAGAATATTTTTAAACTACCAACTCATTCTTAAAAATTGATGCAGTGTAGCTTTCATTCAAACATGCATTTGTGGACTCTCCTCTTAGCTGGTCCCGGGACTGTTGTTGTGAGCCACCTTCTGTCAGCTGTGGCTGCAGACCCACCCACTGAAGATCCATGCTTTGGCCCAAGTGTTTTGGAATAGAATTCCCATCAGCCCCAGCATCATACAGCCATGCTGACAGGGGCAGATGAAAGCTGCAGTCAAAAACATCTGGAGGGCTCCAGGTGTGGTGGGAGGCTTCTGTTCACAGAAGACCTTCCCATCAGGAAGTGCTGTAGCTCCGTGACAGAGTATCTGCATTGCAAACAGAAGCTCCCAGGTTCAATGCCCAGCATCTCCAGGTAGGGTTGGAAGAAAATCTTGCCTGAAACCTTAGAGCAGGGGTCCCCAAACTACGGTCTGCAGGCTAGATGCGGACCGCTACGGTCCTGGAACTGGCCTGCCTGAGGTCAGGAGAGGAAGATGCCCAGAGTTGCTGGAGGACGGACGCCTGGAGGGAAGCTCGGCGGCCTCGGCCGCAGGTTTGGCTCGCCTTCCACTGCGCATGGGGGCATGAAAGGCCTGCATGTAGACTGGGCCATGGGGGTGAGGGAGATCCATGTGTAGGCTGGGTTGTAGGGACGAGCATTGGTGATATTGACCATCTCATTAGCCAAAAGCAGGCCCATACGTCCCATTGGAATACTTATAGCTTTATGTTGATTAAAATCGTTCTTCATTTTAAATATTGTATTGTTTTTCCTGTTTTTTGTGCACTACAAATAAAATATGTGCAGTGTGCATAGGAATTTGTTCATACTTTTTTCAAACTATAGTCCGGCCCCCAACAGTGTCTGGGGGACAGTGAACCAGCCCCCTGTTTAAAAAGTTTGGGGACCCCTGCCTTAGAGAACTGCTAGAGCTGCTGCCAGTCAGTGTAGACAATACTGAGCTTGGTGGACCAATGGTCTGACTCAGAGCTCATCCACAGTTACCTTTTGCCCTGCACTTTCTAGGCACAGGTCTGCACTTTCCTGGAAAGCTCCCTTTTTAATGTTGAATCGGAACAAACAGCAATCCAGTTTTTCTGTGGGCTGTCATTTGCTCCGATTCAGCAGTAAAGAGGTTTCCACAGGGAAAGCAGCAGGGGAAAACAGGCACTTGGGCATGGAGCTTTAAAGCACTGACCTGTGCCTAGAAATGCAGACCAAAGCTAAGTGTGGATGAGCCCTCCATGTAAGGCTGCTTCCGATGTTCCCTTTCCTAAATTGCTGGTACCATTTCCAGGACCTGGAGAGGAAATGGGTGTTTCTCCATATATTCCAACCACCATCTCCTGCTGACTGGGGAGCAGGATTTCACTCTGCCGATTCAGCACATTCACATTCAACAGTAAGTACATTTAAGTGCATGGAAGTGCATGCCCATTTGAATCTATGCTTACATAGCATAGAAAACTGCTCCTGAACAGGTCTGGCTTATGTAACGAAAGAGTCAGACAGAACACAGCACACTAGAGAAATGTTATACTGCGCAATTGGGGACAAGGAGTGCTTTGGACCAAATCCAATCCAGGATTTAAACATATCCCTCTTTCTTCACCTTCCGAGGATGGCAGTGGCAACGGCCTAGGCCTTGCCTACAAGGTGGGAGCCAATATTACACTGGGCAGGGGGTTGGGAATGCCATTCAGGGAACGGGCACCTGCTTTGCATGCAGAAGATCCCCAGTTTGCCCCCCAGAAGGGTCTGTAGTTTATGGGGGATCTCTCAATTTGTAGGTGTGATAAATGAGCCAGCCCCCAAGGGAAGTTTGCAGCCAGCTCCTAGTGAAGAAAGGAACCAGGAAGAGTGAGGGTTAACTGCAAGACAGGAGGATTATAGCCAAGAGCCAACTCCCCATCCCTCAGGAATGCCAACTGATAGCCTTTTGGAGAGTCAGCCTGCAGCTTGCCAGTGCCACTCACCATGAAGGATAAAATGCAGGAGCTAGAAACAGAAGCAGCTCAGAGAGCGGGGAAAGACCAATATCAGAGAATGAGGAAGGGGTGGGAGAGCTGACCTCCTTAGCCCATGGTCTAGGCATATGGGGGGTCTTCAAGACAGAATACATCACAAGAGGAAGTTCGGCTGTTTCTGGTCTCGCCGGAAACACCCTCCTTAGAAGGGACATTTTTGATTTATGGACGGATGGCTGTGATCACTGCTCCGGTGAACTCTGTTTTTGCAATAAATCTTCCTTTTAATTAACTACGCTCGTTTGCTATCAAGACTCCCTGACAGTAGGGCTGCTTAAGGAACAAGACTTCTGTCAGAATCCATGAAGAGTCGCTGACTGTGACAAATACAGGACAGAATAGAAAACCATGCCCACCCTACAGCCCTACTTCTGAGGCAAGATTGACGGCAAGAGGTGAGACGGCTTTTTCCATGGTGGTGCCCTGCCTATGGAACTCCCAGCCTCAGGAGGTCAGAACATCTTCCTTTTTCTTTGCATCCCACAAACAATTGGGGAGAACAAAATCCTCTCTAAATAAATAAAACCTGACCCTATAGAAGCCAGCTACTTGGGTCCTAGCATTTGGTCTTCCACCAACAGACAGAGGGATGCCACTGGCTGGGAGTGGGAACATTGGAAGCCGCCTTATATGAAGTGAGCCCCTTGACTGGAAGCAACACCTCTCCAGGGTATGCATAGGTATGTACACTCCAGGTTTCTTGGGTAACCACCCATTAACAGATGCATTTGATAACTGTATGAATAGGCACATCAAATTATGCTGCAAAGATCCCCCATTATGCAGGATTTGATTCTAGGAAGGACCAGAAACCCACTGACAAAGCCCCTGACCAGGGTTCAAATCCTAACTCAACGATGAAGCTCACTTGGGCTAGTCACCACCTCTCAGCCTAGCCTACCTCACAGGGTGGTTGTTGTGAGGATAAAATGGGGGGACCATGTATGCCATCTTGAGTTCCTTGGAGCAACAAGTGGAATATAAATGCAACAAATAAACAAATAATAATATGCCTTGAGCAAGTCCTGGCTGGTACTATTCTCCTATGCACATTGTTCTTTCCCATCCTACCCCACCACCAGTCCTGCCCTCCTTTCTCTCCCACAATCCTCATCCCTTTTTCATTAGAAACACTAACCAGCATGCCTCACTTTTTGCATCAAAACACAGGCAATACAACGTAGGATTTCTAACCCCCCCCCAAAGTAAAGCAAGTTCCTTGGGGCAGAGACCTGGGCTCAATGCTGCTGAAACTAACCTCCATACTTTGTGCTCAAGGATTCATATAGCAACGGGGTAGGGAGGAGGAAGGCTAATTCAGCTGCCTACCTTCTGACACGGTCTGATGCCAAAGGTGCTGTTCTCCGCCATCTGATGCAAATGCAGCATAGTCCTAGTTTGGAGGGGGGGAACACACACATAAAATTAATCCCTCACATCAGATGCAGCCCCCTAAAGAGTTGTTTGTTTGTTTGTTTGTTTGTTTGTTTGTTTGTTTGTTTGTTTAAAAAGCCTGGCTGCTTGGTCAAATCAAAGGCCTCTCGAGTCCAGCACCCCATTCCCAGCAGTGATCAATTTTGGGAAACCCACAAGCAGGACAGGAGTAGCTGGTACTTCCGAGGTGGAGAACTGATTCCAGATCAAGAAATGCTGGAGAGACAAATCAAGGCAGATCATCCATTGCATTGTTGTTGTTGTTGTTGTATTTATTTCCCCACCTTTTCCCCAGACTGAGACTCAAGGCAGTTTACACAAACTATAACAACACAGATAAAATAAAGCCAAGAGTGTACTTTTGGGCAAAGAGGATAGCTCTATCCTACAGAGGTTTCTCTCTTTGTACTGATGAGTCTATACACCAGTGATTTTAGCTGATCTCTCAAAAGTCATTTACTCCAAGAGCAAAGGAGAAACCTCCAGGAATGTGTGGCACTGCCCCTGACTGAGTCACTGTGACCCAAATAACTGAAAATGGGACTTTGGTATAAGAACACTGGATTCATGTCCCATGGCGGCCATGGCATCATCCCGGGGGGCTCAGTTCTGCCCTTTGCAAAATGAGCACACAAAGTTGACCTTCCTCCCAGAGTTTCTTAAGGGCAAAGTGAACACGAAGTAAATGATAATGGGTGGTGTGCTTCTGCATAGTGTTCAAGGAAGAGAATAACAATTTCATTCACTTTGTTCCTCTGTTGAACTTTTGGCTCTGCCTTCCATTCCTCCTGAATTTGGATTTAACGAGAAGTATTTTGGAAAATGAATTCCAGAACCAGAGCATGCATCATCTGGCACAGCTCCAGTTCATTTGCATAAGAACAGAAGAAGAGTCTGGGCTTGGTATTTGAAGCTGCAGCTCAGAATCTGTCCTCACACCCAAGACACGTGAGGCTGTACAGGAAGGAGGCAGAGCCCAGCCACAAGGCCAAGTGAGGCAGAGAGCATTCAGGACAAGGGGTTCTGCTAAGCCAACTAAAAACGTAAGAACATATATGAAGACTCCTGCTGGACCAGGCCAATCTAGTCCAGCATCCTGTTCTCACACTCACCACCCAAGATGCCTGTGGGAAACCAGCAAGCAGGACTCAAGCACAAGAACCCTCTCCCTTCCTGTGGTTTCCAGCATCTGCTATTCAGAAGCACTACTGCCCCTGACTGTGGCTAGTAGCCTTCGAGTAGCTTTATCCTTGGTGAATTTGTCTGAGGGTGGAAGTAAGTCAGAAATTAAATCGTTATAACAAAAGAAAAAAACTGCTATGAAAAATTGCATAGATTTTTTTGGCTCTCTGGTGCCATCTGGTGTTGCATGTTTATAATGCATTCAAAACATTGGTTTTTTTACTAATGTAGCTGAGTCCTTGATCTCTTTTAAAGCCATTTGAGTTGGTGCATCCTTCCCCTTCTCTGTGCTTCCTATGGAACATGTGTGAAATATGTGTGCATTAATAACTCACAAATAAAGGGCAGTTCATAACTTTTCTCTATGTGAGGCCCAGAACCCTAACCCCATCCTAAAAAATAATCTCTACAACTACATATGGTAACATCATTTTAAAAAGCGGGGAGGGGGTGTCTTTTTATCAATGGGCAATGAGCCCACTGATGGCCTAGAGCATGGGTAGGCAAACTAAGGCCCGGGGGCCGGATCCAGCCCAATCACCTTCTCAATCTGGCCTGTGGGAATCAGCGTGTTTTTACATGAGTAGAATGTGTATTTTTATTTAAAATGCATCTCTGGGTTATTTGTGGGGCCTGCCTGGTCTTTTTACATTAGTAGAATGTGTGCTTTTATTTAAAATGCATCTTTGGGTTATTTGTGGGACATAGGAATTCATTAATTATTTTTTTCCCCAAAATATAATCCGGCCCCCCACAAGGTCTGAGGGATAGTGGACCAGCCCCCTGCTGAAAAAGTTTGCTGACCCCTGGCCTAGAGGCAATGGGCAGGTGGATGGCACACACCTCAAAACCCAAAACCAACATGCAGTATGGGATGAATTACCCCCACTCTGGAAGCCCCATTCTATGATAGCTGTCTGGAAGTACCATATTTTTCCGTGTATAAGACTAGGGTTTTTTCCTAAAAATTAATGTCCAGAATTTGGGGGTGCATTATACATGGGGGATATCTCCCTCCATTTTCTTAAACTGGAGTCCCCCCAAATAGGGGGCATCTTATACATGGGGGCATCTTATAGACGGAAAAATACGGTATCAGGAGGATCATCATGTAGCTGGAGGAGGAGGAGAGGGCAGAGGCTGGAGAATGAATTGTGAGTGGAGGGGCGTCCTTCTTCCATCATTGGGCCCCCCTGGGGAACTCACCAAACCTGCTGCACCTGGAATTGGGTGTGGAGAGGGCAGCTGGCTGCTGAGTGGGGCACACTTGTGAGCAGCCTGAGGAGGCTCCATCCACCTTGGGCCTTCCCATAAAAAGCATGCCTGGAGGGAGAGACTAGGGCAATGGCAGGAGCTTCCAGGAACCTTCCCCTCTGTGGGAGATTTCCAAGGAACAGCTGTGGGTTAGTTTGGGCCCTGGGTGCAGGTACCAGGGTGGATAAGTTGAGTCCTGGGTGAGGCCGAGAGGGGTGGGGATGCCAGGAGCAGGAGGAACTGATAATGGTTTACATTAATACAAATTACATGTAATTTGTATTAATGCAACATTTTTATATGCATCTGCATATTCTTGTAAAAGTAATTGTAGTTCAAGTTGTCTTTTGCATTCATTTTCTGTACACCACTTAGATATTTTTAATAGGGTAGATATGGTCTTTAAAAAAGAAAATCATGCAGAAGATCAAACAGGTGTGCTTTCTCTGTTACTCCAGGAGCAGGGCATGAGCAGAACTGCGGGGTGCAAATTGCAGCAAGGAAGCAGATTTTGGCAAAACGTTATGAAAAACACCCTGATGTCATTGGAAGGAGCTGCCTCAAGATATCATAGGAAGTGTCCCTCCCCATTATCCCCTAGCAGCTCCTTGCCATTTTGGATTCTTTTTACACCTTAGAGCAGGGGTTGGCAAGGTTTACTGGCACAGCGCAACACCGGAAATCGCGTCTGTGCATGTCCGCGGCACCGGAAATTGCTTCTGCGCGTGCCCAGACGCTGAAAATCGTGACTGCGCAGAAGCGATTTCTGGCGTCTGGACATGCGCAGGCGCGATTTCCAGCGCCGCTTGACGAGTCCCTGCACCGCACTGTGCTGGTTTAGCGCAGCACGCGGGGGACTCGCCTAGTGGGCAGCTCGGTTCAGGGGCGGCTTGTGGGCTGGTAAAATGGTATTTGTGGGCCACATCCAGCCCATGGGCCACACGTTGCCAACCCCTGCCTTAGAGAAAGGCTTTGGGCTACTTCAAATTAAACACAGCAGGAATCCAATGGTGCACATACCAAGGAGTTAAAACAAAATGTATCTCCCTCCCTGAGTAACAACACATTGGTTTTTGTTTACCAACTGCTGCTTTCAAATCCTAGTCATCAGACAATGGATTGTGTATGTGTCACTGAATCCAAGTTGCTGAGGAACTACGTGTCCAGATCTTGCACTGGGAACAATAACTTTACTCTTCCTGGGCAGAGTAAAGTAAGATAGCTGGCCTCCAAAAGAGATGCCACCAGGCCCTGCTTGCGTCTCTTTACGTGCTTCAGGTAGCAAAATGATGAATGGTGAACCTAGACCAGTCCTGGGAGGGTTTCTCAGTCATCTTGTGCCCTCTACAGGTGAAATGAGGTTCCTTCATAATCAGACCAATCCTTTCCCTACATCAACTATGGATCGACAAATTTGTCTATTTGGGGTTTTCTACTTTTCCTGTCTTAAATTCAGTTTGCCACACTTCCAAATCAGTTTACAATTCATCTATTTTTAAAGCCCCTCACATAAATTTGACAGCATTGAAGAGCACAATTCTCTTAACAGAGACATATTTATGCAGTGCATAGTTAAACTATGGAACTCCCTCCCACAGGAGGCAGCGATGGCCACCAACTTGCATGGCTTTAAAAGAGGACTGGACAGATTCACTGAGGAGAAGGCTGTCCATGACTCCTAGCCACAATAGCTGTGCTCTGCCTCCACAACTGGGGGTAGCAATGTTTCTGATTCCCAGTTGCTGGAAACCACAGGAGTGGGAGAGGGCTGCTCTTGTGCTCAGGTCCTGCTTGCAGGTTTCCCAGAGTCATCTGGCTGCCGGCTACTGTGAGAACAAGATGCTGTACTAGGTGAGCCATTGTCCTGATCTAGCAGGTTCTTATGTTCTTGTGGTTGTCACGGTCCACGAAAGTTATTAATGTTTTCCACTTGTCCAGAAAAAGAATGCTCTCTCCCCTCTTTACATAAAAGAGGAGCTCCAGGTCAGTAAGGAAAGGGATCTGCTGGAGGTTTAGGACAATAAAGGAGAGGAGCAGGGTGGTCCAGTGAGGGCAATGGCCACCAACCTGGATGGCTTTAAAGGGGGATGGGAGTAATTTGTGGAGGGGGAGAAAGCTATTGTCAGCTATTACCCACAAGTGACACCTCTGTGGAACAGGGGAGGCTGGCATATACCACTAGTTCATCTTTCTCAGGACTGGCAGAGGCTCTTTCAGACAGGGGTCTTTCCCTACTGATCTGTCTGGAGATTGAACCCAGAACCTTCTGTGTGCAAAGCTTGTGTTCTGCCACTGAGCTATGACCACAGAGGCAGTCTTCCTCTGCGGATTAGATGTTGGGGGCAAATAACCATCAACCTCCCCACTGCCTGCATTTTCTTCCTCCATTCTGGCTGGGCCCTGTTAGAAGTGGGATGGTGGACTAGATGGACCCTTGGCTTTGATTCAACAAGGAGATCCTTATGTACCTTCTGAAACTGAACTACATTAAATGAATCCTGCATGCTTAGAAACAGTCTATCACTGAATCCAAGTTGCTGAGGAGCAACAGGAGGTCTTGCTTTGGGGCTTCCCTTTGGGGCATCTGGGTGGCCATGGTGAGGACAGGCTGCTGGGCTAGATGGGCGTTTGGACTGCATCACTCACATTCTTAGGGCCCAAAATATCACAGTGTGAGCCACTTCAGGCATATCTGAGTAGGGTGCAGGTGTCATTCCCACCACCTCCACTCCCATAGGATGCTCACCAGAGCATCAGACAGAGACCAGCCTCTCCCCTTTCCTTTGGGCAATACCTCTGATCCAGATCCAGCCCTGCCAGCATCTGAGAGAAGACATTGAAGGTGCTCTCTCCCTCTGGCTGCTGCACCACACGGATCCTTTCCAGCAGCATTGTCTGGGCAGAGAAAAGAGAGAGAATGCCAGCATCCATCCCACTGCTTGCCACCACTGATGCAATTGTGGTGGTGATGCAATTGACTTTCAGGCTTGCCTTGGTCAACTCTAGCATTCAGGAAGCAGACCGAGACCAAAGGAGAAGATCACAAACTTCAACTCCTCAGCTTCCTTCTGCCATTGGATGTTTCCTCCAGGTGTCCCCATCTCACCAACACAGAGAGAGAGAGACACCACTTCCAAGGGAGGCAACAGAAGCATTACCTGGAGATGAGCAGCTGTGATGTGGCCAGTGGCGCTGAAATCCAGTGCCATGACCATGGAGAAGCGGGTGGAGGCTTTGTTGTGGCTGGTCGTCACCGTCCCAAAGGCTCTCAGCACCCTGAACATGGCCTGGATTTTCTCCACTGCAAAAATCAAGCACTCACTGTCTGTTTTCTAAACAATTTCATCTCATCCCTCCCACCTCCAGCCTGCAGACCATGATGCAATTTCCCCCATTACACCCCCCCAAGGAAACCTCCACCATGCCCTGCACGTGCTTAGAAACCTTGTGCCCTCCAGGCGATGCTGGACCAAGCAGCTTTGTCCGCAAGGCCAATGGTCAGGGATGATGGAGGCCCAGAGAAAGATATCCTGCACACGGAGGCCCCTGCCTCCTTAGCCAATCACCTGCTTACAGGCTTACCTGTGACTCGGTTGTCCATGCTGCCCACAGTGGCCACCAGGTATTCCAGGGTGTTCTGGCAGCAGGTGGTCTTGCCAGCATTGTTCCTGCCCAAGGGCATGATGGTCTGATCCTGCCGTTGCATAAGCATGCGCCAGTAGGCCCTCTGTGTCACGGAAAAAATGTGTGGGGACAGTCCATCCCGCTTGCCCTTGAATGCCTGGGAAAAGGTGAACAGATAATTAAACAGTATGCCTGTGAGAACTTAGAAAAGGATGCTGTGATTACTAAGACCCAGCACAGGATTCTCAAAACAGGTCATGCCTGACAAAACTCATTTCTTTTACAAGCTTGGTGCACCATGGGAACGCTGTGGACATAATATATCTTGATTTGTAAGGTTTTTGACTAGGTCTCGCATGAAATTATTGCAAGGATGCTGGTAAAATGTGGGCTGAACAAGGTAACTGGTAGGTGGATTTGTAGCTGGTTGACTGACCGAACCCAAAGAGAACCCATTGTCATTCTGGGAAAATGTTACAAGTTGGGTGCTGCAGGGTTCTGTCCTGGGCCCTTTGTTGTTCAATGTCTTTATAAACGACTTGGACAAAGGAACTGAGGAGATGCTCATCAAATTTGAGAGGGGTAGCTAATGCTGTAGAAGACAGAATCAGGATTCAAAATGACCTTAACAGATTGGATAACTGGGCCCAAACTAATAAAATGAATTTCAACAGGAACAAATGTAAGGCAGGAAGAACCAAAAGTATAAATATAAGATGGGGGTCAACTGGCATACTAGCATTAAATGTGAAAAGGAGCTTAACATGAGTCAACAGTGTGATGCAGCTGCAAAGAAAGGAAGAAAGCTAATGTCATCGTAGGCTGCATCAACAGTAGAGTGTCCCAATCAAGGGAAGTAATAGTCCCACTCTATTAGGCAGGAAGAACCAGATGTACAAATATAATATGGGGGACACCTGGCTTGCCAGTAGTACATGTGAGAAGGATCCATGGGGTATTGGTGGACCACAAACTTAACAAGAGTCAACAGTGTGATGCAGCAGCAAAAAAAAAAAAAAAGCTAATTCCATTGTAGGCTGCATCCACAAAAATATAATGTCCAGGTCAAGGGAAGCAACAGTACTACTCTAGTCTGCCTTGGTGAAACCACACCTGGAATACTGTGTCCAGTTCTGGGCACCTCAATTTAAGAAGGATGTTGACAAGCTTGTGTAGACTATTGTGTAATCTTAGAAGGGGGCATGAAGGGACTCTGCACTTCTGAGTCTGTCATTACATCACTGGTTGCCACAGGAAAGGGCAGGTCTCCTCTGCCAGGCAATTATCCTAACTGGGTATAGAGGTCCTTGTTAAGCGACGCCACCCCAGACTCAACCCCATACCTTTATTGAACAACTGGCAACAGAAGACCATGGTTCTATGGCAATCAGATCAGGACCGCTGTGGGTGTAAAGCAGCTGAGACTGGTACCGGTGGCACAGAGTATGGATGACGCTTGACTCATTCAGGCTGACTAGAGAGGCCAAGTCTTCGGCGTAGTCAAATTTTGAAGGGTTGGTCTGGGGGATGAGTGTTATAAGCGTTCAACACAACACTGCCTGCCAACCATGGTGAAATTGCTGTTCACATGAGTTTGTCCCCACTCCCACTCCCACTCCCACTCCACCACAATTTTAGGAGGGGAGAGGATTCTTGTGCTCAGATTCTGCTTGAGGGCTTCTCATTGGGGCTTCTGGTTGGCCACTGTGAGAACAGGAAGCTGGTCTAGAAGGGCCAGCAGACTCTTCTTATGTTCTTTGTGGCTTATAAAGCAGAACCGGCCTGCTCCTCTGCCTGTATTCTTTCAGACCAGCTCCCCTTCTCCTACAACCTGCCTGGGCTTTATTCAAAACAGCTGGCAAGGGTGGGTGGGAGGCAAACAACCTCTGCTCATCATTTGCATGGTGGAATGTGCCCTCAAACTGCCCCATCATAATAGGCAACAGGATAGCGTCCTCCACCACACACCTAAGGGCATGTTTAGGTGACACCTAGAAGACTGGAGGCACCCAGTACCTCCCCATCACCTTACCCTGCCTCATAGCAGGGCTAGCCCTGAAAGTCAGGGACTGTGAGAAAGCAAGGGGACTCCTGAGGAGGAAGCCTCCTCAGTCCAGAGGCAGCCCATGTGCCTGAAGTATGCAAGGAAGGTGCCTCAGAACTAGACCAAGTAGGGAGGGTTCACTGCAGCCATGGGCTCTGCTGGAAGCTTGAGGAAGGGAGAGGCACAACAACTCACTCTCTGGACCTTTTCTTCATCCACCTCCATGATGGAGCCATCAGCTTCCACTCGGACTCGGACTGTCCCTGGAGGCAGCTCAGGAGTGCCCTCATCTGGCTTCAGTTCAGTAGCTGCCAAAGGGTGGGGGGAGTAGTGAGAGGGAAATGACTCTTCAAATACTTGAAGGCTCTTTGTTCTCTGTTATTTGGCTTGGTCACAGATCAGTGGCAGTCCGAGGGCCTGTCTTGTAGACAGAAAGTCCTCAGGTTCAGTTCCCAGAGTCTTCAGGTTGGGCTGGAAATGCTCCTGCTTGATCTGGGAGAGCCACTGCTGCCAGCCAGCATCGGCCAACCTTCACCAACTCCAACAACTCCAACCAGCACACTGATGCTGGCTGGGGCTGATGGGCTATAGTTCAAGCTATCTGGAAGACAGCAGGTTGCAGAAAGCTGGTGTAGACCCAGATAGACCAGCTGTGTGACCAGCTGTGTATAAGGCAGTTTCCCAATACAGGGGCTCCCAAGGCCCAGTAGTTGAGCATCTGCCTTAAAAGCATGCAGAAGGTCCTGAGTTCAATCCCCAATGGCATATTCAGGGAGGGCTGGGAGAGGCTCATGCCTGAAACCCTGGATAGTCACTGGCGGTCAGTGTACAGAATACAGAACTAGATGGACCAAGGGTATGACTCAGTATAAAGCAGCTTCCCATGCTCCTAAGCTCTCCCCTCCTGCCATCCTCAGGTAGGGGATAATCTCACACAACTCTACACATTCTGCACCCAGTGGGACCATTTCTGCAGCCATTCTTTCCTGTTCCTCCTCGGTCACACCTTTTCTGCCACCACTATCACCTTAATTGAAGAAGCCTGCTGTAATGCACCCCTATTCACGTACATGATCATGTGCACTATTGTGATCTGGAGCACATGCACCACCAACAAAGAGGAGCTTCCCATCTTGACATTCTCACACCCTCTTAGCTACTAAGTGTAAAGGCTGGAGAAAACCAAGGCCACCTTACCAAGAGTGAATCCATCTTTTTGTAGCAGCCAAACTTTCTCTGTTTCATACCAGACATCATGGCACACCTGGGTGAAGGAAGGAAGAGTGAGGAAGGGGAATAATTGTGCACAACAGTTGTGAATTGTCTTGCTTTTCATCCAAATTCATTCACCTGTCAGGGATCTCCCACAGTCAAAATTATTCCTTCCTGATTTGGTCCAAATGTTCAAAGTAATCTCAGATTTGAGATGGCTGAAGATTTGACATTCAGTGAAAGAATCTTCACTCAATGAGGGAATGAATGAACCAAGGAGAGGAAACAAGTAGGATTTCTACTGCAGAGGTTCCACTTTGAAAACCAGCATAGCTAAGACAGAACTCCAAATTCCAGGGAAGAAAAAAATAGCCATGCACGGTGAATTTAGGAATCTTTGGGGGGGGGGGCTTGCCCAGGACACATGCAGAGTGTTCTGCACTAGGTAAAACCACCAAGGGTGCAGGATGCAGCCCTTCCCCAGCAAGGGATATACAGCTGAAACCCTAGGAACTGGGCCCATAACACTGGATTCAACATCAACCTCACCTTGTCTGAATCTGTGCTTTCTCCAAGCTCTTCTTTGTTTTCTCCTGCCAACACTTCCTTAGTTTCCTCTGGTTTCTCCTTCATTTCTGCTACTGGAGATTCTTGCTTTCTTTTTCCTCCCTTCCAGGAGGGTTCCTCTTCCATTTCTCCCTGTTCCACCTTCAATTCTGCCAATACTTTCCCGGTTTCTACATGCCTCTCTTTGGGTTCTCCTGGCTGTTTCCCACTGTCTGTGGCCTTTTCTTTATTTTCTCCAAGCTCTTTCCCCTTCCCTGTAAATTTTGCCTTATTTCCCGGCTTGCTCAGAGCCTCTTCCTTGGTCCTCATTTTCCAATTCTCCTTTCCTGGGCTTTCAAAGTGTTTGTTCCAGAGTAAATGGCCCTTCTTTACGAGTTCTGTTCCAGACCCAGGAAGATCCTTAGCACTGCTGCTTTTGATTTGATCTGGAGCTGCAGGAACTTTAGGAGGCTGAGATGTATCCAAGTGGACCTCCTCTCCCAGTGTTGGAACTGCTGGTGCTGATTTTGGAGTGGCTGGTGCTAATTCAGGCACAGGCAGTACTGGTTGCTGAGTGTGGCCCCTCTGGGCAGTTCTCTTGAATGACAAAGGCTTCCTTTCTGGAATCTCAGACTCACCTTCCACTCCGTGCTTCTCACCATTCAATCGTCCTTGTAGCAGCTGTCCCTTGTTGGCCATGTCCTCTCCCACTTCCAAAATGTTGGTGTCCCTGATTACAAACTGCTGCACGGGCCCGTCAACCTGCTTTCCTGGAGGCTGGGAAACAAAAACACACTCAAGGACATTAGCACCAGAGGAGTCAGTCATGCCCATCTCCATACAAAGCAGAGAGGTGTTTCCTAGAGTGCAGCAGCAGCAGTTGAGACATAGTCATCTCAAGGGCCTTTCAAAGGTATTTTGTGTCTGGTAGGGTTTGTTGCCTTTAAATAGGTTACGGTATACAGTATTAGATTCTTACAACATATTACAACATCATGCACACATAAAAATAAAACATCCCACACCAGCCCAGAAGATTCCATCATAAGTTCCTATCCCAGATAACCATTTGTACAGAAAGCAATGCTCAGTCTATGCCAACCAAAACATTTTATAACGTGAGGGGAACTGTCTAGTTTCATTTTGTTACTGTGTGTCTAATAAAGCTGTACCAGTTACAAAGGAGTCTTTATGCTTCAAGTTTTGTGCCAATTTTTTCACAAGTGCTATTCCCATATTTTATTAGACCAGTTTGTCAAAGAAGCACTCTCTGAATTCTTCCAGTATATAATTATTATCAGCCTGGTATTTGGACTCAGCTGGGTCCTCCTGCCACAAAGTAAGAATTTAAGGGTCATTGCACACATTACACAGGGAAGACCTGGATTTGCCAACCAATGTGGGCACCTAACAGGCCACTGGAACCAATCACTGTTCGCTGTTGAGAATTCATGTCCATTGTGGGTCCATTGTGTTCCCTCTACATTTTTAGATGCACATCCAAAATTGTGGTGTGTGAAGGGACCTGGAGGCCGTAATACCTACCATCTCCTTTAAAAGTTTGTGTACATCTTATTTGTGAGTTTCAGTGGAAGGTAAGACACAAATTGGCAGGGACTAAACCAAGGCATCCCTTCTGACCTTCTCAAAGTCTGGCAAAAGCTTCCCTCCTGTAAAGGAAGGGGTTTTTTAGGGCATGATGCTGCTTGCCTGTCTGCTTGATAGATGTTTCAACATCAAACCAGTGTAACTATAGTGACTGGCTGACTTTTCATTTGATATGATGGTTATGATTTTATCACTGTGAGCTGCCCAGAGTATCTATTCGGACTGGGGGGGATAGGATATACATTTTAGCCATTGACATTAATTACCCTAAAAATTAATGCAAGGTGATGTGATGTCACCACTATTCTACACAGATATTTCTAAGCTCCTGTCATTATTTCCTCTATTGCGCCAAAATCTAATTTGTTAGACTGGTCATGTTGTGCGGATGCCTAATGATCGTCTTCCAAAGCAACTACTCTATTAATGCTGGTGGTCAACAAAAGAGGTTTAAAGACTGTCTCAAGGCAAATCTTTAAAAATGTAGTATAAACACTGACAACTGGGAACCACTGGCCTGCGAGCGCTCCAGTTGGAGAACAGCCTTGACCAAAGATGTCATGGGCTTTGAAGACACTCGAACTCAGGACGCAAGGGAGAAATGTGCTAAGAGGAAGGCACGCTTGGCAAATCCACACCATGATCAACTCCCACCCGGAAACCAATGTCCCCACTGTGGAAGGAAGTGTGGATCCAGAATTGGCCTCTGCAGTCACTTACGGACTCATTGTTAAAACCGTGTTTATGGAAGACAATCTTACTTGGGTACGAGTGATCACCAAAGAAGAAGACACAAATATTTCTAAGCTCCTGTAATTATTTCCTCTATTGTGCCAAAATCTAATTCAATAGCAAAACTGAATACTGGTATATTTCATATTAGGGCAATACCTTTATTAGACAAATGAAAATGTAAAAAAATAGTGTGCAAACTTTGCAGTTCCCCAGAACTCTTCATCAGGTTAGATGGCAAAAATGCAAAGTGGGGAGGGAAAGGAAGAATCATAGAATCAGAGTTGGAAGAGACCCCAAGGGCCATCCAGTCCAACCCCCTGCCAAGCAGGAACACCATCAAAGCATTATTGACAGATGGCTGTCAAGCCTCTGCTTAAAGACCTCCAAAGAAGGAGACTCCACCACACTCCTTGGCAGCAAATTCCACTGTCGAACAGCTCTTACTGTCAGGAAGTTCTTCCTAATGTTAAGGTGGAATCTTCTTTCTTGTAGTTTGAATCCATTGCTCCGTGTCCGCTTCTCTGGAGCAGCAGAAAACAACCTTTCTCCCTCCTCTATATGACATCCTTTTATATATTTGAACATGGCTATCATATCACCCCTTAACCTTCTCTTCTCCAGGCTAAACATACCCAGCTCCCTAAGCCGTTCCTCATAAGGCATCGTTTCCAAGCCTTTGACCATTTTGGTTGCCCTCTTCTGGACACGTTCCAGCTTGTCAGTATCCTTCTTGAACTGTGGTGCCCAGAATTGGACACAGTATTCCAGGTGGGGTCTGACCAGAGCGGAATACAGTGGTACTATTACTTCCCTTGATCTAGATGCTATACTCCTATTGATGCAGCCCAGAAAGAGAAAGAAAAGGCTGCTGATCAAGCATTTTTCTCTCCCCCAGACTTTGATGATGAAAATATTAATATTAATACTAATATTAATAATATTTATATACTGCCCTTCACTCAAGGATCACAGGGCAGTTTACAATATAAAAACACAAACATTTATACCATAATAACAAACAATCACACACACAACACACACACAGTTTAAAAGGCCATAGATTATTTAATCAGCCAAAGGCCTGCAAAAAGGGGAATGTTTTCACCTGACACCTAAAGATATTTAACAAAAGTGCCAGGTGAGCTGTTTAAGGCTTCATAGGTCAAAACTAGCACTTTGAATTGGAAACTAAATGGTAGTCAGTGCAGTCAGGCCAGGGCTGGTGTGAGATGCCAGTCTTTCTTTTCCTTTTTTCTTTCTAACCTGATGAAGTATTTTGGGGGACTGAAAAGCTTATACACTATTTTGTGACATTTCTGCTGGCTGCATAATAAAGATATTGCCCCAATATCTTTGATTTTTTTTCTTAGGTGCCAATACCTTTACTTTACATTTCAGAAAGCAATTGTCAGTCTGTATTACTTCTCAAGTGTTCGGTTTGGAATAATTGTCCAAATCATTTGCCTTGGGGGGAAAGTGGATTATCATCTAACTAATGCATAAATATGGGCAGGCCCAAGGATTCAGCAGGGCAGAGATTGCAGCTGAAAGTTTGAATTCTCTGTGTTGTTTTCTTACTCACATCTTCTTTGGAAATTAAGTTCTCTTTTAATTTTGCTTCTTTGGACTCCTTTTCCGTTTCCCGCACAAGTTGCTTGATGAAGCCCCCGGGAATGACCGAGAAAAGTGGGGGTGGCGAGGTGGGTGGGGGGCTGCGGTCTTCTTCCCTAATCTGTTTACACAAGCAAAAATTGAGTTATTGAACAGCGCTGGCAAAGGCATTCCACGGAACCCTCTGCCACAAGGGCCACAGACCACACTAGCCAGTTACACCCATCTGCTGCTTCTCTGTCAGGATTTTGAAAAGGGAAATAAAATCTGCTCTCACTGAAGATTTCCTAACAGGAGCTGCACAGACAGAAAAGATGCTCAAAGGAAACCAAGCAGTGGCAGCGCAGGGGTGAAATTGGCACATCCAAACCCTATAAAGCAACTTTGGCAGCAGGCGGGCAATTGGGTTCAAGATTACTGAGAGCAGATGGTGAAAAGGATACTTTTCCATGCTGCACACATAACCTTTTCTTTTCTCCCATGCACACAGGTTGCAAATTTTAAAGCAATGCAAGGACCTGCCAGCCCATTAGACCAGAGGTAATGTGGGAGGCAGGGAGGGTTAGAATCAGCCTCCAGGCAAATGCAGGAGACAACGTCTAAGCAGAGAAGCCCAGAAGAAGAAACCAAAAGCAGCAGAATTCTATATGGAAAGCAAAAGTCTAAAATTAAATTAAATTGTGCTGGTGATAAGCTATTTAGTATTGGGCATGGGTTAGCCACAGCAACAGGGAACTAGGAGACATTTGCAGTGCTTTCATTGGGTTTGTAAAGGCCTGGATTTCAAGGAGAGGGCAAAACTCCTCCCTCATACCATAGGCTCCAATCTCTCTGCATGCAGAAGGGCTAACAGTGTGGTAAGGGAATGGCACTTTCCTTTTGTTCCCACAGAGCCAGACGTGATGAGATGGCCATGCTGATGTGGTGAGGGTGCTTCAGAGGTTATGGTGCTTCAACAGATGAGACACAAGGAATGATGCTTTATGGAGATGAGGGCACTGGCCTGCCTCAGGACCAGAAACACACACAGTGCAAGGAAGAAAAAGAGAAGAGACAGGAAGAAAAAGAGAAGAGACAGGAAGAAAAAGAGAGAGACTTTTCAGTCATCTGCAAACACAACCACTTCATTCACTCTACAGGGTTGTTGTTTTTTCTTGGGTGAGGCGAGAGACTCTGGATAGAACCTGAATTGTTCAGTTTTTACATCCTACCATGGCCCCAGCTCATAGTACAATGTGAGTCACAATACAGCACAGAGTAAAATATAAAACCAAACAAAAATAATACTATGCAGTCATTATAAAAACAGCATGTCTCAGGACGTATCCACACTTTTCATTTGCTTTTTTCCAGGCATAATTCAGGATTTAAAGCTCACTGTCTGAGCACCCTTTTTGTTTTTTGCTCCAGAGCTTTCCCCACAAAGCCCCATTCTTTAAAGCTCTATCAGAGCAAACCTGAATTGATGTTTGTTCCGATTCAGCTTTAAAGAGCAGGTTTTCATAGGGAAAGCTCAGGGCAAAAAGTGTGTGTGTGTGTGTAGCAGGCCTGGGCAAATAAATATGTTTTCACTGAAAATTAAAACATTTTTACATATCTATATGATGACACAGGGTGCAGCTTGCACCCCAAGAGGGAAGGAAAATAAGCCAAGCAGGCAACCCAACCCCTTCTTTGTCTTCACTTCACCACTGCCACAAAGTTGATCTCTCTGTTTTCAATGCAAAACCTCTAATCTATACTCATTAGCTTTGACTATTAAAAGAACACACGGAAAAGACAAAAACTAGCAGTGTAGCAGTCTCCTCTCTTATTCTTAAGACTGGTAATTTTTTAATGCAGCTCATCCCATGAGCAAAATGAAGAACATGGATATCATGGAAAGCAGCAGCTGGTGAAGGCTGTGATTTGGAATGGAACCAGGACCCTATAGACATTTATTTAGTTAATAAAGTTATACGCTACCTGTCAGAGCAAAACAGCCTCTTGCAAGGCAGCCAACGCCATCCTGAGCTATCCTGTCCCCACCCATTTGCAACATGGAATTTTGATATAAATTCACTGAACACTGGAATACCAAAACTGCGTCTTATACAGGGGGCTGCGTCTTATACAGGGGGCGTGCTATACACGGAAAAATATGGTACCTTGTTTTTGAAAGGAGGACACTGACAGCACTCTCCTTTCTTACCCATTCCCAGCTTCCAGACCCAAAAGCAAGACAGGCAAATTATGACTATAGGGAGATGGGTAAAGAGTCCCTCCCACTGGGGTTCTAGTCTGGATCAGGGACTTCACACTGGCAACATGTACTTTTAAAAAACAGATTTTCATGGATGAAAATAAAGCTGCAGATGACTCAATAATGAACCTTATCAGTTCCTTGGCAAGTTCACAGACTCCTTTCATTCTTCCATCCAACTGAAGATAAATAAGCAATTATACTTCCAATTAAATTAAATTCCAAGTCCTCTTAGCGTTATTCAGTTCACTCCGTAAATAATAAAGGATGGGGAAGAGTCAGCTCTAAGTTTCCATTGTAAACCTTTTGCAAAATAGAGCTTCCCTCCCTTTTTCCTTTTTTTTTTTACACACACAAAATAATCAAGGGGATGGGCCAACTCTCATATGAGGAAAGTTTGCAGTGTTTGGGACTTTTTAATTTAGATAAAAGGCAAGTAAGAGGCAACAGGATAGAAGTTTATAAAATTATTGTGGGGATGATATTACTTAATTATCTCCTTCCTAACTTGCGCTAGCAAGTTACATATTCTAGCACAGTTCCAAACATCCCCCTTTTTAAATTACACAGCGATCAGCTTGTTGCTGACTCATCTGAGTCTTACTATTAAACATTCCTTCCCGGTAAAATCCCTTCTAATCCCTCTTAAAAAGAATAAACACAAGAATCTGATTTACGTTAATATAAAAGTAGTTTACTCACAGTTTCATTCAGGTTCACAGACATATACCTGAAGGCAGGCTTAGGTTACATAACAACTAGAACTATTCCATAAAGAAGTTAGTCCCAAGTGACTGCGACTAAGCAGACACTTCTCCAAATGCACAGCAACATCCAAAATGGAGAAGACACACTGATCCGAACATGGAGGCCGTGTGCTCCTCCATGCTAGTACAAACAGACCACACCCTCTTCAAGTCTTGGCAGGGGGTTGGACTGGATGGCCCTTGTGGTGTCTTCCAACTCTATGATTCTATGATTCTATAAGTCTGTCCCAGCTCAGGAGGACATTTGCTGCCAAGGAGTGTGGTGGAGTCTCCTTCTTTGGAGGTCTTTAAGCAGAGGCTTGACAGCCATCTGTCAAGAATGCTTTGATAGTAGTGTTCCTGCTTGGCAGGGGGTTGGACTGGATTCTATGACACAGGAAGTCTTCTCCTGAGTGGGACAAAACATCCCCTAACATGGCCACTGTAGGAATGTTGTACTTGACTGCAGCTTTACATCCCACAATTATGCATGAAATTGAGAAAGCAGATAGAGAAAAGGTTTTCTCCATCTCTCCTAACAGTAGAATTGTTGGACATCCAATGAAGCTTAAGAATCAGGACTAGGGTTGTAACGTTTTACTTCCCCCTCCCCCCAAAAAAACACCCAACGATTTCCTGTATCAAAATGGGATGAACTTTTGCTTAGAAACATTGTAAAAGCGACTAATTCTTCTTAGTTCTGAATAAAGGTCACCCCGAAATGAAAAGTTGGAATCACCGTATATGTAATGTTGCTACTCATAAGTAATAGCACTTTTTAAAACTTTATGGAACTGTTTAGAACTTTTACAGGTGTCTGGGGACTCAGCTATACAGCTGCAAATAAAACGTTTTAAATATGTTGTGTAGTGCAAAATAGAAATGTGACACTAGATAGCAACAGTGAGCTATGCCAAATTCAATGTATTTTCCAAAGCATTTTAAACAAAAAAACCCATTTTCACAGCATTTTTTATATCTGTGTCGCTTCCACCTTGAACTCCTAAAACTAAAGCAGAATTCTGGAAGCAGGAGCCATCCATACTCCAGATACTCAGAAGTAATAAGTACACATCACACCATCAAAGTGATGGGGGAACTTTATGGTGCTTGCAGCATAAACAAAGACAAACTGCAACCTAGATTTATTCTAAGCAATAAGAATTGATGTACAATGTACAAAACATTGTACAAATATTAGAAAATTTGCAAGCTCTATTTTTCCTGTATTATAACCTCTTCTTACGTCCGCCTCCGCTTACGTCCATTTCACCCAACGTCCGTGGCAAACCCGGAAGTAACTGGCGGGTTTGCCGCTGTTCGCTCATGCACAGAAGCAGGTGATCACCGCCTGGGCCTGCGCACAATGGCGCCTCTCCCAGCAACCCGTTTCGACCTCCAGACAGACCTCCAGAACAGATTATGGTTGCAGGTATAGGTTCCACTGTATATGCTATGCACATTGCATAATACATTATACAGTTACAGATACAAATATTGGTTTATTGATTTGGGGGTGACCTTTTTTCAAAATATTTGGAAATGACAGTTCATTCCTTTGTTTTTAGGCAAAATTCATCTAACTAAGCTGCAGGAACATGAGGTTGTAAAAAAGATATAACCCTATTCGGCATAGGATTTCTTCACACAGCACAATGCCTTCCCACAGGAGGCACTGGGCAGTGCTGGCTACCAATTTGGATGGCTTTAAAAGAGAATCAAACAAATTCTTTTTTTTAAAAAAAATTCTTTATTAATTTCAACAAAAACCAAACATACAACAAACAAAAACACTTTAACACAATACAGCTAAATATAATAATTTCATAATACAGTGGAACCCCGTGTTAAGAATAACACGGGGTTCCACTGTATTATGAAATTATACGCTTGGCGTCCTCCAGTAGGGCGTGTTGCAGTTAAAAGTTGTGGTTCCTGGGTGTTGTTGGGTTGTTGAGTTGATCAGGTGTTGTTGACTGGTGGCTTTTGCAGAGCATTCGGATTAGGCAGACATTTATGTCACTTCTGAGCTGTGCTTTGAGAACTTCTTTGGGGTTTCCGTGGTCGTCTCAGCGATACCGTCAAAGAGGAGTTGGGTAAGCTGAGAGACGGGTAGACCAACAGACAGACAGTTCACATACGGGGGGGGGGGGGGTTAGCAGGCAGAGGTGTGGGAGGCCGGAGGGATGGGCCAGGGGAAATGTGTGGTTGGGGGGTTGTATATACCCAGAAGGGGTAAGCGGATTGTAGGTGGAGGGAGAGAGAGGAGGAAGGGGAAAGGGGAAAGAAAAAAGGGGAAAGAAAGGGGGAAAAGGGGGGAGAAAAAGAAAACGGGGGGGGAGCGGTGGGAGGAGGAGGAAATTGGGGCAAGGGGAGGAGATAAAATGATCAGGGAGCAGGTAGATAGACTGACAGGCAGGCAGTTCACAGAAGGGTGGGGGGGTTTCCACAGGCAGAGATACAAGGGAGCTGTGGCTACTATAGGGGAGAGGTTTTGTTTTAAGGGACTGGGGATACATGCTGACAAGCAGGCAAAGGGAGGGGGATTTGATTTGAAAAGGGAAAGAAAGGAGAGGAAAGGGAGAGAGGGATAGGAAAGGGGGCTCTCCTCTTCTTTCATGTCGGCGGCGGCAATGGCGGCAGCAGCGGTAAGGTTGGGGCTCCTTTTTTCCTTTTCTTTCTCTCTTTCTCTTCCTCTTTCCCCTTTTTCTTCTTCTTCTCCCTCTTCACATTAGCTCCGCGGTCCTCCTGGCCCTGGAGCTCCTCTAGGCCGTTGGGTGGGTGGCCGGGAGCCTTCCCGGCACGATCAAAGTCGCGGGAGGGGATTTGGCTTCTCCTGTAGACGTACCGGGCGCCCCCGATTCCTCTCTGCTGGCAGTGCTGATGGCGGCAGCCCTGGCAGCCTGGGAGCCAGCTGTTTACTCTGGCTGGCTTCAGGAGCTATTTTCTGCCATGGCGGCTGCCATGGTGCCTCACCGGAAGTTCCCCAGCTCGCTTTTATTAAGATAAACCTGGCAATGCATACTAGCCACAATGGCTTTGCACTACATCTAGAAACGGAGATGGAAATGGCGCCGAGCCAGGTCACTTCCAAACCGCGGCAGCGTGAGTAGGAGTCTTATTTTTAAATTGCTCTGCTAAAAAGGCTCACCCCAGGAAGAATTATTGCCAGCTATTATCAGTAAAGAATTCCTGGAGAGGTTGGAAGGTCCTTAAATCTCCCCCTCCTCCCGAAATAACTTAAAGTAACTTAAAACAACTCCAACCCCCCTCTCTCCCCGCATTACAATCAAAGCCCTCAAACCGGGGTCGGGTCATAGCAGCCTCTCCTAGCCAAGAGCTACAAGCATGGTCCTAACAAGAAAATGCTGCAAAGATTTGGGCATTTCTCCCACACAACCGGTAACAACGCCCACAAAAGGAAAGCAGACTAAAATACTCACCTACTTCCAACCCAGGGCCGTGGAGGCAGACCCCCCAGGAGTTCCCCACTCTCATGAGTGGTCATTGGAACATATCTGGCTCGGAAGAGAAGGGAAAACAAACGCCAGCGGAGAGGGAGTGGACCTTGCCACCGAACTAAAACAAGCTGAGACAGCCGAAGAGGGCCATTTAGTAAGCGTGGAACAGGAGACCCTCTTGGTAAACATAGAAACCAGACAAAATGAGCCCCCCACTCCCCCTCCTTCCAGAGGAAAAATAAGGGAGTCCCCTCAGTCTGAGCTGGCTGAATCCGACGAATGGTCAAACAGCCCAAGGCTTAAGTACCTAGACTATTTTACCCTTCACTTATCTGGCATGTACGATGAGTCTCTCAAACGCCATTTCGCTCAACTATGCAAAGAACTTGAGCCAATAAAAATTTTTTTATCGGAAAGCCTGAATCTACTCTCTACTCTAACCGCATTAATCAAGTGCAAAGAGGCTGTTCCTTCTGATACGACTTCCAGCAATAGGGCAAATGAAGGGGGACTCAAGCCAGGGCTAGAGCACAAAAAAACAAATAGAAACAAACCTGTGCAAGAGGGAGGGATCCCTGCTCCTAAAAAACAAAAACAAAAACTGGCCTCTAAGAGAAAACACCCCATACAAAAAGCAAAAAAGCCCAAAAACATCAAGTTGAAAGGACGCAAGGGAACCTTCTAATCTCATCATGCTTAAATGCCACATGCAAGGAACTGTCCCCGCTTGAGCAGCTTGCAATGGCCATACTTATCTCCTGGAGAAACTGCAAATTCTTAATTATTAATGTCTATATTCCCCCAACCTCAAAAAAAACTGATATTGAGAGTAACTGGATAAAGCTGGACTCATATGTCAGGACACTGCAAGCAGACTATCCGGGAGCAAAGGCCCTGCTGGCGGGCGACCTTAATGCTAGATTAGGGCCGGACGATCCCAGCCTAGAAATCAAATACAGGCACAAAATTGGCTACTCAGCCGTTTCCGACCCGGAAACCTACTATCTCCCAAGGCAATCAAAGGATCAACACTCAAATTTTGCAGGCGCCTGTCTCCTTAAATTCTCTCGACAGCTGAGTCTTCCTATTCTAAACGGGTGCACCAGCGGCGACATCCCCGGGGAATTCACTTTCATGTCTGGGACAAAAACAAGCACAATCGATTACATGCTGGCAGATAAAGACCTACTACCAAAAATTGAGTATCTAAAAGTACTTCCATTCATCGAAGGGGACCATTTTCCCTTACACTTGCAGGTAGCACAAAAAATCGAATCTCCCTTTCTCAGGACAATATATCCCGCTGAAATTACTGCCTTAGAGCGACCTGGCTGCAGAGCCAAATGGTCCCAGGCCCTTGGCCACAGATTGAAGGAGATCCTATCCCCTGGAAAACTTAGTACAATCTTATACAGCACTGGGCCCAATTCCATGTCTGAGGACCCAATTACCGCGTATGAGAACCTACTGCAAGATTTAAAACCGTTCTTATTCAACATCCCAGGGAAAAAGTTTAATAAACCAACAATACCCAATAAACCATGGTTCGACCGCACTTGCCTGGAAGCCAAGAGAGCCCTACAAAACGCTTACAAGGCAGCCTTGACAGCCGAAAAGGCAGACAGATTGCAAGCCTATCACACTGTCCGCTCTCAAAAAAAAGAGTATAAAAAGCTCATAATCCAGCAAAAGAATGCCCACAGCAGAAAATGCTGGGCGGAATTAATCAGTGCGGCGAAATCCAAAGATCAAACCCTTTTCTGGAAACTGGCGGCCCCTGGCATCCGCAAAACCAACTCTTCCCTAATCTCACAAATTCCTCCAAACCTCTGGGTCTCGCACTTCCAATCTCTATATGACGATACTGTACCATCACTTCAGACCTGCAAAATAGAACAGCTGGCAAAATGGCCCCCAGTAACAGTAATTGAAATGAAAACCTACATTAACCAACTTAAATTGGCTAAAGCCCCTGGCCTAGATGGAATTTCGCCAGAAATGTTAAAAGCACAAGTGGACTGGTGGGCACCATTTCTAGCCGCCCTTTTCACGCATATAGACGACTCTGGCCGCATCCCCAGAGATTGGGGAACAGCCATAATAGTGCCTTTCTACAAAAAGGGCAACAGACGGGACCCAGCAAACTACAGGCCGATTAGCCTACTAAGCGTGACCAGTAAGCTCTATGCAAAGCACCTTCTCACCAAGTTTTCAGACTGGTTAGAGAAGGAAGACATTCTTGCAATCGAACAAGCTGGATTCAGACCTGGCCGGTCCACGTTGGACCATTGTCTTACGTTACAACATCTTATAGACAAATACAAATCAAGAGAGCAGGCCTCTCTATATGCCGCCTTCGTGGACTTAAAAGCAGCTTTTGACAACGTGCCCAGAACCAGACTCTGGGACAGACTGCAGGACACATCAATCGACAAACGGCTCCTATTACTAATTCAGGCTCTCCACGCAAACACGGCCCTCAAAGTTAGGTGCAGCCATCAAGGACACCTAACAGATCCCATTAAAACTTACAAGGGCGTCAGACAAGGGTGCCTTCTGGCTCCACTACTTTTTAACCTTTACCTTAACAACCTAGTAGCTGCACTAACTGATTTGGACTTTCATCCACCAAAGCTCGCAAACCGGCACATCCCCGTCCTCCTATACGCCGATGACGCGGTCATCCTATCCAGAACACCAATCGGTCTCAAAAGGGCACTAAGGAGGCTTGCTATATATTGTGAAACAGAAGGCCTCAAAATTAACTACCAAAAAACGAAGGTAATAGCGTTTGGGAAAAAATCAAAGCCCAGAAGCTGGGAACTGCAAGGACATAGATTAGAGCAAGTTTCCAACTACAAATACCTCGGAATGGCAGTACAAGCCACAGGATCAAATAAAATGCACATAAATTCTAATGGAAGCTCAGCGGAAAAAACCGCAAACTGTATTCTCAAATTCTACAGAACACAAGGGGGCTTCTTCGTTCCGGCGGCCCTCAAGCTATTTAAGGCCAAAGTGTTGGCTCAGCTCCTCTATGGAGCCTTTCTGGGCCCGTCCTCCTCCTCCTTCTCTCCCTTGGAGCGTGTACAATCCAAATTCCTCAGAGCCCTCCTACACGTCCCCAAATGCGTATCCAATGCATGGGTTAGACTCGAAACGGGAATGATGAGAGTGGAGGCTTCAATCTGCCTATCATCAATCTACAAATGGCTGGCTCTAAATTTGAAACCCCAAGGGATTGTACCACTGATCCTATGCGACCAGTTCCAGTCCAGCTGGCAACTAGCGGTCCTGAACTCTCTCCAGAATATGGGCATAGCCCCCCAAGCCCTTCTAAGGATGCATCTAAAGCAAGCCAAAGCAACGGTCAGACAACGACTCATTGACATCGAAAGACAACAGGACTGCTCAAGATGCCCTGAATACAGAACTGGAGAAATTGAGAGATATAAAGCCGCCCCGGCCCTTTACCTCTCCTTTCTCCTGTCAAAAAACACAAGAAGGGCGTTTACACTAGCCAGAAGTGCGGCATTGCCCACGCCAGTGCTGGAGGGGCTCTACAAAAAAATCCCATACTCCCAAAGGCTTTGCGCATGCCCACTAGGGGAAATAGGAAGCCCTGAGCACTTGTTCTTCAGATGCCCACTATATGAGGAAGCTCGAAGCGAGTTCCTGGACCCCATTCTGGTGAGGTTAGCAAAACTCCCGGAAAAGCAAATATACAACCTGCTCTTGCTAGGTAAAGACCAGACGATAACCAGGACGGTCGCCAGATTCTGCGCCCAAATCTGCAGACATAGACTTTCTTCCCAGCCCGTTTAAATTTTTTCCCCAATGGAACCTCGAGCGAGCTAGGCTCAGTTCTCCGCAGCCACTATTTTAAGAGTTAAACTTTTAACACTGTTATGTAATTAACAACTCTTTTTAAATCTAGCTTAATGCGTTTTATACATGTCCCATTCCCGGAAACAGTTTCATTAAAGGGACTTATTGTTTTTATTCTTACTTTTTATGTTACTTGTAAGAGCTGGTCCTCGACCGTAATAAAATTTATTATTATTATTATTATTATTACATCTAGAAACACAGGCAACATGTCTCTGAACCCCACTTGCTGGAAACCACAGGTGCGGAGAATGCTGTTGTGCTCACAGCTTCCTTTTTCCCAGTGGAATCTGGTTAGTCCCTTTGAGGACCAGTTATCTCTGGTAACGTATAGTCAGTAGCAGTGACTACATAAATTTATGACCACTGCTCCACAGCAATATTTGTTATTCCTTTTTATTCATCAAATAGATGGGGTATGTACCTTTGTTTTCATTTTACTTTATTTTGACATCAGACTTCATGTATATATTTAAAAATATTTTGAGTTATTGCAGTTACCATGTACTGTATATGCAGGTCATCGTTTCAATAATTATTTTGTAGTTTATGAAGCAGTTCTGTATCCTTCTGCTGTGCTGAAGAAGAATTCCATGAAACAGTTGATATATCCGGAATCACTGTTCACAACGTCTGTTTGCGTACTACTTCGACAGCATTGGATGCCATAAACAAAGCTTCACAGCTTGTTTTCTTCAGATAAGAATCTGATTCATTGCTTCCTTCAGAGACTTGCATTGTCTTCAAAGACTTTCAGAGACTTATATACTCTTGTTTATTTGGTTCTAGGTTTTCTAGAGAATCCATTAAGAGTACATATTTTGTGTCTTTCAGAGGTTCAAAAGATTTCTGTTTATGTGGTGTTGTAGAGAGTCATAATTCAGGGAGAGAGATTTGGAGATTTGGGACAATCTGAAATTGTCCTTGATGGGCCGAATAGTGGTGATCAAGATGAATGTATTGCCTAAAATGCTGTATTTATTCCAAGCTCTACCGGTTGTTGACAAGATGGAATGCTTTAAAAAGTGGCAGAAGGATATATCAAGATTTGTCTGGCAGGGGTAGAAACCTAGAATTAAATATAAGATTTTGACTGACTCTAAGGAAAGAGTCAGATTTGACTCTTTTGACTCTCCCTGCCAGATTTGAGTATATATTTTGATGCTGCAGCCTTTTGCTGGTTGAAAGATTGGTTTAAGTTGGAAAATACTGATGTATTGGACTTGGAAAGATATGATAATGTATTCGGGTGGCATGCATATTTATGGTATGACAAAATCAAGGCCCACAAGGGCTTTAAAAGACACATAATTAGGAAAGCCCTGTTTAGGGTATGGTTGAAATACAAAGATCTGTTAGAGAGAAAAACACCCAGATGGATCTCGCCATTAAAAGCTAAGGCCCCAAAGAAATTGAATATGGAAAGTAATTGGCCAAAATACAATGAAATTTTGATTCAAGAAGGAGAAGGTGTCAGGTTGAAACCGTACGAACAGTTGAAAGGGAAATTATCTGATTGGCTTCACTATTATCAAATTAATGAAGCCTTTAAAATTGACAAAAAAACTTGGCTTTCAGAAAGAGAAATCCAAGTTGGAAACAGAATTGTTAGAGCCGGAAACAAAACATTTATCCAGAATGTATAACTTATTGCTTGAGTGGCATACACAAGATGAATTAGTTAAATCTGCAATGATAGACTGGGCCAAGGATGTTGGGCACAACATCATGATGGAGGACTGGGAGAGACTCTGGAAAAAAGGAGTTAAATTTACTGCATGTAATTTGTTAAGAGAGAATATTATGAAAATGATATATAGATGGTATCTGACCCCAGTCAAACTTGCTAAAATCTATCATTTGCAGGACAATAAGTCATATGTCATATGTGGTGGACTTGTCCAAGAATAAAAGCCTTCTGGGAAAAGATTTATAATGAAATGAAAAAAGTGTTGAAAAACACATTTATTAAGAAACCAGAGGCTTTTCTACTTGGAATTGTCAATCAGGAGGTCCCCAAGAAAGATCAAACTTTTTTTATGTATGTCACAACAGCAGCTAGGATTTTGATTGCAAGAAACTGGAAGACACAGGAACTACCTACGATAGAAGACTGGCAGGTGAAAATGATGGACTATATGGAACTCGCCAAACTGACCGGGAAACTACGCGACCAGAGGGAGGAGACGGTGGAACAAGATTGGAAGAAATTTAAAGTATACTTTTAAAACTATTGTAAGATTTAAAGATTGAAAAAAGTTGGAAGAAATGACAGCTTACAGAATAGAAAAATAGGTTAAGTAATATAGACTTATGATTTTAGGTTAAGACTTATATAAGAAAAGGACATAAGTGATATTAATAAATAACATTTAAAGATGTCAAGAAATTACTAAAGATAATGAAACGCAGTGGGGGGGACGTGAGGAAGTCCCCCCAAGATGATTAGACATGATGAATGGGAAAATAAGATGTATGTTTGTGTTTTGTGTATTTTGTATTTTGTATTTTTTACTATGTAGAATGTAATGTTAAGTTGCTGTTTTTATGTCAAAAACCCAATAAATATTTTTTTTAAAAAAAAGAGAATCATAATTCACATTTACATACGGTACTTTGTTCTGTACAGAATTGATAAAGAGTTTATAGAGATATTGTATTATTGTCATTGGTCATCGTGTTGCCTTGGTTATTACTGAGCATTTGAATTAGTCATATCTGCTTCTTTGGAAAAATGTCCAAAGAGAAGAAAGGCATGTGCTATCCAGTGGCTCCACACATTGCCAAGCCTCAGCATCACAAGACCACAGAAAAGCCAGCATATTTTGCTTCCCCTTTACCCCAAGCAGCCAACCCCCATCACCTCCACTGCACCCTTTGTTCATCCACTCTGTGTGGCCCAGTGTAATAATCACCCGGGGCTGCAGAGCCCAGGAAGGATCAGAAGCGCCCGAGACCCTGAAATTGGAGCCACCTGGACATGCCCTGGCTGGCTGGCTGGATTCCACAGGGATGGACTTTCAAGAGAAATCTCATCTGATCATTCCAGGGACTCCTAGATATATAAACTGCAGTCAGCTCAGGCACCTTTTCCAGAAAGCAACCTGGACTGTCTTCTTGCATATGGGTGACTTTGCTTTGACTAACAACTATGGAGAATTGCTGCCTACAAGTCAGTTCGATCAAAGTCTAGCCAGGGAGCAAATCAGAAGCATATTTCCTTACCAGGAATCTGTGAAGAAAGACATGGTTTGCAGATCCTATTCCTTCTTTCCTATGAGCCAGTTGTTCAGTGATAGAGCATCTGCTTTGCATGCAGAAGGAAGGACTGAGGTTCAATCTCTGCCAGCTCCAAGTAGGCAGGTAGAACTCCAGGGTTTCAGGCAGGGGACATTCCCAGCCCCATCTGGAACTGGGGAGCTTCTGCATGCAACGCAGGTGCTCTAGCACTGAGCTATGGCCCCTCTCCCATAATACTTATAAAGGGTGGCTGTTAAAGATTATGAAGGGCAATGTGCTCTCAACACTTGAAAGACCATTATTTATTTGCCTTAACCCTGAACACAAGAGACTCTCTGAAATTTTGGTCAAGTCATTTTCCCAGTAGCCAAGCTGTCTCAAAAATCAGGCACGGGGAAGCTGAGGCCTGGAGGACCCAGCACTAGACTGTTCCCCAGGCTTGGCCCTTCCTCAGGCCCATCCCCATACCTGCTTCTGGTTGGCTGGAATGTCCCCTTGAGCTCTGATCATGCCCATTGCGGGCCTGGGTGGATGGTACTTATTCATTTGTTGTGTTTATATCCCACTTTTTTCCTCCTAGGCTTGTACCATTCCCCGCCTCCCCATTTTATACTCATAACAACCATGCAAGGTAGGTTAGGCTGAGAAAAGGAAGGACTGGTCCAAGGTCACTCAGTGAGTTTCATGGTCAAAGGGGAGAATTTGAACCCTGGTCTCCTCTAGCCACTAAACAACACTGTCTCTGTTATCACATTGATAGATAGGGGAGGGTGTTTATGTTTAGGAACCTTTGGCTTTTAAGTGGTAACCTAGTGGAGTCACCTGCTTTTGCCTATGGGCCCCACCACCACTGCTGGCATGCAGCCCTTTGGAAGGTGCTCATTGGGCTAAAAAGCCTTTTTACTCCTGCTTTAAAGGGCCTTTCTATCTAACCCTGGGCAAAGCACATCTCCACATGCCCTACGCCAGGGTGGGTCCTTTCTGAAAAACAAGGAAAGCAGAGTAGGATCTCTTGAAGGAGACTCATAGGGTAGGGCTCAAACCAATGCCTTCAAGTTACAAGAAAGGAGATTCTGAGTAAACATCAGGAAGACCTTGTGGTCGACAGTTGAACAATCTCCCTCCAGGAAGAAGAGGCTGTGGACTCTCCTTCCTTGGGGGTTTTTATTCAGAGGTTGGATGGCCACCTGTAATGGATGTTTAGTTGAGTTCCCTGCATTGCAGGGGTACTAGGTGACCCTGGGGTCTCTTCCAACTCTACAATTCTATGATTCTAAGTCAATGTAATGCTATTATCATACTCTTCGGTTTCTGTCTCAAAAGGAGCAACCAGACAACTATGGAAAAAGTAGTATCACAGAGTTGTAGAGTCATCTAGTCCAACCCCCTGCAATGCAGGAATCTTTTGCCCAACATGGGGCTCCAACCCACAACCATGAGATTTAGAGCCTCCCTGCAATGCACTAATTATAATCTACTTAAAATGAAATGTGCCACTCAAAGCACAATGCCCATGAGATGACTTCACACACCACCTACCCACTAGGCTCCCTCCTTCAGGGTCATGGCCTCTTTGCCCCCTTGCCTTTCACATACACAGCTTTTCCCACCATTGCACCTCCACAGTGCACAGCTGTGCACATACCATTGCACATACACAGCTTTTCCCACCATTGCACCTCCACAGTGCACAGCTGTGCACATACCATTGCACATACACAGCTTTTCCCACCATTGCATCTCCACAGTGCACAGCTGTGCACATACCATTGCACATACACAGCTTTTCCCACCATTGCACCTCCATACCAGAAATAGCTTCACCTTTCAGTTTCTGATTTCTGCAGCTGTTTGAAGCACAAGGGACCTCTTTAGCTCTCTCCATAAAATAATGTTAAAAGAGAACCAGGAACTTGTGGTTAAATTTTTTCAGGTTCTTAGTTTTCCTCACACTGTGGATTTCCTGGTAGGGCCCTCTCCACACAAATTCACAGGCATTTCCTTCTGTTGAGAGCTCTCTGTATGAGTGGCGTTAAGCGAAAGAAAGGAAAGGAATGAGGAATTTGGATCTGACAATGTTCAGCCATCAGGATCACAGTCATTCAATGCTGGATTTTCTCCAGCACTTGCATCCAGCAAACCAAAAATCAGACACTCCTGACCAGCAGACTTAAAACTCATTCAGACATGCCTTGCTATGATTAAATTCTCATGCACCAATGGGTATGCTGAATATATGAATGGGGCGCACAAACACACCCTGCTTTGCTAGCAGTCTCTATAGCATTTCAGAGATCAAAGACTATATTTCTGCATTTCCTATCAATGAGGAAGTAAACACCACCATTACAGTCCCCCACTCCATTTGATTTCTTTAAAAGGAAACATTCCTTCATCCCACCAAGCTGGGCTTCTGGGGGTTTTATTTTTATTTTATTTTCATAAAATTTAAACATGGCTTGATTGTAAACAACAACTTCAAAACAGTTTCCAAAAAAGACAACATAAAAATATCAATGAAGAGAAATTAACAAGAATAATTTAAGGCTTCCCAAAAGTTAAAGCAATGTTAACACAAAAAGCAGATTAAAACTTGTATCAGGATTTTTTCTTTTTCTTTTTTACACTTTAGATCTTGCTCTCTCCATCTTTGTCAGTTCCTAGATTATATGTATTTATTTATTACATTTCTATCCTTCCCCCCCCCCAAGGAACTCCTCATTTAATCTCCACAACAACCCTGTGAGGTAGGTTAGGACAGAGAGTTCAGTGTGGCTGACCTTCAAGGTCACCCAGTGAGCTCCATGGCAATTTGAACCCTGGTGGCACTCTAAGCCTGCTAGGCACTCTAAGCAACTACACCACACTGGCACTTTTCTCAAAATGTCTTGGTTCCAGAAGGAGCCTCAATGCCACCTTTGCAAAAACAACCAGTATTCAGAAAATGAATTTTCCATCCCTACCTAACAGGATGCTCCTAGTTCCATTAATGCCTGGCAGCTCACTTCTGATGAACAGATAATTCAGAGAATCAATAAATGAACATTCCTGCCCACTTAAATCATGTCTTGCTCAACATATATGATCCCATGGTGTGCGCACACACAGCCATATGCTGAAGCTCCAGCCATTTGATGGCCCCTCGTGTTCCTCCAGGCCTTCTTCATACCTGGCTAAAAATAGCCCCTCACACCCAGCAAGCAGCACACTGAAAGAAAGACATTTTGGATCCCTAAACAGCCCCCTGCCCAATTAATCCCCTTCCCAATTACTCCCCAAGAACCCACTCCCCAATTTCCTCCCCAACCGAACAAGCCCAGGGATTGTCTACCTTCTTTATTTTCAGCACTGCCAGCAACAGGAGGGGGACAGTTTCTACACAAAGAGCCTCCCAGGCTCTAGGAGCAGCTACAGGTCCTACCAAGCACAGGAAAAGCGGAGAGGAGGAGGAGGGCAGAGGCTAAGAGGGGGCCCCCTCCCTTCCTTCCCAGCGCAGATGAGAGTCAGCAGCTGAGTTGAGGGGACAGGTCATGGCTATAAATATGCCCAGGCAACAGGGCTGGGGGATAGCTGAGTGACAGGGCCAGGAAGAGCCAGCCAGTCAGCTGGCTGAGCCAAGAGCCCTTGCTCTCCTCCCCTCTGAGCACATCAGCTGCACTCACAGATCCTCCTAAAACACAGACTGGAGTTCACTCATGAGTAAGCATGCAGAATGAGACATATGCAAACATACACAAGAGCACGACAAACCGACCCTCTACTATAGCTTATTGTGATTTCAAGGGTTTCCTTGTCCAAACTTATGATGGCCTAGCTAATGGAACACACTACCTTAGGTTATGTATGGTAAATACAATCCTGGTAACAACACACATGACTTAACAGGCTGTTTTTGACTATGTAACTTCTATTTCAAACACAATTCAACATATAATATCTTACAAAGTGTAATTCCATAGACCAACACATCATGCAAACAGAACATATCAAGAGAAATTAAAGTCTAATGAATGGTCAGGAGAGAAAGTCCATTCAGTTCCTAAAGTGGCATATTGGCAATAACCACAGTGTGGTATGCTTATCTTATGATGTTCCACGCATCACTGCTTTGGGGATTCTAACGTTCCTTGTATGTAGATATCAGATCAGATGGAAAACCTGAAGGTATGGCATGACAAGGATTCCGGGATAATACCTTGTTTCGCCCAACCAGGCTTCGTCAGCCGTGCATACTCAAGATTAAACAAACATGATGTAACATAATCCTTATACAAACTAAGTAACATAACACACAAATTAAACAACATGTTTACATACCATATTCTTGTATGACGGAAACATGGAACAAAATCATAGAATAATAGAGTTGGAAGAGACCACAAGGGCCATCCAGTCCAACCCCCTGCCAAGCAGGAAACACCATCAAAGCATTCCTGACAGGTGGCTGTCAAGCCTCTGCTGAAAGACCTCCAAAGAAGGAGACTCCACCACACTCCTTGGCAGCAAATTCCACTGTCGAACAGCTCTTACTGTCAGGAAGTTCTTCCTAATGTTTAGGTGGAATCTTCTTTCTTGTAGTTTGAATCCATTGCTCCGTGTCCTCTTCTCAGGAGCAGCAGAAAACAACTTTTCTCCCTCCTCTATATGACATCCTTTTATATATTTGAACATGGCTATCATAACCTTCTCTTCTCCAGGCTAAACATACCCAGCTCCCTAAGCCGTTCCTCATAAGGCATCGTTTCCAGGCCTTTGACCATTTTGGTTGCCCTCCTCTGGACACGTTCCAGCTTGTCAGTGTCCTTCTTGAACTGTGGTGCCCAGAACTGGACACAGTATTCCAGGTGAGGTCTGACCAAAGCGGAATACAGTGGTACTATTACTTCCCTTGATCTAGATTCATTCATCAACCTTTATTGGCATAAAACAGACACACATATAAACAGAACTGGATTAATACTTTCATAGTGGTACAAAGCATGCTAAAAGGAAAAGTGAAAAGACTCCGCTGTCCGCCGTCACATCTCTGGGACTCCTGATGACTCAGCCGACTGCAGAATATTACGGCGAGAGAAAAGCAAATGTAGGTATTGAGCCACCAGTTTGGTAAGCTCTTGGTCTTTCCCTGATAATAGGAACTGTAAGACCTCCTGCACTGGTCTCCCTCTAGGGATGCAGAGCCGATCCAGTCAGGGAAATCGACCTTACGCAATTGTATGGTGCTGTCTCACCTAGTCGCTAAGTCCACACGACTGTACAAAGAACATCTTTATGTAGCCTTCCTGGATATCCAGGCTGCTTTTGATACCGTCGACAGGAGGTTACTATGGTCCAAACTGGAGACCATGGGCGTAGAACCCAGACTGCTTTATCTGATCAAAAAGCTTTATACAAATAATACCTGCCGCATCAGAATCCATCCTGGGAACGAACTGACAGCACCAGTCATTATAAACAGAGGAGTAAAACAGGGCTGTGTACTTGCTCCCACGCTTTTCAATCTTTTTCTGAATGACCTTGCCTCTTCACTAAACCAGGTGGATGCCCACAGTCCGAAACTCCAAGCCTTAAGTATTCCCATCCTTCTCTATGCGGATGATATGGTTTTGCTGTCACGGACCAGAATAGGGCTAAAGCGACTGGTAAATGCCTGTATTGAGTATATGTCCAAAATGAAATTATGCTTGAACTTTGAGAAAAGCAAAATCCTGGTGTTTGGTAACTCACGCAAGACCTATAGCTGGGTTTTTGGAGATAAATCCATTCAGCAGGTCTTCAAATTCAATTACCTAGGAATCACCTTCCACCATAGGCTCCTCTGGTCTCCACACCGAGATTCGGCGGTGAACGCCAGTAAGTTGTCTATGCAGGCTATAATGCGCTTTTTTATAACAAGGGGCAATTCGTATATCCCTTCTGCGCTTAAGGTCTTTAACGCCAAAATTATTTCTCAACTGCTCTACGGCATTCCAGTCTGGATGCAAGGGTTCACCCAGATGGTAGAACGAGTGCAATCAGCCTTCCTCTATAAGATTTTCTCAGTCCCACGATGTGTCCCATATGCAGCTTTATGTCTAGAGGGAGCCCAACATAAGGTTGAGTCTGTCGCCTGGGTAAGATTTCTTATATTCTGGCTAAACATCTGCCTTGACTCTGATAGAGACCCTCTCCTCCAGGCAATGTTATCGGACACCTTCCTTCCCCCAGGGTTAAAATACTTCAACAGGAAGGTTCAGCAACTGGGCCTCTCAGTGGAATTTCTGCGTTCAATGTCCTTACTTTCTGCCAAGGCCACATTAAAAACTAGGTTGTGGGACATCGAGCGCCAAGAACTTATAGTGGCAGCAGGCAAAACATGCTCCCCTCTTTATTTCCATCTTCCGTGGGCACATGAATCAAAATGTAACTATCTCGATTTTCTGCTGAACCCCCCAGAAAGAAGGGCTTTTTCGTTGGCCAGGTTCAATGTAAATCCATCGAACCTCCTATGGGGAAGGTTCTCAGGCAGGGCGGAGGGTGAGAGGATTTGTCCATGTGATGACCACCAGGTGGAAAGCCTCGTTCATGTGGTTTTCCATTGTAAACTTTATGATGACATCCGTCTGCAATTCCTGATCTAGATGCTATACTCCTATTGATGCAGCCCAGAATTGCTTTGGCTTTTTTAGCTGCTGCATCACACTGTTGACTCATGTCAAGTTTGTGGTCTACCAAGACTCCTAGATCCTTTTCACATGTACTGCTCTCAAGCCAGGTGTCACCCATCCTGTATTTGTGCCTTTCTTTTTTTTTTGCCCAAGTGTAGTACTTTACATTTCTCCCTGTTAAAATTAATCTTGTTTGCTTTGGCCCAATTCTCTAATCTGTTAAGGTCATTTTGAAGTGTGATCCTGTCCTCTGGGGTATTAGCCACCCCTCCCAATTTGGTGTCATCTGCAAACTTGATCAGGATGCCCTCAAGCCCATTATCCAAGTCATTGATAAAGATGTTGAATAAGACTGGGCCCAAGACAGAACCCTGTGGCACCCCACTAGTCACTTCTCTCCAGGATGAAGAGGAGCCATTGATGAGCACCCTTTGGGTTCGGTCAGTCAGCCAGTTACAAATCCACTGAATGGTAGCATTGTCTAGCCTGCATTTTACCAGCTTCTTTACAAGAATATCATGGGGCACCTTGTCAAAGGCCTTGCTGAAATCAAGATAGGCTACATCCACAGCGTTCCCTTTGTCTACCAGGCTTGTAATTCTGTCAAAAAAATGAGATCAGATTAGTCTGACATGACTTATTTTTCAGAAACCCATGCTGACTTTTAGTGATCACAGCGTTCCTTTCTAGGTGCTCACAGACCGTTTGCTTAATGATCTGCTCTAGAATCTTTTCTGGTATTGATGTCAGGCTGACTGGGCGGTAATTGTTTGGGTCCTCTCTTTCCCCCTTTTTGAAAATAAGGACAACATTTGCCCTCCTCCAGTCTGCTGGGACTTCGCCTGTTCTCCAGGAATTCTCAAAGATTACTGCCAGTGGTTCTGAAATCACCTCTGCCAGTTCTTTTAATACTCTTGGATGTAGTTCATCTGGCCCTGGAGACTTGAATACATCTAAACTAGCCAAGACGTACCTTAATCCTTAATTGAAGTACCTTAATCCTTAATTGATCAATATAGATCTCTATATCCAGAAAAGGTAGGGAACGTGGACTCAAAGTCCCTTTGAAAGTCAAGTATGGACTTAAATTATTAATCCAAATATTAAATTCACTAAAAATATCTTCAGTAAACACAAACAAAAGATCAATGTAACGGCCATAAAACAACATATATTGATTGTATGGATTATTGTGAACAATATGTTTTAAATCAAAATTCCTCATAAAAATATTGGCTATACTAGGAGCACATCTGCTTTTGAATATAATATTTAGAACCAAAGAGAAAAATTTATTACTTAAAATCAAATCTACAATTTCCATCAAAAAATGAACTGGGGGAGAAGTTTGATTATGATCAATCAATAGTTCCTGAATCTGTGACTTAACAACATCTAAAGGAACATTGGTGTATAAGGAGGAGACATCCCACGTAGCCACAATGCTATGTTGGGAAACAGTCAAGTTCTCAATGAGGGTTATAATGTGCTTAGTATCCTGAATATACTTTTGTATTTCTTTTGTAAAAGGATGTAAAAAAGAGTCAACAAAATGAGAACAATTTTCCAAAAGGGAACCCAAGGCAGAAACAATAGGTCTCCCAGGTGGTGGTAACTTATTTTTGTGTATTTTGGGAAGGGTGTAAAATATCGCTACTTTAGTTTGTTCAGGACACAAAAACTCTGCCAACGGTTTATCTATGTAGCCTAAAGACACAGCTTCACTTAAAATTGACTGAAGTTTGTTCCTCACCGATACGGTGGGATCGCTAAGTAAGGGCGAATAGAAATTAGAGTTATTTAATTGGTTTTCTGCTTCCTTAATGTAATCAATCTTGTTCATTAAAACAGTAGCTCCGCCCTTATCTGCTGGTTTTATAATTATATTCTTGTCCGCGGTGAATTTGTTCCGAATCACTGTGTCCTCCTTGCTTTGATTAAATTGTATGTCTCCCTTCTTCTTCTCTTTAGCGTTTAAATCATGATGTACCAAATGTTGAAATGTTTTAATTAGGTGGTTATGGGAGACTGGGGTGAAAGTGGACTTACGTTTGAAGCGTTCAGGTACCCACGGTCTATTACAAAAAAATTCCCTTAATTTAATCTGCCTACTTAATTTAAATAAATAAAACTTTGTTTGGAAAGCAGAGTACTTAGGTGTAGGCACAAAACCTAAACCCAAATTCAATATGCGTAGTTCATCCGGAGTAAGAGTTTTATCAGATAAATTAACTACTAGGTAACCCCTGACCATTTGGTCCAGTCGTGTGTGACTCTGGGGTTGCGCCGCTGATTTCGCTTTATTGGCTGAGAGCCGGCGTACAGCTTCCAGGTCATGTGGCCAGCATGACAAAGCCGCTCCTGGCGAACCAGAGCAGCGCATGGAAACGCCGTTTACCTTCCCGCCGGAGCGGTTCCTATTTATCTACTTGCACTTTGACATGCTTTCGAACTGCTAGGTGGGCAGGAGCTGGGACCGAGCAACGGGAGCTCACCCTGTCGCAGGGATTCAAACTGCCGACCTGCTGATCAGCAAGCCCTAAGCTCTGTGGTTTAACCCACAGCGCCACCTGGGTCCTAATTAACTACTAAAGAAGTACTATTGCTAATTGTGTTTACTTTCTCTGGTATGAACCCCAGGAGTGGATGAAATATTTTCAAACCCTCTTCTTTGACGACGAAGCCCAGCACGATGCTCCAAGTGCTTACGCCGAGAATTTACCATACTGGCCTCCTGTCTGCACAGAGGAGGTGAGGAAACTAATTGCCCAATTAAAAAACAACAAAGCTCCGGGCATAGACCACATTCCAGCAGAGCTCATGAAGAACAATATCAGTTGGTGGGCTCCTATAATGGCGTCAATATTCACATACATCGACTCAACAGGCACAATCCCTGGTAGCTGGACAGAGGCAGTAACCATCCCAATCTATAAAAAGGGTCCTATGGCAGATCCAGCAAGCTATAGACCCATTAGCCTCCTTACTATCTCCAGCAAATTGTATGCCAAACACCTCCACACCAAACTAATTGACTGGATGGAAACTGAGGCAGTTCTGGCAGAGGAGCAAGCCGGTTTCAGACAGGGCAGAACAACAATAGATCATTGCACACCTCATTGACAAATATGTCAATAAAACACGTGGGATTCTATACGCAGCATTCATTGACCTGAAGGCGGCCTTTGACTCGATTTCACGAGTCAAACTTTGGGCTAAACTCAATGCCACCAACATTGATAAAAGATTACTATTCTTGATAAAAAGTCTATATAAAGACTCCAAGTTATATGTAAGAACCTCAGTAAATGGGCAACTAATTGGCCCTGTACCAGTCACCAAAGAAGTCAAGCAGGGCTGTATTCTGGCCCCGGCCTTATTTAATTTATATATAAACGATATGGTTAAACACCTAACATCTTTGGAGTTTCATGCCCCCAGACTGGCCGAGAAATCAATTTCAGTGCTCCTCTATGCGGATGACGCGGTTCTCTTATCACGAACTAAAGTAGGTCTCAAAAGGCTACTAAGAGAATTTTCAGCCTACTGCAGGAGAGATCAACTGGTGGTCAATCACCAAAAAACTAAGGTCATGGTCTTCGCCAGAAAACACAGACATCATAGATGGGAGATAGACAACCACCCAATAGAACAGGTAAAAATTTTCAAGTACCTCGGAATAGTTTTCCAGGCAACAGGGTCCTGGGAGGCTCATCACAAATATGCCAGGGAAAAGGCATCCCAAGGCGCTAAAATACTGTCTCGCTATTTTACGAAGGGGGGCAGACATATTCCAGCAGCTTTGGAGGTCTTCCAAGCAAAACCCTTGGCACAATTGCTCTACGGGGCCCAAATCTGGATGGGAAATCATTGCCGCACACTCGAAACAGTCCAGTCTAAATTCTTAAGACAGATTCTAGCAGTCCCACCATGTGCACCAAATGCGGCTCTACAGCTAGAGACTGGCCTCCTCTCCGTCGAAACCCGGACTTGGTTAAGAACATTTAACTATTGGCTACGCTTAAATTTAAACCCATCCGGCCTACTACCTCTAGTAGCACAAGATGCTCATAGAAGTCGGTGGTCTAAAGTAGTGCATCAAAAACTACTAACATGTGGCCTCCAAGCACAGCATCTCCTGAAAATGGGTCTCCCCAAGGCAAAAACCATTATCGACCAGCGCATGAAGAATATAGAGCAGCAGAATAATCTGGCCCATATTAAGAAATTTAGTGCTTGGTACGCATACTTGCCCCCTTCTCATTTTGATCTTCGGGCATCATATTTGTCTACCCTAACTATCCCAAAATTCAGGCGGGCCTTTACACTGGCCAGACTAAATATGCTACCCTCAGCTGTCCTCGAAGGTAGATATCAAAAAATTTCATTCGAGAACCGGCTCTGCCCCTGTGGAGCTGGCTACGTAGAGACTGCGTCGCACGTTCTCTTGTCTTGCTCCCTATACAAAGACCTGAGGGAGGAGACCATAACGCCGCTCCTATCTGCCATCCCGGGCCGCTCCTGCGAAGCCAAACTGTTCTCACTCCTAGCCGACCAGAACAGCTTGATAACAGAGAAGGTTGCCAAATTTATCGAGAAAGCAATGAGACTGAGAGCTGCCATTTGAAGGACATCAGTGTTGTCACCCGGGTTCCCCGCCTAGGATCTTATTATTATTATTCGTATTATGTTTTATCGTTACTATTTTATAACCTCTGCTAAGTTTTAATCTGTTCTCTTGATGTTATGGCCTATTGGCTACACAAATAAAGTTTATTCGTACCTTCTCTGGTATGGGCGCCTAGTGCGCTGCTTGGAAAAAGAACGATAAGTGAGACCTGAGCTGAGTCTGACCTCCCTATCTTCCTCTGTACCACTGTGACTCGATAAACTAGAACTATCGTAATCTGTAGGCATAGTAAACCAATATTGCTTGTCGGATCAATTGGATTGTTTATTGACTTGTCCAGTTGAGCTAAGCCATAAATAAACCCTGCCTGTGACATATTCATTACCGTCTCTACTAAATATATTTTCCTTAAAGTTATTAATATTAATATCCTGATCCATTTTATCAAAGTCCTTATTATATTTGGCTTTTCCACTTTCCCTCTCCTCCACTAAATCTTTGTTGATCTTTTCTAAGCTGATAGCAGATTGTGTCAGGCTAGAGCACTCCAGTGAACTCTCACAGCTGTCTGACTTGGACACCAGCCCAGGCCGGACTGATAAGAGAGCTGCAGAAGAAAGCGAAGGAGGGGGCGCACAGCTCAGAGAGACAGAAGACATATCGGAATATAGCTCTTCAGAGACTGATACCCCACCCCTTAGCTTGCAGGAGCGTCGAAGGGGTGGGTTGCAAGAGAGGGGGAAGTTGATGTTATTTAAGCGACGTCAGAGGGTGGGGTCCTCACGTGGTGTTAAAGGAGGGAGGGCCAACGCTGGAGAGCCAGAAGAGTCATCATCCAATGTAGCCGGCAGTCTTGTGAGCAGGGGGTTCACGACCTGAGGCTGGTTGCTTTTTCTTTTCTGTTAATAAACTTCAACCTTTCACCAAGTGAACGTGTACGTGTCTGGCTGCTGCTTACAGATTGTTCTATAATTAGCAGCATTAAATCATTTGAACACTTATTAAGGATAGATACCCATTTCTCAACAAAAGTCTTTACATTCTTAAATAAAGTAGGTACCTTTGGGACATGTAGTCCTCTAGGAATCAAATCATTCTTTACGTAGCGGTATTCAGAAAGAGGCAGCAGGCATTTCTAGACGGACTTTTTGCATTTGTAAGTTAAAGAAAGTCAAATAGAGCAAAACGTCCTTTTTTGGGTTGAAATGCATGGAAAGCAGACGAATAAGCTTCTATCGTCCTTATTAAGTAAGATTTGTATTTTTGAGTTGTGAATGCAAAGTCACGCAAATAAGTTAAAATGAAGGTTAGAAAACACATCCGAACGAGCTTCTTTGGGGTCGAAATGCAGGGAAAGATGACGAATAAGCTTTTATCATGTTTATTTCAAAAGATAGGTGTTTTTGATGTGTGAATCCACATTCAGGCAAAGAAGGAAAAATGAAGCATAGAACACAAATACAGAAAACGCCCTTTTTTGAGGTCGAAATGCATGGAAAGCACACGAATAAGCTTCTCTCGTCCTTATTAAGTAAGATTTGTATATTTGAGTTGTGAATGCAAAGTCACGCAAATAAGTTAAAATGAAGGTTAGAAAACACAAATACATCCGAACGAGCTTCTTTGGGGTCGAAATGCAGGGAAAGATGACGAATAAGCTTCTATTGTCCTTATTAAGTAAGAAAATCAGGGCTCGGTGACGTCACCTGCAGAAAACCTTTTTTTGAAAATCTAAGAATTTGAACTAAAATCTGACGTTATCCAATTTTTTCAAAAATGGTGCCAAATTGTTTTAAATTCTCCCCTGAGAAGTTTGGCGGTGGAAACAGAAGCGTTTTTCTCCTAGGCTAGAAAATCAGGCCTCGGCGACTTCACCTGTGGAAAAAACCTTTTTTTGAAAAATCTCACAATTTCATCAAAAATCTGACGTTATCCAATGCTTTCAAAAATTGTGCCAAATTGTTGCAAATTCTCCCCTGAGAGGTTTGGCGTTGGAAACAGAAGCGTTTTTATCCTACGCTAGGAAATCTGACCTCGGCAAGTTTAACTGCGGAAAAACTCTTTATGAAAATTTCACAAAAAAATCTGACAAATACGAGCTTCTTTCTGCTCGAAATGCATGGAAAACACACGAACAACGTTCTATCATATTTCATTCAAAAGAGAGCTGTTTTTGAGTGGGGAGTGCAAAGTGACGCAAATCAGCTAAAATGAAGCTTCCAAAACACAAATACAACCGAACGAGCTTCTTTGGGCTCGAAATGCATGGGAAACACACGAACAACGTTCTATCATGTTTCTTTCAAAAGAGAGCTGTTTTTGAGTGGGGAGTGCAAAGTGATGCAAATCAGCTAAAATGAAGGTTCCAAAACACAAATACATCCGAACGAGCTTCTTTGGGCTCGAAATGCATGGGAAACACACGAACAACGTTCTATCATGTTTCTTTCAAAAGAGAGCTGTTTTTGAGGGGGGAGTGCAAAGTGACGCAAATCACCTAAAATGAAGCTTAGAAAATACAAATACATAATAATAATAATAATTTATTATTTGTACCCCGCCCATCTGGCTGGGTCTCCCCAGCCACCCTGGGCGGCTTCCAACAAATATTAAAAAACAAAACATTAAAATATCACAGATTAAAAGCTTCCCTGAACAGGGCTGCCTTCAGGTGTTTTCTAAAGGTCATGTGGTTGTTTATTGCTTTGACCTCTGATGGGAGGGCGTTCCACAGGGCGGGCGCCACCACCGAGAAGGCCCTCTGCCTGGTTCCCTGTAGCTTCGCTTCTCGGAGTGAGGGAACCGCCAGAAGGCCCTCGGCGCTGGATCTCAGTGTCCGGGCTGAACGGTGGGGGTGGAGACGCTCCTTCAGGTATACAGGACCGAGGCCGTTTAGGGCTTTAAAGGTCAGCACCAACACTTTGAATTGTGCTCGGAAACGTACTGGGAGCCAGTGTAGATCTCTCAGGACCGGTGTTATGTGGTCCCAGCGGCCACTCCCAGTCACCAGTCTAGCTGCCGCGTTCTGGATTAATTGCAGTTTCCGGGTCACCTTCAAAGGTAGCCCCACGTAGAGCGCATTGCAGTAGTCCAAGCGGGAGATAACTAGAGCATGCACCACTCTGGCAAGACAGTCTGCGGGCAGGTAGGGTCTCAGCCTGCGTACCAGATGGAGCTGGTAGACAGCCGCCCTGGACACAGAATTAACATGCGCCTCCATGGACAGCTGTGAGTCCAAAATGACTCCCAGGCTGCGCACCTGGTCCTTCAGGGGCACAGTTACCCCATTCAGGACCAGGGAGTCCCCCACACCCGCTCGCACCCTGTCCCCCAAAAACAGTACTTCTGTCTTGTCAGGATTCAACCTCAATCTGTTAGCCGCCATCCATCCTCCAACCGCCTCCAGGCACTCACACAGGACCTTCACCGCCTTCACTGATTCTGATTTGAAAGAGAGGTAGAGCTGGGTATCATCCGCATACTGATGAACACCCAGCCCAAACCCCCTGATGATCTCTCCCAGCGGCTGCATATAGATGTTAAAAAGCATGGGGGAGAGGACGGAACCCTGAGGTACCCCACAAGTGAGAGCCCAGGGGTCTGAACACTCATCCCCCACCACCACTTTCTGAACACGGCCCAGGAGGAAGGAGCGGAACCACTGTATAACAGTGCCCCCAGCTCCCAACCCCTCTAGACGGTCCAGAAGGATGTTATGGTCGATGGTGTCAAAAGCCGCTGAGAGATCCAGCAGAACTAGGAAACAGCTCTCACCTTTGTCCCTAGCCCGCCGGAGATCATCGACCAGTGCGACCAAGGCAGTTTCAGTCCCATGATGAGGCCTAAATCCCGATTGGAAGGGATCCAAATGGTCCGCATCCTCCAGGCGTGCCTGGAGTTGTTCAGCAACCACTCGCTCAATCACCTTGCCCAAGAATGGAAGATTTGAGACTGGGCGATAGTTGGCCATATTGGCCGCATCCAAAGATGGTTTTTTAAGAAGCGGTTTAATAACCGCCTCTTTTAGCGGGTCTGGGAAGGCTCCCTCACAAAGAGAAGCATTCACCACCCCGCAAAGCCCATCGCCCAGCCCTTCCCGGCTAGCTTTTATAAGCCAGGATGGGCAAGGATCAAGAAGACAGGTGGTTGGTTTCACTCGTCCAAGCAGCCTGTCCACATCCTCGGAGGCAACAGATTGGAATTGATCCCACACAACTGGACTAGACAGGACTCTAGCACTCTCCCGCCCCAGCCCTGCTCCCACGGTGGAGTCTACCTCTTCCCGAATCTGAGCGACTTTATCTGCAAAAAACTTTGCAAAAGCATTGCAGGAGATCTTGGGGTCCCTACCAGACCCCGGTGACGACGGTGGTTCTGATAAATTTTGAACCACCTGGAAGAGTCTCCTGCTGCTGTTTTCTGCAGATGCAATAGAAGCGGCGAAGAAGGTCCTCTTCGCCGTCGCCATTGCCACTTGGTAGGCTCGAAGTTGAGCTCTAGCCCGTGTCCGGTCTGATTCGGAATGAGTTTTCCGCCACCGGCGCTCTAGCCGTCTCAACGACTGTTTCATCGCCCTCAGCTCCGGGGAGAACCACGGGGCTGTCCGGGCTCCATGCAATCGGAGAGGGCGCTTCGGAGCCAGACAGTCAATAGCCCTGGTTAGCTCCACATTCCAGCGGGCCACCAGGGAATCGGCTGAAAGGCCATCAACATGGGATAAAACATCCCCTACCACTCTCTGGAAGCCAATTGGATCCATTAAGTGGCGGGGGCGGACCATCCGAATCGGTCCCACCTCCCGGCAGAGGGGAAGGGTCGCGGAGAAGTCTAGCTGCACCAGAAAGTGATCTGACCATGGCACTTCTTTTGTTTCGCTTTTACTTAGTGTCAGATCACCAACATCCGTAGAGGTAAACACCAGGTCTAAGGCATGCCCCCAGCTATGAGTTGGGCCAAACTTATTCAGGGACAGCCCCATGGAGGCCATGCTTTCCACGAAGTCCCGAGCGGCCCCTTGTAAGGTCGTGTCGGCATGGATGTTAAAATCCCCTAAGACAACCAAACTAGGTGTCTCCAGGAGCACATCCGCCACGACCTGAAGCAGCTCGGGCAGGGAATCCTTGGTGGAGCGGGGAGGTCGGTACACCAAAAGGAATCCTGTACTGCCCCTATTGCCCAACTTCCAGAACATGCACTCAGAAAACTGGGTCTTCCCAATAGGACGCCTGGTGCAAACTAATGACTTCCTAAAAATCACTGCAACCCCCCCTCCCCGCCCAGATGGCCTGGGTTGCTGTGCGTAAGAGAAACCTGGTGGACAAGCAGCGGCAAGGACTGGCCCATCTGCCTCATCCAACCAAGTCTCTGTCACACATGCCAGGTCAAATCCTCCATCCACAATCAGGTTGTGGATGGCAGTGGTTTTGTTCATCATTGACCTGGCATTACACAGCAACACTCCGGTCAGGGCCAGACCCGGAGGCAGGGATAGTCCTCAAACAACGACTAAGCCTGCCTCCTCGGTAATGACATGGTCTGGCCTTAGCGTAACTCCTCCTCCTGCCCGTGATCACTGAGATCGGGTGTCCCAATACATCCCCCCCTGTGGAACCTGCCCCAGCCATTCTTTTGGCTGCGACCCACTCCCAGGCAGCCCTGACCCTATCCCCTTAAAAGGCAAAATACAAAATATATAATAACTTAACAAAAAATAAAAGCAAAACAAAACAAGAAACTATTCAGTGACATTAAACTACTCCCCACCCCTACAAACGTTTACCCCACCCCAAACAAAAAATAATAATAAACAATATAAAAAAACCACCATTCCAGGTGCAACAACTTAAAAACACTAAAAACATTTTAAAAAAATTTCAGCACTGCAGCAGAGTGAATATGAGTGCTGGCCCCGCGCCCCAGGCCAGGTGGTGTTGGCAGCAAAGTGGCCAACAGGGGGAGAGGGGGGAATGCAAAGTGACGCAAATCACCTAAAATGAAGCTTAGAAAATACAAATACATCCAAACGCGCTTCTTTGGGCTTGAAATGCATGCAAAACACACGAACAACCTTCTATCATGTTTCTTTCAAAAGAGAGCTGTTTTTGAGTCGGGAGTGCAAAGTGACGCAAAGAAGCTAAAATGAACCTTAGAAAATACACATACACCCAAATGAGCTTCTTTGGGCTCGAAACGCATGGAAAACACACGAACAACCTTCTATCGTGTTTCTTTCAAAAGAGAGCTGTTTTTGAGTCAGGAGTGCAAAGTAATGCAAAGAAGATAAAATGAAGATTAGAAAATACAAATACACCCAAACGAGCTTCTTTGGGCTTGATATGCATGCAAAACACACGAACAACCTTCTATCATGTTTCTTTCAAAAGAGAGCTGTTTTTGAGTCGGAAATGCAAAGTGACGCAAATAAGCTAAAATGAAGCTTAGAAAATACAAATAAGCCAAATTGAACGTTAGGAAAGCCAAGTACATCCCAACTAGCTTCTTTCAGGTCGAAATGCATAGAAAACACACCAACAAGCTTCCATCGTGTTTATTTCCAAAGTTAGGTGTATTTGAGCTGTTAATGCCAAATCGCGCAAATAAGCCAAACTGAACGTTAGGAAAGCCAAGTACATCCCAACTAGCTTCTTTCAGATCGAAATGCATAGAAAACACACCAACAAGCTTCCATCGTGTTTATTTCCAAAGTTACGTGTATTTGAGCTGTTAATGCCAAATCGCGCAAATAAGCCAAACTGAACGTTAGGAAAGCCAAGTACATCCGAACTAGCTTCTTTCAGGTCAAAATGCATAGAAAACACACCACCAAGCTTCCATCGTGTTTATTTCCAAAGTTAGGTGTATTTGAGCTGTTAATGCCAAATCGCGCAAATAAGCCAAACTGAACGTTAGGAAAGCCAAGTACATCCGAACTAGCTTCTTTCAGGTCGAAATGCATAGAAAACAAACCAACAAGCTTCCATCGTGTTTATTTCTAAAGTTAGGTGTATTTGAGCTGTTAATGCCAAATCGCGCAAATAAGCCAAACTGAACGTTAGGAAAGCCAAGTACATCCGAACTAGCTTCTTTCAGGTCGAAATGCATAGAAAACACACCAACAAGCTTCCTTCGTGTTTATTTCCAAAGTTAGGTGTATTTGAGCTGTTAATGCCAAATCGCGCAAATAAGCCAAACTGAACTTTAGGAAAGCCAAGTACATCCGAACTAGCTTCTTTCAGGTCGAAATGCATAGAAAACACACGAACAAGCTTCCATCGTGTTTATTTCCAAAGTTAGGTGTATTTGAGCTGTTAATGCCGAATCGCGCAAATAAGCCAAACTGAGCGTTAGGAATGCCAAGTACATCCGAACTAGCTTCTTTCAGGTCGAAATGCATAGAAAACACACCAACAAGCTTCCATCGTGTTTATTTCCAAAGTTAGGTGTATTTGAGCTGTTAATGCCAAATCGCGCAAATAAGCCAAACTGAACGTTAGGAAAGCCAAGTACATCCGAACTAGCTTCTTTCAGGTCGAAATGCATAGAAAACAAACCAACAAGCTTCCATCGTGTTTATTTCTAAAGTTAGGTGTATTTGAGCTGTTACCATGTTTCTCATAATATAAGACATGCCTAAAATATAAGGCATAGAAGGATTATAACGGGGTCGCAAAATATAAGGCATACCCCGAAAATAAGACGTACCGGGTACTGGTAGTGATATCGGGTACCTGGTGAGGTGCAGCCCCTCCTAAACACCCAGCAGCGCGCACCACGTGGGGCCCCAATCCAGCTCCCGCCAGCTCTCTCCCCCAGCACAGCCAGCAGCAGCAGCGGGCACCGCTTGGATCCGATCCAGCGGGACCCAGCCGCAGCGCGCCAGTGGATCCCCGATCCACCGGGAGGCAGCAGCAGCGCGCTGAGTGAAGCCCTGAGTGGCCGGGACCCGGACCCAGCTGCTGGAAGCCGCTAGAGGAAGTAGTAGCTTCCTCGCTAGCTCCTCCACCAAACCCTGCGCAGCCCGCAGATCCCAAAAGCAGGCTTCTGCTGCTGCTCGCAAGAGCAGTGATCGGAGGCGGCGGGGGGGGGACAAGCAGGAGAGGCGGCGGCAACAACAGCAGCAGCAGCCCCTCCAAGCCCTCCTCCTCCTCGCCACCCCTAGCCTCGCCTTCGCCCTCACCGCCCTAAGGGGCCCTCATGCAGCCCTCGCCCTCCAACGTCCTCCTCCTCCTGGACGCTGCCACCTCAGGTTAGGCACGCAGGAGGGAGAGCCGGCAGACGGACGGCACCTCCTCAATCCTGCACACTTCACCTCAGGGCGTTTCCCGCCCTCGCAGGGAGAGAGGCTTCCCCCTCCCTCAGTCGGGTGTGTAAGGGCTGTCTCCTCCCCCCCCACCTCTCCGTTTCATTCGGCTCCTTCATTGCTCTCCTGCTGCAATCCAAACCTGATTGTGGCTTTTCTCTTTCTCTCTCTCTCTCTCCCCCTCCCTCCCTCTCCCTCTCCTCAACTTTCCCCATGCTTTCCTCTCTTTCTTTTCGTGTCTTCTTCGGCCATGGACTACCTATTGTTATTTTCTTCCCCTATCCGTGCACTGCAATTCTCTCCACCACCACCCTCCTCTCCCCAAATTCCTTTTAGGGTTTTCAGTTTTCTCCTCACTGGTTCTTCCTTTTCTTTTCTCCCCCCATCCTCATTGCATCCTTTTTCTCTCTGCCCTCCTTTGCTACACACACAAGCCTGCTTTTACAAGCCTCGGTGGGGGGGGGGGGAGATGTTGCACAGAGCAGGTGGCAGCAAAGTGAAGCATCTCCATTGTCCCCCGTCGTCCTTGCAAAAGCCTTCCTTCCTTCTCCCTCTTTCTTTCTCTCTCTCTCTCTCTCTCTCTCTCTCTCTCTCTCCCCCTTCCTTCCTTCTCCCTCTTTCTTTTTCTCTCTCACCCCTTCCTTCTCTCTCTCACCTTCTGTCTTCCCTCCCTCCTTCACTCTCTCTCTTCCCTCCCTCCTTCACTCTCTCTTCCTCCCTCTCTCTCTCTCACACACACACACACACACACACACACACTCCTTCCTTCCTTGTCTCTCTCTCTCTCTCATCCCTTCCTTCCTTCTCCCTCTTTCTTTATTTCACTCTCTCTCACCCGCCAACCCAGTTCGCCGAAGCAGGCTTGTTTTTGCGATCTTGGCGGGGAAGAACCAGCAGCACCCCTCTGCTGCCCCTCCCAGCCTTTTAGAGGAGGAAAACCAGAAAAAAAAATTTTTTTTCTTGTTTTCCTCCTCTAAAAACAAGGTGCGCCCTATGGAGCATCCTATGGAGCGAAAAATATGGTAATTATAATGGAATATATGTAGATTGCTGTATCACACATAATAAAAATAAGACATCCCCCGAAAATAAGCCATACTGTGTTTTTTGGAGGATAAAAAGATTATAAGACGGTGTCTTATTTTAGGAGAAACACGGTAGGAAAGCCAAGTACATCCTAAATTGCTTCTTTCAGGTCGAAATGCATAGAAAACACACCAACAAGTTTCTATCGTGTTCATTTGCAAAGTTAGGTGTATTTGAGCTGTTAATGCAAAATCACGCAAATAAGCCAAACTGAACGTTAGGAAAGCCAAGTACATCCTAACATGCTTCTTTCAGGTCGAAATGCATAGAAAACACACCAACAAGTTTCTATCGTGTTCATTTGCAAAGTTAGGTGTATTTGAGCTGTTAATGCAAAATCACGCAAATAAGCCAAACTGAACGTTAGGAAAGCCAAGTACATCCTAACATGCTTCTTTCAGGTCGAAATGCATAGAAAACACACCAGCAAGATTCTATCGTGTTCATTTGCAAAGTTAGGTGTATTTGAGCTGTTAATGCCAAATCACGCAAATAAGCCAAACTGAACGTTAGGAAAGCCAAGTACATCCTAACATGCTTCTTTCAGGTCGAAATGCATAGAAAACACACCAGCAAGTTTCTATCGTGTTCATTTGCAAAGTTAGGTGTATTTGAGCTGTTAATGCCAAATCACGCAAATAAGCCAAACTGAACGTTAGGAAAGCCAAGTACATCCTAAAATGCTTCTTTCAGGTCGAAATGCATAGAAAACACACCAACAAGTTTCTATCGTGTTCATTTGCAAAGTTAGGTGTATTTGAGCTGTTAATGCCAAATCACGCAAATAAGCCAAACTGAACGTTAGGAAAGCCAAGTACATCCTAAAATGCTTCTTTCAGGTCGAAATGCATAGAAAACACACCAACAAGTTTCTATCGTGTTCATTTGCAAAGTTAGGTGTATTTGAGCTGTTAAATGCCAAATCACGCAAATAAGCCAAACTGAACGTTAGGAAAGCCAAGTACATCCTAACATGCTTCTTTCAGGTCGAAATGCATAGAAAACACACCAACAAGTTTCTATCGTGTTCATTTGCAAAGTTAGGTGTATTTGAGCTGTTAATGCCAAATCACGCAAATAAGCCAAACTGAACGTTAGGAAAGCCAAGTACATCCTAAAATGCTTCTTTCAGGTCGAAATGCATAGAAAACACACCAACAAGTTTCTATCGTGTTCATTTGCAAAGTTAGGTGTATTTGAGCTGTTAATGCAAAATCACGCAAATAAGCCAAACTGAACGTTAGGAAAGCCAAGTACATCCTAACATGCTTCTTTCAGGTCGAAATGCATAGAAAACACACCAACAAGTTTCTATCGTGTTCATTTGCAAAGTTAGGTGTATTTGAGCTGTTAATGCAAAATCACGCAAATAAGCCAAACTGAACGTTAGGAAAGCCAAGTACATCCTAACATGCTTCTTTCAGGTCGAAATGCATAGAAAACACACCAGCAAGTTTCTATCGTGTTCATTTGCAAAGTTAGGTGTATTTGAGCTGTTAATGCCAAATCACGCAAATAAGCCAAACTGAACGTTAGGAAAGCCAAGTACATCCTAACATGCTTCTTTCAGGTCGAAATGCATAGAAAACACACCAACAAGTTTCTATCGTGTTCATTTGCAAAGTTAGGTGTATTTGAGCTGTTAATGCAAAATCACGCAAATAAGCCAAACTGAACGTTAGGAAAGCCAAGTACATCCTAAAATGCTTCTTTCAGGTCGAAATGCATAGAAAACACACCAACAAGTTTCTATCGTGTTCATTTGCAAAGTTAGGTGTATTTGAGCTGTTAATGCCAAATCACGCAAATAAGCCAAACTGAACGTTAGGAAAGCCAAGTACATCCTAAAATGCTTCTTTCAGGTCGAAATGCATAGAAAACACACCAACAAGTTTCTATCGTGTTCATTTGCAAAGTTAGGTGTATTTCAGCTGTTAATGCCAAATCACGCAAATAAGCCAAACTGAACGTTAGGAAAGCCAAGTACATCCTAACATGCTTCTTTCAGGTCGAAATGCATAGAAAACACACCAACAAGTTTCTATCGTGTTCATTTGCAAAGTTAGGTGTATTTGAGCTGTTAATGCCAAATCACGCAAATAAGCCAAACTGAACGTTCGGAAAGCCAAGTACATCCTAAAATGCTTCTTTCAGGTCGAAATGCATAGAAAACACACCAACAAGTTTCTATCGTGTTCATATGCAAAGTTAGGTGTATTTGAGCTGTTAATGCCAAATCACGCAAATAAGCCAAACTGAACGTTAGGAAAGCCAAGTACATCCTAACATGCTTCTTTCAGGTCGAAATGCATAGAAAACACACCAACAAGTTTCTATCGTGTTCATTTGCAAAGTTAGGTGTATTTGAACTGTTAATGCCAAATCACGCAAATAAGCCAAACTGAACGTTCGGAAAGCCAAGTACATCCTAAAATGCTTCTTTCAGGTCGAAATGCATAGAAAACACACCAACAAGTTTCTATCGTGTTCATATGCAAAGTTAGGTGTATTTGAGCTGTTAATGCCAAATCACGCAAATAAGCCAAACTGAACGTTAGGAAAGCCAAGTACATCCTAACATGCTTCTTTCAGGTCGAAATGCATAGAAAACACACCAACAAGTTTCTATCGTGTTCATTTGAAAAGTTAGGTGTATTTGAGCTGTTAATGCCAAATCACGCAAATAAGCCAAACTGAACGTTAGGAAAGCCAAGTACATCCTAACATGCTTCTTTCAGGTCGAAATGCATAGAAAACACACCAACAAGTTTCTATCGTGTTCATTTGCAAAGTTAGGTGTATTTGAGCTGTTAATGCAAAATCACGCAAATAAGCCAAACTGAACGTTACTAAAGCCAAGTACATCCTAACATGCTTCTTTCAGGTCGAAATGCATAGAAAACACACCAACAAGTTTCGATCGTGTTCATTTGCAAAGTTAGGTGTATTTGAGCTGTTAATGCCAAATCACGCAAATAAGCCAAACTGAACGTTAGGAAAGCCAAGTACATCCTAACATGCTTCTTTCAGGTCGAAATGCATAGAAAACACACCAACAAGTTTCTATCGTGTTCATTTGCAAAGTTAGGTGTATTTGAGCTGTTAATGCCAAATCACGCAAATAAGCCAAACTGAACGTTAGGAAAGCCAAGTACATCCTAAAATGCTTCTTTCAGGTCGAAATGCATAGAAAACACACCAACAAGTTTCTATCGTGTTCATTTGCAAAGTTAGGTGTATTTGAGCTGTTAATGCCAAATCACGCAAATAACCCAAACTGAACGTTAGGAAAGCCAAGTACATCCTAACATGCTTCTTTCAGGTCGAAATGCATAGAAAACACACCAACAAGTTTCTATCGTGTTCATTTGCAAAGTTAGGTGTATTTGAGCTGTTAATGCAAAATCACGCAAATAAGCCAAACTGAACGTTAGGAAAGCCAAGTACATCCTAACATGCTTCTTTCAGGTCGAAATGCATAGAAAACACACCAACAAGTTTCTATCGTGTTCATTTGCAAAGTTAGGTGTATTTGAGCTGTTAATGCCAAATCACGCAAATAAGCCAAACTGAACGTTAGGAAAGCCAAGTACATCCTAAAATGCTTCTTTCAGGTCGAAATGCATAGAAAACACACCAACAAGTTTCTATCGTGTTCATTTGCAAAGTTAGGTGTATTTGAGCTGTTAATGCAAAATCACGCAAATAAGCCAAACTGAACGTTAGGAAAGCCAAGTACATCCTAACATGCTTCTTTCAGGTCGAAATGCATAGAAAACACACCAACAAGTTTCTATCGTGTTCATTTGCAAAGTTAGGTGTATTTGAGCTGTTAATGCAAAATCACGCAAATAAGCCAAACTGAACGTTAGGAAAGCCAAGTACATCCTAACATGCTTCTTTCAGGTCGAAATGCATAGAAAACACACCAGCAAGTTTCTATCGTGTTCATTTGCAAAGTTAGGTGTATTTGAGCTGTTAATGCCAAATCACGCAAATAAGCCAAACTGAACGTTAGGAAAGCCAAGTACATCCTAACATGCTTCTTTCAGGTCGAAATGCATAGAAAACACACCAACAAGTTTCTATCGTGTTCATTTGCAAAGTTAGGTGTATTTGAGCTGTTAATGCAAAATCACGCAAATAAGCCAAACTGAACGTTAGGAAAGCCAAGTACATCCTAAAATGCTTCTTTCAGGTCGAAATGCATAGAAAACACACCAACAAGTTTCTATCGTGTTCATTTGCAAAGTTAGGTGTATTTGAGCTGTTAATGCCAAATCACGCAAATAAGCCAAACTGAACGTTAGGAAAGCCAAGTACATCCTAAAATGCTTCTTTCAGGTCGAAATGCATAGAAAACACACCAACAAGTTTCTATCGTGTTCATTTGCAAAGTTAGGTGTATTTCAGCTGTTAATGCCAAATCACGCAAATAAGCCAAACTGAACGTTAGGAAAGCCAAGTACATCCTAACATGCTTCTTTCAGGTCGAAATGCATAGAAAACACACCAACAAGTTTCTATCGTGTTCATTTGCAAAGTTAGGTGTATTTGAGCTGTTAATGCCAAATCACGCAAATAAGCCAAACTGAACGTTCGGAAAGCCAAGTACATCCTAAAATGCTTCTTTCAGGTCGAAATGCATAGAAAACACACCAACAAGTTTCTATCGTGTTCATATGCAAAGTTAGGTGTATTTGAGCTGTTAATGCCAAATCACGCAAATAAGCCAAACTGAACGTTAGGAAAGCCAAGTACATCCTAACATGCTTCTTTCAGGTCGAAATGCATAGAAAACACACCAACAAGTTTCTATCGTGTTCATTTGCAAAGTTAGGTGTATTTGAACTGTTAATGCCAAATCACGCAAATAAGCCAAACTGAACGTTCGGAAAGCCAAGTACATCCTAAAATGCTTCTTTCAGGTCGAAATGCATAGAAAACACACCAACAAGTTTCTATCGTGTTCATATGCAAAGTTAGGTGTATTTGAGCTGTTAATGCCAAATCACGCAAATAAGCCAAACTGAACGTTAGGAAAGCCAAGTACATCCTAACATGCTTCTTTCAGGTCGAAATGCATAGAAAACACACCAACAAGTTTCTATCGTGTTCATTTGAAAAGTTAGGTGTATTTGAGCTGTTAATGCCAAATCACGCAAATAAGCCAAACTGAACGTTAGGAAAGCCAAGTACATCCTAACATGCTTCTTTCAGGTCGAAATGCATAGAAAACACACCAACAAGTTTCTATCGTGTTCATTTGCAAAGTTAGGTGTATTTGAGCTGTTAATGCAAAATCACGCAAATAAGCCAAACTGAACGTTACTAAAGCCAAGTACATCCTAACATGCTTCTTTCAGGTCGAAATGCATAGAAAACACACCAACAAGTTTCGATCGTGTTCATTTGCAAAGTTAGGTGTATTTGAGCTGTTAATGCCAAATCACGCAAATAAGCCAAACTGAACGTTAGGAAAGCCAAGTACATCCTAACATGCTTCTTTCAGGTCGAAATGCATAGAAAACACACCAACAAGTTTCTATCGTGTTCATTTGCAAAGTTAGGTGTATTTGAGCTGTTAATGCCAAATCACGCAAATAAGCCAAACTGAACGTTAGGAAAGCCAAGTACATCCTAAAATGCTTCTTTCAGGTCGAAATGCATAGAAAACACACCAACAAGTTTCTATCGTGTTCATTTGCAAAGTTAGGTGTATTTCAGCTGTTAATGCCAAATCACGCAAATAAGCCAAACTGAACGTTAGGAAAGCCAAGTACATCCTAACATGCTTCTTTCAGGTCGAAATGCATAGAAAACACACCAACAAGTTTCTATCGTGTTCATTTGCAAAGTTAGGTGTATTTGAGCTGTTAATGCCAAATCACGCAAATAAGCCAAACTGAACGTTCGGAAAGCCAAGTACATCCTAAAATGCTTCTTTCAGGTCGAAATGCATAGAAAACACACCAACAAGTTTCTATCGTGTTCATATGCAAAGTTAGGTGTATTTGAGCTGTTAATGCCAAATCACGCAAATAAGCCAAACTGAACGTTAGGAAAGCCAAGTACATCCTAACATGCTTCTTTCAGGTCGAAATGCATAGAAAACACACCAACAAGTTTCTATCGTGTTCATTTGCAAAGTTAGGTGTATTTGAACTGTTAATGCCAAATCACGCAAATAAGCCAAACTGAACGTTCGGAAAGCCAAGTACATCCTAAAATGCTTCTTTCAGGTCGAAATGCATAGAAAACACACCAACAAGTTTCTATCGTGTTCATATGCAAAGTTAGGTGTATTTGAGCTGTTAATGCCAAATCACGCAAATAAGCCAAACTGAACGTTAGGAAAGCCAAGTACATCCTAACATGCTTCTTTCAGGTCGAAATGCATAGAAAACACACCAACAAGTTTCTATCGTGTTCATTTGAAAAGTTAGGTGTATTTGAGCTGTTAATGCCAAATCACGCAAATAAGCCAAACTGAACGTTAGGAAAGCCAAGTACATCCTAACATGCTTCTTTCAGGTCGAAATGCATAGAAAACACACCAACAAGTTTCTATCGTGTTCATTTGCAAAGTTAGGTGTATTTGAGCTGTTAATGCAAAATCACGCAAATAAGCCAAACTGAACGTTACTAAAGCCAAGTACATCCTAACATGCTTCTTTCAGGTCGAAATGCATAGAAAACACACCAACAAGTTTCGATCGTGTTCATTTGCAAAGTTAGGTGTATTTGAGCTGTTAATGCCAAATCACGCAAATAAGCCAAACTGAACGTTAGGAAAGCCAAGTACATCCTAACATGCTTCTTTCAGGTCGAAATGCATAGAAAACACACCAACAAGTTTCTATCGTGTTCATTTGCAAAGTTAGGTGTATTTGAGCTGTTAATGCCAAATCACGCAAATAAGCCAAACTGAACGTTAGGAAATCCAAGTACATCCTAACATGCTTCTTTCAGGTCGAAATGCATACAAAACACACCAACAAGTTTCTATCGTGTTCATTTGCAAAGTTAGGTGTATTTGAGCTGTTAATGCCAAATCACGCAAATAAGCCAAACTGAACGTTAGGAAAGCCAAGTACATCCTAAATTGCTTCTTTCAGGTCGAAATGCATAGAAAACACACCAACAAGTTTCTATCGTGTTCATTTGCAAAGTTAGGTGTATTTGAGCTGTTAATGCAAAATCACGCAAATAAGCCAAACTGAACGTTAGGAAAGCCAAGTACATCCTAACATGCTTCTTTCAGGTCGAAATGCATAGAAAACACACCAACAAGTTTCTATCGTGTTCATTTGCAAAGTTAGGTGTATTTGAGCTGTTAATGCCAAATCACGCAAATAAGCCAAACTGAACGTTAGGAAAGCCAAGTACATCCTAACATGCTTCTTTCAGGTCGAAATGCATAGAAAACACACCAACAAGTTTCTATCGTGTTCATTTGCAAAGTTAGGTGTATTTGAGCTGTTAATGCCAAATCACGCAAATAAGCCAAACTGAACGTTAGGAAAGCCAAGTACATCCTAACATGCTTCTTTCAGGTCGAAATGCATAGAAAACACACCAGCAAGTTTCTATCGTGTTCATTTGCAAAGTTAGGTGTATTTGAGCTGTTAATGCCAAATCACGCAAATAAGCCAAACTGAACGTTAGGAAAGCCAAGTACATCCTAAAATGCTTCTTTCAGGTCGAAATGCATAGAAAACACACCAACAAGTTTCTATCGTGTTCATTTGCAAATTTAGGTGTATTTGAGCTGTTAATGCCAAATCACGCAAATAAGCCAAACTGAACGTTAGGAAAGCCAAGTACATCCTAACATGCTTCTTTCAGGTCGAAATGCATAGAAAACACACCAACAAGTTTCTATCGTGTTCATTTGCAAAGTTAGGTGTATTTGAGCTGTTAATGCAAAATCACGCAAATAAGCCAAACTGAACGTTAGGAAAGCCAAGTACATCCTAAATTGCTTCTTTCAGGTCGAAATGCATAGAAAACACACCAACAAGTTTCTATCGTGTTCATTTGCAAAGTTAGGTGTATTTGAGCTGCTAATGCCAAATCACGCAAATAAGCCAAACTGAACGTTAGGAAAGCCAAGTACATCCTAAAATGCTTCTTTCAGGTCGAAATGCATAGAAAACACACCAACAAGTTTCTATCGTGTTCATTTGCAAAGTTAGGTGTATTTGAGCTGTTAATGCAAAATCACGCAAATAAGCCAAACTGAACGTTAGGAAAGCCAAGTACATCCTAACATGCTTCTTTCAGGTCGAAATGCATAGAAAACACACCAACAAGTTTCTATCATGTTCATTTGCAAAGTTAGGTGTATTTGAGCTGTTAATGCCAAATCACGCAAATAAGCCAAACTGAACGTTAGGAAAGCCAAGTACATCCTAACATGCTTCTTTCAGGTCGAAATGCATAGAAAACACACCAGCAAGTTTCTATCGTGTTCATTTGAAAAGTTAGGTGTATTTGAGCTGTTAATGCCAAATCACGCAAATAAGCCAAACTGAACGTTAGGAAAGCCAAGTACATCCTAACATGCTTCTTTCAGGTCGAAATGCATAGAAAACACACCAACAAGTTTCTATCGTGTTCATTTGCAAAGTTAGGTGTATTTGAGCTGTTAATGCCAAATCACGCAAATAAGCCAAACTGAACGTTAGGAAAGCCAAGTACATCCTAACATGCTTCTTTCAGGTCGAAATGCATAGAAAACACACCAACAAGTTTCTATCGTGTTCATTTGCAAAGTTAGGTGTATTTGAGCTGTTAATGCCAAATCACGCAAATAACCCAAACTGAACGTTAGGAAAGCCAAGTACATCCTAACATGCTTCTTTCAGGTCGAAATGCATAGAAAACACACCAACAAGTTTCTATCGTGTTCATTTGCAAAGTTAGGTGTATTTGAGCTGTTAATGCAAAATCACGCAAATAAGCCAAACTGAACGTTAGGAAAGCCAAGTACATCCTAACATGCTTCTTTCAGGTCGAAATGCATAGAAAACACACCAACAAGTTTCTATCGTGTTCATTTGCAAAGTTAGGTGTATTTGAGCTGTTAATGCCAAATCACGCAAATAAGCCAAACTGAACGTTAGGAAAGCCAAGTACATCCTAACATG